>CM051020.1:11029428-11036928 GCA_027704905.1 Muraenolepis orangiensis
CCCCAACCGGGGCCCTCCCCCCCCTGTCCACACCCCTCCCGGAGCCACCTCCGGAGGCTCCACCACGCCGCCGCCGAGGCTTGGGCCACGCCCGCCGAACGCCACGGCAACCACCGCGGCCCAGCGCTCCACCGCGGGAGAATGTCAGCGCAGGCTCGGGGCAGTTTTGACAAACAGAGTATATATTGATACATGATGAAGTAGGCTGGAAATCACCCGACTGCTGAGGGCTACTATAGTTTTAATATCATCATTTGAATTAACAAGCATTCTGTGGAGAAATAATGAGCTTTCATTATTCAGTACATCATCCTTGGGCCCCGGCGGAGACTCGCAGGGCTATTAGTGCCGCGGAACTTAATGAAAAGAAGATAAAGAAGGTTTGAGATAAAAGTTTGAATGGCCACACTCGGTAACCAGAGTTAAAAATTCATGCGGGCCCCCAGTGGATGACGGATAGGCTTCTTCTTCTTCTTCTTCTTCTTATCAGGGGGCCCAGGGAGCGGCGGGGGGGGGGGGGAGACAGGGGGATCTGTGTCAGGAAGCTCTCATCGGGGGGGGGGGGGGGGAGCAGGGGGGGGGGGGCAGCGGAGGGACGGGTGTCTCAGCCTCCCTGCTTGGTGATCTGCCGTCACCGGGCCTCGTATCCACGGGATAACCCCCGCCTCTATCACTGTACTAAGATAGTGATAGAGCCACCCCAAATTGCTGACTAGCTTTTTTTTAAATAGCCATAGTGATAGATGCTCCTGTTTTCTCATTTTGAGAAGAGACAGAGAGAGAGAGAGAAAGCGAGAGAAAGCGAGAGAGGAGAGAGAGAGAGAGAGAGAGAGAGAGAGAGAGAGAGAGAGAGAGAGAGAGAGAGAGAGAGAGAGGAGAGAGAGAGAGAGAGAGAGAGAGAGAGAGAGAGAGAGCCAGAGAGGGGGGAGAGAGGGAGAGGGAGAGAGAGAGAAAGGGAAAGGGAGAGAGAGAGGGGGGAGAAAGAGGGAGAGAGGGGGGAGAGAGATGGGATAAAGAAAGGGAGAGGGGGAGAGAGAGATGGGGGGAGAGAGAGAAAGGGAGAGGGGAGAAAGAGAGAGGGGGGAGAGAGAGAGAGAGAGAGAGAGAGAGAGAGAGAGAGAGAGAGAGAGAGAGAGAGAGAGAGAGAGAGAGAGAGAAGAGAGAGAGAGAGAGGAGGAGACACTCTGTGATTGGGAGCAGGGGAGGTTGATTTGAGTATCTTGATTTGATGAATGAGTGCATGTTTGTGGGGGACCCGGTGGGCAGTCTGCACATGTGCAAGAAGATGTTTTTACACCACAAACACGCCTCCTGAACCACAGCTCAGGGGAGGTGTGTGTCTAGTGCTAGAGGGGGGGGGGGGGTTCTCAATCTGAGGGGACATGGATAAGGCCGCTACATGGAGTCTCGAGTTCTCCCGCTTTTCTTTAATAGTATCTTCCAGCTGACTCAGCGATATGTAGGTTAGCATCTGCACATGCAGCGAAACATGCCGCACTCCCCACGGAAAGAACATCTTTAGCTTTGAGATATCAAATAATCAGAACGCACTTTGCGTGGCACACCGCGTTAATTAAATACTTGATCGCACCAATTATACACCCCCCATATGGCGAAAGTACTGTAGTTCACAATATGGTTGCATGCAAAGCGTTAAGACTTTAAGGTTTTTTTTTAAATTCTCATTCAACGGGGGCCAAATGTAAAAACAGCGTCCAAACCCAAGACCCAAACTTGAGGTTTTACTGCATCTTCCCATAAGCTGCAGTGACTTAACACAAAGCACACAGCAGAGAGTGTTTCCTCGGGGAAATGGTTTCCACCTTTTGGTTCCCCGTCCTTGCAGATCAAGGACAAGGACACATGCTGCCAATATGCATTTCAGTTTATAAAACTCTCAAGTGGGCCTATATAATCTTTTTTTTTAAATAACCAAATAATACTGGTACCAGGACAATAAAAGTTTAACATCAGAACCAGGTGTTTTATGGAAAGAACCTAACTGGAGTCATTTGGATGCGGTTTCAGCTTGGTGGCTCGTGTGTGTGTGTGTGTGTGTGTGTGTGTTTCTTTCAACACTTCAAAGGAAACGCTTCATTTAAAAAAAGAAAAATTCTCATAAAGGCTTTGCATCTATAATGGCGAGTGCATTTATGGAAACCATTTCACCATAATTCAACACACGCATGTGAGCTTCTAGAAGCCTTTAACACAACACAACGTCGAACAGCGTCGACGTGACCCGGTAAACAGAGAAGAGGGGGAACTCAGTGGACCGGAACTCTGTGGGCCGGAACAACCGACTCGTTCAAACACGACGCGTGTCGTCCATTTAAGAAAGAATGAAAACAAATGACGTCATCGATTAGTCACAAAAATATACACCCGGGCCGTGAATTTGTCGGCTGCAACCGCGCTGCACATCGAATCGAGTTCTCTGTGGGAAACATCGGAATCAGCCCATCAACGCTTGGCACTCTCCTCCTCGGGTCCTCTGCGATACACCCGCCGAGTGTGAAGTCGATCGGGATGGACGGCTGAGAAAACCAGAAAGACTGACATACCGACTGTACACGCACACACACACGCACACGCACACACACACACACACACGCACACACACACAGACTCTAACCCTGAAATTATCGTAAGCTACAGAAGACAATCTGCAACAACATAAACACATTTTTTTACTCCTCAGAACGCGCATGGCATGCCTTGAAGTCACTCCCCCCCCCCCCGGCCATGAGTGCAAATATGCATTTAACCCACTTTTACTAGTGTCTTACTAAGTACATTGTTAGATAGATATTGTTTGCCAACTTATTGTACTTTACCTTACTGTACTTTTACCTGAACTTATTGTACTTCTACTGAGCACTGGTTCAGTTCTTGGAGACTTGTTATAGGAGGAATGAAATGCACTTTTGACTTCTGGTGACGAGTCGTTCTCTTACATTCCTTTGTTGAAACACACTCTATTGTTAGGCTATTGCTTTGGATAAAAGCTCCGCTGAATGACTGTAATGTCATCTGTAATGTAATCATGCCAGGGTTTCGCACATGCTGATATCACGGAGTCATTAAAACGTCTCCATAAAAAAAAACAGCCTTGCCTCTGTTTATGTTCCCGAAGATAAAATATGGGCCCTCCTTCTGTGCTAACCTGTCGCGGGGCAGAATTCATTGGCGTTTGTGGCCTGTTTGTGTACATAAGCACACCGTGACGCTATAGGTGTCCGACCGGGGCGTGTTTGGCGGCACACTGGAACCTACTTTTCAAGTAGGATCTTGACATGAAGAGAGCCGGCCGGGCCAGGCAACTGTCACGTACACGCAGGAAGAAAGAAAAGAAAACAGAAGAAAAAAGACAAATAATTGCTCATCACTTGTTTGAACACACACACACACACACACATGAGCGTGCACACACACACACACACACACACACACACACACACAGATACACACACAAAGATACACACACAACCACACAAAGACACACATACACGCACAAAGATACACACACACACACACACGCACGCAGACAGACACACATACACACACAAAGACACACACACATACACACACATACACGCACACACACACACGCACACGCACACACACACAGCTAAGCAGAACCGGTTACAGCAGGTTACATGCCGGCCCTTTGAACACGAAAACATGCTACGGTAAAAGTAAGACACGGAAGAGACAGACAGACAGTAGGGCGGAGTGGAGTGGAGCGGAGCGGAGGAACAAGCGGTACAATCCTCTCAGACACTCTGCACAGAGCAGAGCAGAGCAGGCAGGTAGGCTGCACACATGTGGTCAAACACCAGCAGGGGAGCCCAGGTAACGCGCGTGTGTGTTTTAGTTTGTTTTATTCAACGTTCACCTCCATCAGCCTCATATCACCTCTCAGAAGCTATAAGCGGAGGAGGAGGAGGACGGTGAGCCGTCTCACTTCTCGAGGGGAATCTCCCAGCTCCTGATTTCCCCAGGAATAGCAAACAAGCTGTTGTTTAAACTAGATCACGCCAGCCACAGTCACACACATGGCCGCGGGGGGACCCTGGGCGGTTACTCAGCCGCCAACGCCACCATCACCGCCACGGGCGCCATCGTCCCTATCAGTGGCTCTTTTATTATATTATTATCTATTTTTTTTTTTTTACCGTTGATCCTTCTCAGGTACTTGAATGTCTCCCGCTCTCTCTCTTTCTCCAGAGAGACAATGGGTGCGTGGGTTGGGGAAAAGGGAGAGGGACAGAGGCACAGAGGCACAGAGAGAGAGAGAGAGAGAGAGAGAGAGAGAGAGAGAGAGAGAGAGAGAGAGAGAGAGAGAGAGAGAGAGAGAGAGAGAGAGAGAGAGAGAGAGGGGGGGGGGAGGGGGGTGGGGTTCTCCAAAGTGAAACCTGAGAGACAGACATTTTGGTATTTCTTTAATAAGCTCTAAGTTGAGCCCGTAAAGCGGCAGGTAAGCTGCGCTGCCTGAGTCCTGCTAATAAAGATGGGATCTGTTCCCTGAGTCTCTATCCTTCCCCCTCTCTCTCTCTCTCTCTCTCTCTCCTCTCTCTCTCTCTCTCTCTCTCTCTCTCTCTCTCTCTCTCTCTCTCTCTCTCTCTCTCTCTCTCTCTCTTGTTTCCTGTCTCCCCCCCTTCCCCCCTTCCCCCCTTCCCTCCCTCCGTCTCGTTGCTTTTCGTCCTGTTGTTTTTTTTCCCAGGGTCCCACGCTTACGCCATGTGTTGATGTTGATTGCAAACACATGGCTTGATCCTCATGCATTCAGACCCAAAAATAAATCAAAATAAAACAACAACCAGGACAAACCTAACCCAGCCCCTCCAGTCCCCCAGACAGACGGAGCCCAGACAACATGCAGCCATGCAGCCAACCTGCAGAAACCTCCCCAAAAATACAACTAGAGTTAGAGATTACAAAAAAAATAAATGAATGGAGAAAAAGAATAGTAGATCAGAAGATGGAAATATCAGAAACATACGCTTTGCTCCGAGGTTTCCTGACCGGTCATAGTGATAAAAATGAGGTTTTTTCTATTCCCGTTTTAAATGTAATCCCATGCCTTTATCTGCATCTGTTTTATTGGTCGTATATAATGTTAGATTAACTGCTGCTTTTGACAAAATCCTTGAATCTTTATCCCATTTTTTGGTTATTATTATATTCAGCCTTTAAACATATACACTCAATGTAATAATACGCTCTCTCTCTTTTGTTTTGGGCACAAACCACTTGGTCTGGATTCAAGTGAACTCTTGGGAAACAGAACAGTGTAAAGTTACACTTTTCTGACATACAAGTTATATGAGAGAAAAAAAGAAAAAGATATTCCATTGTGTTTGCAACACAGGCCAAAACCTCAAATACGTTCTTTATGCCAGGAACCCAAATGGTTTGAATGGAAAATAGCATATTATTATATACCTTAAAGAGCAATACTGCTTTGGGTCAACTGTCGCCCCCGGCATCCCTAAAGACAACTTGTACAGTACTTGATGTGAACACGCAATGCCACAAACAATAGCAATAGAAAGGATGTTGTAATGTACTTCACTGTTAGGTGAATCGGCAGAATCGTTGACAAAGGAAGTAACTTTCGGATGTTTTTCGGAAGCCAGGAGAGACGGTTTACGACATATCGATATTCCTTTAATAGGCCAAACATAGTGCCATTTAACAGCTTTTAATACATGTATATAACTTTTTTTTTGGAACTTTAATTATTTTAAACTTATTTGGAATTAAATAAACAACAGTCAATAAAGACAAAACAAAACCAGCCAAAACCAGCCTCTTAAATAAACCACCCAATCAGCTCAATGAAATGATCTCTCCCCCCCCCAGGGTCAGCCCGGAGGCCTTAAGAAGCAGGCCTTCCACAGCCAGGGAACCGTCTAACCCCTCTAACAACCATACTCCTCATAATAACACCTCACCTAATTAGCCTGCGCTGCGGCTAGCCTAAAGGCCTTACCGGAAGCATGGCACATATTTACACATCTGACAGTTTAGAGAGAGAGAGAGAGAGAGAGAGAGAGAGAGAGAGAGAGAGAGAGAGAGAGAGAGTGAGAGAGAGAGAGAGAGAGAGAGAGAGAGAGGAGAGAGAGAGAGAGACAGACGACAGACGAGACAGAGAGAGAGAGTGTGCTGTCTGTTGTGCTGTGTGTGTGTGTGTGTGTGTGTGTGTGTGTGTGTGTGTGTGTGTGTGTGTGTGTGTGTGTGTGTGTGTGTGTGTGTGTGTGTGTCCATGTTAGAGTGCTGCAGTGAAAGCTAGTTTGCCTCGACTGTCTCACACAAAGTGCATGTTTTTTGGGGTTGTTGTTGCTTGCATTCATTCAGTCGCAAAAAAAGCTACTATTATTATATTATATATGCTCCATTCTATAACAAAAATAAAATCTCCTTTTGTGATGTAGCTACCGCCACATCACCATAAACAAAGGCTGAACGCTAAACAGGTTTTCCCTCTGTCGAATATATAACCAAGCTCTTCTTCTTGTACTGGTCCTGTGTGACCTATGTCCAAAACGTCTCTTCCCCAAATGAGAGAGGGAATGAGCAAAGACTACTGCCGGCTTGGGGAGTGTGTGGGCCTTTTGTGTTTCTTTGGTGGGGAGTCACTGGTGTTCAGTCTGGTTGCTGGCTTGATGATAGAGGTAGGGCCAAGTCATCAGCTGAGTCACCGACGGCTGCATACCTATGCCAATACTGCTGTGTGAGGTACCAATGGACCACACACACACACACACACACACACACACACACACACACACACACACACACGCACACACACACACACACGTGTCCACACACACACACACAAACAGACACGTGTCCGCACACACACACAAACACACACGTGTCCGTACAAACACATGCACGCACACACGTACGCACACACGTACACACACACATGCACGCACGTACACACACATATGCATGCACTAATTTACACACAAACACACACACAGGCGCGCACACATAAAGACACGAACGCGCGCACACATAAAGACACGAACGCACGCACGCACGCACACACACACACACACACACACACACACACACACACACACACACACACACACACACACACATATATAGACACACACACACACACACACACACACACACACACACACACACACACACATCCAGGTGCACCACACACAGTCCATGCATGAGTAAGAGTCTACCAAAATAACACACACACACACACACACACACACACACACAGACGTATCTCATGTTTGACTCATATTCCAAGCGGCGCATCCCAAAATCAGACAGCTGGGGATCCAGAGAGTGGGCCATGGAATACTATGCCCAGTCAGATGCTGGTGTCTTTTCTTTCCACAACTGCAGTTCATTGGTCTTCAACCAACTTAGTCTTCTGAGTCACACACACCCACCCACCCACCCACACACACACCCACACCACACACCCACACACACACACACACACACACACACACACAC
>CM051020.1:11046928-11049428 GCA_027704905.1 Muraenolepis orangiensis
GAGGTCATCAACAGAGGGGAGAGATAGAGGGTGAATGAGCGGGGGAGGTGGGGGGAGGGGGAGAGTACAGAGAGATTGCGGTGGATTTGGTCCAGGGACGGTTTAGTAGGGGGGGATGGGGGTGATAGGAGAGGAGGATGATGATGGAGAGGAGAGGAAAGAGGAGAGGAAAGAGGAAAGGAGACATATAATGAAGCACAAGGCTAATTTGGAAAACTCCAGCTGGCTGCAGCCAGAGGGCCTTAGGATAAAACACACACACACACACACACACACACACACACACACACACACACACACACACACACACACACACACACACACACACACACACACACACACACACACACACACACACACACACACACACAGGAGGGCTGACAGAGCTAGAAAACGAGTGAATGTATGCTCTGATGGTGTTTGTTCAGAACTTTAATAAGGTGGAACAGTTGGTTGGTTTTAATGTGTGTGGTGTGTGTGTGTGTGTGTGTGTGTGTGTGTGTGTGTGTGTGTGTGTGTGTGTGTGTGTGTGGGTGTGTGTGTGTGCGTGTGTGTGTGCGTGTGCGTGTGTGTGCGCGTGTGTGTGTGTGTGTGTGTGTGTGTGTGTGTGTGTGTGTGTGTGTGTTCCAACAAAGTACCGGTTCGCTTTGCATGCGCAGCTTCTGTCAGGATTTGCCTGCTTCCCGAATTCAAATCTCACAATGGATTTGGAGACATGCTAATGGTATTTATTGCTTATTAAACGCTAAAAAAAACGGACCCAAGCGTTTCAATTCAGGTCCAAAAACGTGTGATGAGCGTGAGGTGAGAGATGTTAACGACAGCTACTACATCCCTTAAGTCACCGCCATGGCAAGCTCCTTGAGCCTCTATACCTTTGGATTATATTAGCTTACCAGGCACAAACGTTAACATCCTCTGCAGTGTTGCGCATTTTATTTTACGATTTAATTTCCCGCGTCAGCAGTTGTGTTGTCGTGCGACCGAATCGTTCTGACCTGGTCAACCCGATAATAATAATCTAGAACAACCTGATAGTGTTATATATAACAGTCTGATTTTATTCATACTATATAACAAACTGATATCATAATATATAACAGTCTGATATCAATAATAATAACAGGCTTGTATAATATATATATATATATAACAGGCTGATATGTAATACATACCAGTCTGATTTCTCTGTTCATATCAGGGTCCATTTGCACAAGCGGTAGTAAGACGACACACCTAAGGCGGGTCCCCTATCTAATGTCGCCTGCCTGTCTCACTTCTAGTCGGACCGTACCAGTAGCACTCCCTTTCTATATTGTGTCCAGTATCTCGAAGGTTGGGTTTAAACACAGGAACAACAGGATGGGGATTCCCACCGAATCCTCCTCGTTGCTGTGTGTCTCCTGTCTGTGTCTCCTGTCTCCTGTGTTGCTGTGTGTCTCAGCATTTTTAACCGATCTGACCAACATGTTGAATGACCTTAATTTAGAGCTGCAAGGAAAAGACCAAACCGTGGTCCATATGATTAGCTCAGTTAATGCTTTCAAACAAATTTGTCCTCAAAGCTGCAGTGCCATGATTTGGGCAACGGCTTGTGCTCAACTTGACATTACACAGTTTCACAGAGCAGATTGGGACAAATGTGTCAAGAGTTTGACAAACGCTTTAAAGACTTTGCTTTACTCGAGCCATGTCGCTCCATTTCTGTGCTACCCATCTCGGGAAGACGTTGAGGTTGATTCACTCGCATCAAAAATTGCAACGCCGTTTTCACCTGAACTGGTCTGGAGTGGAGGAGGAGATGTTGACACTACAAGCTGACGTTCAGCTGAAGGCCAGCGCTCATGGACGGGTCAGAGGAACTTACTCACAGAGGAAAAGTACCCAAACATGAGGAATGTGCTTCCTTCTTGACTGCATTATTCAGCTCCACTTATTTATGTGAGTCAGCCTTTTCCCACATGAAGATTATTAAGTCCGAATACCGTTCCACCGTGACTTATGATCATTTGGAAGTCTGCTTGAGTATGGCTACCAGCAGCTACTGCCCGGACTATGCAACCCTGGCTGATTCCATTCAGTGCAAGTCATAAGGTATACTATATATATATATATAAAAAATATATGTTTAGCATTTTTAATATAGGTAGACTTGGTCATTTTAAAAGTAGCTCGCAAGCTGAAAAAGTGTGGGCACCCCTGCTTTATAGAATACAAAATAACCCAAATCCTAAACAAAACATTGGGCTGTCTTAAGCTCCAGTTTACTGCCAATAAAACGTTCCCATATGCAAACAACTCTCGGACATATTTGGTCCCCCCCCCCCCCCCCCCACCCACCCCCACCCTCGCCATTTGGTTAACCCCCAGCCTTTATGGATAGCGAGGGGTGAGTCGGGGTGATGGCGTTTGACTCAAACCTAAAGCCAACGTAAAAGTCTGACTAATCTGTAACATCTGGCCTGTGAATTTATGAGAAACGGAGAGAAGAGAGAGAGAG
>CM051020.1:11061928-11084428 GCA_027704905.1 Muraenolepis orangiensis
TGCTCCTGAGGTAAAGCAGGAGCAGCCTAGCTAGGCGGCTACTGACCGCTACCTGCTCCTGAGGTAAAGCAGGAGCAGCCTAGCTAGGCGGCTACTGACCGCTACCTGCTCCTGAGGTAAAGCAGGAGCAGCCTAGCCCTCCGGTAAAGTCTGGAAGTTTTCCCAGAAGTGGGTGCGTGTTGTGTTTTGCCATGTGTGTCTCTCTGTGTGTATACATATGTAAAGAGAGAGAGAGAGAGAGAGAGAGAGAGAGAGAGAGAGAGAGAGAGAGAGAGAGAGAGAGAGAGAGAGAGAGAGAGAGAGAGAGAGGCAAACTTGAACATATATGGACACACACACACAACACACACACGTAAACTAAGATAACCATCAGAGACATCAGGTAGTTGCAAGTCATTCATCAATACGCACTGGGAAATGACCTAATTTCCCAATTTCTAACCTGTTACATTTGGTTATCAAGTAGATGAATAGTTAGACTTAGACTTTACCAAATGGTCATTACTGAGCGGTCGTTCAGTTAAGGCTAAACTGAAGTGAGCAGTGAAATTAAGTGAGTAAACTAGCACATACTAGCACAGTCTGTACATTTGCTAAAACCCCAATCATGTATTGAGCATATTTCCGTTCACTAGCTACACTAGTTTGATTTTGTACTATTTTTCTTTTCATTTGTTGTGAAGTGTGACTTCTTGACTGTTAATGAACAATTCACTCTGTGGGAGCCAATGGGGAGCAGGAAGTATTCCAATGTTAGAATCTTGCATCCACACACACACGCACAGTTAGTCTTGACCTGGAACCACCTGGGTTTGGATTGTAGGCAAACAAATGCTGCTTTTCAACACTGTGTACATAACAATATGAACTAGAATCGTCTATCGTTCTATTACCGTGGTTTTATTGATCCCAAGGCAAGGTTTCAATTCAAATACTCACAGCACAGCCGTGATGGTTTGTGTTTGGCTGGAAAACGCACTCACCGCTACACACAGTGGTGGGTTGTTGTGTCTATTTAAAAGGTTAGAGGCTGATGGAAATATAGATAGAAATAAAACTAAATATGAAATCTCAAGTTAAAGGTTATGGTCTCTGCTCCCCAACACTGTAAATCATATAAATCATAGATCATCTCTCTCTGTGTCTCTTTCTCTTTCTATATATAAATATATATACATATACATATACATATATATATATATATATATATATATATACATGTACAACATATATATCAATATATAGATACATCGCTCTATATGCATGATCATACCTAGAGACATGGGTCATAAGAGACATTGGGTCACGTCTTCTCACCCATGACACGAGAACCATGACAGCTGATATCAGTTATTCCGTGGTATTGTCCGACAACACACACGTGTGTGTGTGTGTGTGTGTGCTGTCACGTCTGTATTGCATGTATGTGTGTATCTATGTATGTACTGTATGTATGTATACTGTATGTACTGTATGTATGTATATATGTATGTATACATATATATACACTGTATATGCATGTACGTACGTATGCATGTATGTGTTTGCATGTGCGACATGACACTGCGGTACAAGGGAAAGAAACAAAGCCATGAAGCCACCTAGAATAGGCCTGGATAGGCCTGGATAGGCCTGGATAGGCCTGGATAGGCCTGCCCCGGCGCACGGCCAACATACGCTTCCATAAAATGACCCATCCTCTGTCTCTGTTTTTGACAGACCAGGTATGAGTCTGCAAAAGGGGTTGTGTAATGACCATGACTAATGGTGCTGCCCCCCCCCCCCCTCTCTTTGTCTTGTCTGTGTAGCCATCCTAATCCCTGCTGACAGTCAAGCTTTGCTCTTTTATTAGCCCGGCGTCGCTTGCAATCAGTGACAGTGAAGTCAAGCGGCAGCGAGGGCTCGTGTGAACTCAACACCTACTCCCCTAACCCCCCCCACATACACACACACACACACACACACACACACACACACACCCCTGTGTTCAGCCTTGCATACACGCACGCACGCACTCACACACACACACACACGCATGCATGTGGACACGCGCATGCAGGCGCACACACACACACACACACACACACATGCGGACACGGACATGCGAACACGCGCGCACACACACACACACACACTAATACACGTGGATGCACGCACACGCACTCATGTACAACCGTGCACAAATCCATAAACATGTGCAGGCTTACACACACACACACACACACACACACACACACACACACACACTCCAAACACACAGGGACATTCCGACTCTGCTCTCTGCACAGCCCTTGCAAAAAATATACACATTGAACAATAAATAGGTTGAACAACATACACACAAGTAAACACACACACACACACACACACACACACACACACACACACACACACACACACTCGGACACAGACCATGTGAAATAAAAACAGTGGAACAGCCAGGGCTGGGTGTGTATGTGGGTCAGGCCTATGCAAAGCTTTATTGATTTTTTGGGGCTGTGTGTCAGCCTCTCTGGCCCCGTGTCGAAAAATACTGACTGCTAATGCGACAGTGAGCTAGAATATCTGTGTGCGCACACACACACACACACTCCGGCAACTCCACAGTTTGCTGGCTTCTTCTTGTCAGTGCCCCCACGGATTGGCAGACAATGGATTTGTTTGATAAAGAGGAGGGCTGACATTCGAACAGGCAATTTGTGACCATGGGGCAGGAGAGTGAGAATGAGAGTGAGAGAGAGAGAGCGAGGGAGCAAGAGAGAGAGAGAGCGAGAGAGAGAGAGAGAGTGAGAGAGAGAGGTAGGGACTGGCTGGGGTGGGGTCAGGAATTCGCTCCTCTCTCTTAACAGAATGTAGCGTCACCCGTATGTCTGTCTGCCCTAGTGCCTAGTCGACAGAGTGGAAGAGCAAGGATGTGAGAGGGCTCTCTCTCTCTCTCTCTCTCTCTCTCTCTCTCTCTCTCTCTCTCTCTCTCTCTCTCTCTCTCTCAGTATCTCTCTCTCTCTCTCTCAGTATCTCTCTCTCTCTCTCTCTCTCTCTCTCTCTCTCTCTCTCTCTCTCTCTCTCTCTCTCAGTATCTCTCTGTCTCGGTCCTCTGCACTCAGACTCACTCTTTCTCTCTTTCTCCCTCTCTTTCTCCCTCTCTCTCTCTCTCTCTCTCTCTCTCTCTCTCTCTCTCTCTCTCTCTCTCTCTCTCTCTCTCCTCTCTCTCTCTCTCTCTCTCTCTCTCTCTCTCTCTCTCTCTCTCTCTCTCTCTCTCTCTTTCCCTGGCCTATTTTCATAGGCTTGACAAGGCTTTCTCCTGGTGCAGTGCGAGAGCTTTAATGCTGTTTTGTCTATTGCATTAAAACCATGCAGTGGCCATTTAGGACTCTATGTAGGCCACAGTACACAGAGAGTGGATGGGGGGCGGTGGTGGGGGGGGGGGAGAGAGAGAGAGAGAGAGAGAGAGAGAGAGAGAGAGAGAGAGAGAGAGAGAGAGAGAGAGAGAGAGAGAGAGAGAGAGAGAGAGAGCGAGAGAGAGAGAGAGAGAGAGAGAGAGAGAGAGAGAGAGAGAGAGAGAGAGAGAGAGAGAGAGAGAGAGAGAGAGAGAGAGAGAGAGAGATGGAAAAACAAGCAAAGACAACAACCCCCCCCCCCCCCACACACACACACACACACACACACACACACACACACACAAAGTGTATCAAAAGCTGCGTGTTCTATTCTACACATGCCTACACCTGGAGTTTACCACCACTGACCTCTTGACCCCATCCGCTGGCTAATGCCTCATTCTGAAAATTGGCTAATTTGCGAAACGGCCGAACTTAGGGCTAAAAACCTCTCAGAGCTAATGACTGGCTCATTTGAATATACGTGTCGCGCTGGTGGGGAGGGCAGGCACAGGGCAACACCGCTACCAGGTGTAAAAAAAATAATATCTGGAACAAAAAAGAAAAGAAAAGAAAAGAAAAGAAGAAGCCGGAGACATTTCCCCTCTCTCCCGTCAAAAGCATCCATTCAGAACAACCAAAGGGCTTATTTCCCAGCAGCGCCTGCATTAGCTTTCCATTCGTTATCCGTTCGTGCTCATGCTGGCGGCTTCTTCCCTCAATTACAGCCATTGATGGTTTGTGGAGTAATTACATCAAACTCTAGTGGGTTACCTGTACGCTGGGCTCTACGCTGGGAAATTAATTCGGAAGTATCTCGCTTGCGCTGATTTCCTCTGCCCGATTAACAGGAGTTTGTTTCACACAGCGAAACAAATGTCACTGTGTGTGTGTGTGTACATGAATGTGACCGTTAAAAGAGGATTCAATCCTCCCGATTTCGATTTAGAGAGGAGCCCACACTCAAAACTGACCCCATGCAGGGAAAGGCGAGGAGAATTGTTCACTTTGGTTCTCATTTTCATAAATTGAAGGCATAGCTGCTTAAAAAAATCCCCAGAAAGACACATTGTATGAATTGTAGCTAGCTCTGCATTCAATTGACCAATTATAAATCTTATTACTGGAATATCCAACTCTGTGTGTCGTCGTGTCTTCCGAGTTCCTCATTTATTTCACGAAATGATGCAGCCGTTTCAATTGGCAGTCCAGACTGCAAGCGCCTAAATCACCCTTTGCTAAATCACATTATCTTTATGATATATTTTAATAGATTGTTAATGAAAAAAACGTGCACGTCACAAAAAGGCCTTTTTCTGTTCCACTTCACCTTATGTCTTTAGTGTAAAGAGTTTGGCGACCTGCGGATTCCTCCTCCCTCTCCGTCACAGCTACCTTCCTTCGGAACAATTTAGCCAGTCCGTCATTTAGGAGCTCAGCAACTCACTCAGCCCCTTTATGGATTGGCCCCTCAGAGCTAAATGAACAGAAGAGGCTTCGGGGACCAGATAGGAAAGTCATAAGCAAGACTATACTGCTCATTTGCAAACGCACAGGCTAATTACCAATTTGCCACTCTTCAAATCGTGCCCCGTAATACCGTCACGACTCACATTCTTTTGTGTCTCGGTGCCTGCGAGCGCTATATGACTTTTCCCTACGTTAGATGTGCGTGCGTGCCTCTGCCTTCCTTTATAACTTTATGCTCTGGAGAGAGAGAGAGAGAGAGAGAGAGAGAGAGAGAGAGAGAGAGAGAGAGAGAGAGAGAGAGAGAGAGAGAGAGAGAGAGAGAGAGAGAGAGAGAGAGAGAGAGAGAGAGAGAGAGAGAGAGCTAACACTCACATGCGGCATACAGATCTGCATCTAAGGCGCATTCATGTGAGAACTCCTTCCTAGATTGCCTTTAGGTTTAACGGCATTGTACCCCACCACCCCCCCCCCCCCTCCCCCCCTCCCGCCCACCCCCCCCCCCCCCCCCCCCCCCCACCACCCCCTGCGTTGACTTATAGAGAAACAGAGACAAGTACAACAAAAAATTTAAATGAGTAAAAAAATTCTTGCTCTTAAATTAATTATCGTTGGTTGGCTCTGTGATCAGCAATGGGGGAAGGAGCCAAGTGTTAATGCGTGTGTGTGTGTGTGTGGTGTGGTGTGTTGTGTTATGCTTCTGCAACACTTGTGTGGTGTTATGATGAGGTTGGTGAGATTGTGTTTGTTAACTGATGCATTTACCAACCCCCTTCCTATGTGGACTTTGTCCCTTTACGAAGACTGTTCACAGTCTTATCATTGCTATAGAAACCTGGGGTCAATTTAAAAGCTGCTGGAGCCTATAAACTAAGACAATGGTGAAATGTCTCGTCCATGTGACACTCTATAAATATTACATTATGATCATGTTCTATTCTATTCTATTCTATAACTATGCCATTTTCATTATAAACTCAAATCCCCAAAACACAAAACAGTGTTATCAGGGGGTGTACGGTTTATGGAAATAATTACAATAACCTTCATGGTACAACAAAAAAAATCTATTTAAGCAGTAAACACAAGTGGACCCTTTTGTTATTGACTTGGAATTCCTATTTATATATTCACATTTTTAATCAATTCATTATAATATGAATCAATGCATTAGTCATTGTATTACGTATGCATTAAGGACCACTTAAGACATTACATAATATCGAGCAACAAAGCACATTATTTCCTTAGGAAATTAACTCAATTCCACAACATAATGGTAAGCCTATGGATTACACTATACAGTAGGTTCCAGAAAGTAGAGGAAAAAAACCCTGCAAAAACAACAGTAGTAAACATCTAGTGACCGGCTACCTCTGAAGGTCCTTGTTGTGCGTTAATATGTTGGTGCACACACACACACAGCACACAGACACACACACACACACACACCACACACACACACACACACACACACACACACACAGCAGTAAACCTAGCCTTGAATCATTAACTGTAGGAAATAGATCATTAAAAGTTCAAAAGGGATTCTGGGTTAAACTCACAGAGAGAACATTATAGCTCTTAAAGGAAAAAAATAAAAAACTTAAAAGGCAGCAGGCAAGGCAATGCATCCACAGTCTCCACACACACACGCACGCACGCACGCACGCACACACACACACACACACACACACACACACACACACACACACACACCACACACACACACACACACACACACACACACACACACACACACACACACACACACACACACACACACACACACAGACTCTCTCTCTCTTTGAGCTCGCTGTAGTGCCATAAGGGTCATTGGAGCGTGGGCCCTGAAGACAGTGGGGAAGTTCAGTTGTTCATTAAACATATTTACATTTCAAACCGCATAGGTATTTCCAACAGGAAGCGGTGCGCCACTGGCCTGGATGCTAGGGTTTCCAACAGTCAACAGTCAATAAGTCGACTGTTGGAGGGCATTTTCAATGTTCTCGTCGGGTCTAGAACAAATATTTGTCCAACATTCTACTCGGGAAGAAAAGGAAGGATACATATATTTTTTGAAGCTAGAGGCATACTGTTGTTAGATATATACAGGTTTATCTTCACTTCACGACATGACTGTCGGGGAACTCATATCCGAACGACATCTGCTCCCGCTACGTGTCGCGTATGTGTTTTGCTACACAAACAACTGATTTACTGCACCGTCGCTCCACAGAATGTTAGGAATCCAGAGTGCAGCAAGAGGGTCCCCTAATTGTTCTAATGGTCTGACTTCTGACCGCCCCCCCCCCTGCCCCCCCCCCCCCCCAAAACCCTCTACAATGCATGAGGGTTGTCTTCTGACAACCGGCCCATAGACACTGTTAGTCATTGTCAAGTCATAAGGGACTTTGGTGCACAAAGTGGTGGTTCGCTACTATATCCCACAATCGAATTATAAAATTGACTTTGTGATTTGTTTTCCAGATAGACTAAATCAATGAATACATTTTTTTCCGATAAATACTATACAGAACAAATAAACATTGCAGTTTTGTTTTTTTAATTGTCATTTTAGCATATTTTACCTTCACACATGTAAATAGTCTCCAATAAGATTCAAACCCTTTCTTACACTGAAACTAATTCAATGGTGGCCTGCCCATATAACAGTGGAGTGGACAGAAGTAAAAAAAAAAATGCATGTTGCATTTAATGGACATATAGCCATCTGCCCTTTTCAACTAGTTAGCTTAGCGCCACAGACTCCACATTAGATCCTATAGATAAGTCATGCGACACCTCTGACACAGCGGCGCTACGAGCCTCCTTAACCCCAGTTAGCCCATCGCATGGCGGAGACCTCCGCCGTACAATTACATCACTGCTCAATCTACCGCCGCCGCCGCCGCCGCCGCCAGAAAAAAGGGAACATTTTAATTATAAACGCAAAGTTCCAGTCCGCAATCGCCTAGGCAATTTTCCTGGAGCGCTTTGTGCGTGTGGGCCGGTCGTGGCAGTGTGCTCATCAAAGAGCCACAAAGATGTGCGATGCCACATAATACATCTTTGTCAGGACATGTCTGGATCGCGTGCAAGACGTCTCTCTCTCTCTCGCTCTCTCTCTCTCTCTCTCTCTCTCTCTCTCTCTCTCTCTCTCTCTCTCTCTCTCTCTCTCTCTCTCTCTCTCCCCCCCCAGTTGGTCAGCAGGGTGTGTCTTCCCTTTGGTCCTCCGATTGGATGAGCTCATGCCCTAATGATGACCCTAGGCCCGTATTTAATTGTTATTTCTGTTGGCCTTTTGGTTACAATTGTTCCACTTCTGTGAACAATTTTAATTTAAGCAAGTCTGAGACTTCCACAATTGTGTGAGTGTCGTTTTTCTGCATGGTCTATTAATATTTGTGTTATGTTGCGGACAAGTGAAGTCTGTCCACAGTATGTATACTTAAAGCGCAATTAACGGAACAAAAGTTGGAACACAAATTGGCCCTTTAACTCTCAACCCGTCAGATTCTGTCAAGAGTCTGCATATCAAACCAGCATCAATAGAATAAAGCGAACAGTGGTTTGGGATATTCACACTTAATCATATCTTAATCATTGAAATGTGAATAAAGGGTACGTTTGCTCGAATATCTGCTCTTAATAATGTGATGTTCGGCATCAAAGCAAATTGTGTTCAACCCACGAGTTGTCTCAAATATAAAAAAGAAAGAAAATACAACTCATTATTTGAATGTAACTCCACCGGGAGGTGTGTGATTATGACCCATTCACATCCAACGTGGTTCACATTATAGATTTCCTTCTGATCCCGCGGAGATGTGAAGTTCTGGGGCAGACGTCTGCAGCATCCGATCGCATACAACCTTATGGAGATTACCTTACGGACGGTTTTACCGGCTGGCTACGAAGCCGCAGTAGCATATTCATATCCGACCAATCTACATGTGAATAATAATGTGGCCTTCGAGGTTATGTGTGTTATTAATAACTTCATCTTTGCTCGGGACTCAAAACACATAATTCAATATTTTGATAGGAGAGCGAGGTAGGTCTAGGTCAATATTAAGAATAATAATAATAATAATGAAAACATTTGCTTTAATCAATCATTTGATTGTAGATTAAAGACAAGAAGTTCATTTTTTACCACTCAGATGCATTCATCTGAAGGGCTCTCGTTCCTGTGCTATTGCACCTGTGATGTCATGCGTTTATCTATTCAGGAAAAGACTAAATACATAAAATACAGATTTGAATGGTTCGCCAATGGTTGCAAATTAGTATGCGTCTCCCATGTTGGCTTTGACCTTCCTGGTTGAAGAACAACACACAACAACTACAGCAAATCGATTGTTACCCTCTGAAGAATCACAATATTGTATTTTTTTTTTTTGGAATGAAAGGCAGAGAGAGAGCGAGAGGAGAGCGAGAGAGAGAGAGAGAGAGAGAGAGAGAGAGCGAGAGAGAGAGAGAGGAGAGAGAGAGAGCGAGAGAGGAAGAGAGAGAGAGAGAGAGCAGAGAGAGAGAGAGAGAGAGAGAGAGAGAGAGAGAGAGAGAGAGAGAGAGAGAGAGAGAGAGAGAGAGAGAGAGAGAGAGAGAGAGAGGAAGAGAGAGAGAGAGAAAGAGAGCGAGAGAGAGAGAGAGAAGTCAAGCCAAGATGAACAGCTGTATTGAGATAAACCGTCACCCCCCCCCTTCCCCCTACGCTGAGGGGTAAAGAATCTGTGCACATTACAAAGACTAAAAGAAGAAGAAGAAGAAGAAGAAGAAGAAGAAGAAAAAACAAAAAAAGCATCCACTTAATCAACTAACATTGATATTACTTCTGGCAATTAGGAGCATGCTGGTAATGATATGAGTTTTCAGCTGTAAATAATTATGCTGCCTGCAGGCCATCTCTTAATTCTCGGCTGTATCCATAAACAATAATCAAACCAACAGCAGGCTAAAAAGTCGGGAGATTTGCTGCCGTGAAAAGCGGAGGTCTTTAAGGGGGGCTTACTTGGTGCCCCGTGGTGATGCTGGTAGTCAGGGTCACCTTCAGGTGGTACCTCCCCCTCTTCATCCTCCTCCTCCTCCTCCTCCTCCTCCTCCTCTTCCTCGTCTCTGCTGCTGCTCCTCCTCCCCCTCCTCTTCCTCCTCCTCGCTGCAGCTGCTGCTGTGCACATCCAGCTATTGATTCAGGGTGAACAACGATACAACACCAACAACAACAGCAATAATAATAATAATAATAATATGCAAACAGATATGAGGGATGTGTTAACAGTGGTGTTTGGGTACGGGTTTGTGGTATTCATATAACGATGTGATTTACTACACTAGACAGACGACAGTGTCAGGAGTGACGGAACCATTAGTTATTCAATTTAAATTGTTTTGGTGTTTAGTTTCTAATAAAATTGGGAAATGTCAAAAATAATTGTGGTAACAAATTAAGAAAATGACATTGCGTTTGACTGCGGATGTTTAAGCTCTAAACAACTTCCTTGTGACTTATACTTGGCTATGTTATCCGACTGTTGCTTTAAGATATTCAATCTACTGTGGCCCTTATTTTCAATGGGCCCACGTTTATACACACCCTGTATAGACCTATCAGAGGTCAGAGCGGCCATTTGGTCACTTCTACATTGGACCAAGCTTGCTCCCTTTTTGTGGATTTGTGGAACTTTGTAGGTCATTTGTACTCTATATCAATTATAATATATAAACATATTATATTTTTTGTAATGCTCTTCAGTGGCGATGGTGCATTAAGATATCATCATGGCAAATCAAAAGATGTCAATGTATGGACAGTGCAGTACAGTCAGTGACTAATTATTTGACAAATATTTCATCAAAAATAAACGGCTCACATTGTTGAGTCATAATACACACACACACACACACACACACACACACTTCTTGACAAAATAGCTCCATAGACACACAACATTTTAATATCACAACACTTAAGTTTGTTTTACAGACGACGGCCTGACGTTGTGTGCTTGGTGTGTCACTCACTGCCGGGACAGGGAGGAAGAGGAGGAGGCTGCCAATGTGGACGGGGACTAAGATGAAGAACATAATTAAGGGGCAAAAACGCCTGAGATTAATTAGGTGGGGCGCCGATACCCCAACAAACATCAATACCCGATTAACTAATGACACATTGTCCGATGAAGGCCATCGATCGACCCGCCGCAAGTCTACGGCGCTAATAGGCCGCCGCACACACCCGTAGTGAGGACGACGGAGGCTAACGGCTACGTTGTGTTAGCTCGGATCGAACGGGACGGGTACGTATGGCCGCGACGTGAATAAACGTTTTTTTTTTCTTTTTCTTTTTTTAATAAAAAATGTCCCATTCGGTAAGGGAGAAGACGCAGTGACACGTAACGTCTTCGACCAACAGTTTGTGTTTTTTTTTGGTGTTTTATTAGAATTCCCCGGAACCTTTAAGCGCTAATTAAAAATGACCCCAAAGGAACAGCCTCGTCTCCCCCACCACCACCACCACCTCCTCCTCCTCCTCCTCCTTCCTCCTCCTCCTCATCCTCCTTCCATTTAAAAAAGGAAAAAGACGAAAGCTTGATCTAGATTAATCGCGATGAAACGGCCAACATCATAAGTTGGCCACTTTATGATAATGACGGTAATGGTAATAATGAACACGTGAAGGATGAACCCCCCCTCCTCCTCCTCCTCCTCCTCCCTGTCCTGTCCTGTCCTGGAGTTGGATCCATACACAGGTTAATTAGGTACGATAACATCATTAGCCACTCTTCATGCCTTGCGCCCAAAGAATTAATTGGATAAGATCGGCGATTTAATCGTATAAACGATCAGGGAATGGCGGACGATTGGAAAATGGAATGGAATCTACATGGCCGGACATCTTATTTAGATCGCGTACAACCAGTTTTAACGGCCAAATGGATTCCAATGGTCCATGGTGGTGGTGGTGACGATGATGTGATGTGGAGTCTGTGCAGTTAATCATCTGCCACATCCCAGCATCGAGCACAGTAGTGTGTTAAACATGTGCATCTTCATCATCATTATTATTATTATTATGCCGCTGTGAGCATTTCATAGGCGTCTCTTATCGTGGGACTAACCGGCTGTAACATCTCGGCAGCAACGTTTATGCATATTCATGTTAATTAGTGTACCAATAAGAGCACGCAATGTTATTTACGCAGATTAAACTCGTGTGATGCTTTTCTTTACGTTACTTCACTTATTCTTTCGGGTTATACACATGAGACGACGTGGTGTGTTTTTTTGTTTGGGGGGGGGGGAGCTGAAAGGGGCCACCGTTGACTTGTTGTTAATATGAGGGTGTGCAAAACGTCCGGGCGGAAACGTATACCTTTTCATATTGTAGTCCTAAGTAGCCCTTTTGTATGAGCAAAACTCCTCCCCCCCCCCCCCCCCCCCCACCCACACCCTCTTCTCCATAACAAGCCATGTGGTGGTAGGCCTCAGTGTGAATAGTCATACCATTGAATTATTGATGTTTACAAAGCAGTGTGTGAGGAGGACTCTGGTGGGGCGTCATCACTGGAATTAGTAGTGAAAGGTAACAAAGCAGCCGTGTGTGTGTGTGTGTGTGTGTGTGTGTGTGTGTGTGTGTGTGTGTGTGTGTGTGTGTGTGTGTGTGTGTGTGTGTGTGTGTGTGTGTGTGTGTGTGTGTGTGTGTGTGTGTGTGTGTGTGTGTGTGTGTGTGTGTGTGTCCCCCTCACTTTCTCCCTCGTATCTGTATCCAATGAATAATGAAAAAGACTTTATAACGCAAAACATTCACACCATCTGGTAGATGAGAGAAAGGCACACGCACACACACACACACACACACACACACACACACACACACACACACACACCACACACACACACACACACACACAGGTTAAACTCTCGTTTCTTTCACCTTTTTGGAGCATTTCGAGAAGTAACATGTCAAGTAAAATTTAATATTTTATCAGGATGATGGCACAATTAAACCCACAAAAACACAATTCACCATATCAGGTAAATATTCTCTTTCCAGCTGCCTAGAGGACACAAGAGTTAATGTGTGTGTGTCTTTGTGTGTATGTGTGTGTGCAACTCTGTGTGTGTGTGTGTGTCTGCGCGTGTGGTTATGTGTTGGTGAGTGACGTCGGCCATCGCCTTGACAACCGCCTTGTCGTCGACCACGAAGAGGTTGCCGTCGAACCCAGAAAGGTAAAACACCTCTTATCTCTTTAAACTAATGCGGCACACTGCACCTGTTCATCCATGTAAGGGTTTGGTTTCTTGTATCATTTTACATTGCATACAACAGTTTGCTAAATACATTGCTTCACTACGTATTCCAAAGTGAGTGAATGACCGGGTCATGGGCGTTATTGACTTCTGACAATATATACTTCACTGTTCAATTGCGGTGCTATTTAATGGTGAACTTGAAACATCTACATCTCGCTAATACATGAAAGCAACCCTCTTGCCAAGCGAGAGTTAGAGTACTTTATTATTTCCATATTCATTCTGTCCGCTTTTTGTGAACTCTGTTTAGACGAGAGATAGACTTGTTTTGGCTAATGCTCAGAAAACAGATAAGTCTGTTGTGAGTTGCGTGGGGTCCTGTCTCCCCCAGAGCTGACGATCCAGTTACACCCCTACCCCCCCCTCTCCCCCCTACCCCCCCCCCCTCTGTATCCCTCTGTTTGTGGGAGGAAGACGGAATCAACTAAACACAAAGCTAGTCTATAGGAAAGAGTTCATGTCCCACTATGCCATAGAGGTATCTGGAGAGGAAGTGGCCTTGTCCAGCCCCACCACACCACACACCCCCACACACACACCACACCACACACACACCACACCACACACACACACACACACACACGGCAGCCAGTGTCACCCTGCGTTAAGTCTGGCTTGAGATTAGCTGACTAGATGACAGAGGAGGAGATGGAGATTCTCGGGGCAAGAGAAAGGGGGGGAGGGGGGGGGGGGGGTTAGGGGGGGGTGGTCTGCCGGGTGGATGTGTATGAAAGGGAACGGCCCGGATGGTTGGTATCATTTACTTTTGAGGGATGCCACTGAATGTTACGACTTGTTTTAGCTTTTGGGATTTATGTTGTGACTTATGCACAGCATGCGTTGCTTGTGTCACAACCATCCGTGGCGTTAACCTCCAAGGTTTATTGCTTTTTCAATCCTATGAGTCCTATCCTGCCTGTTTACTCGCGGAGTCATGTCTTAAAATCACATATGGTGTGTGACTACAGCGTTGAGATGTTACACAATTAGCGATAAGGCCGTGCCATGCCAGGCCATGCCATGCGGCGATTTGAGTCCGAGAGCGACGTGGTGTGGTGTGGCATTAGAAGCTGCGGTCGGCGTGGCTCATTTGCCGTGTGTTTATGTTATTATGTGTTATGTGGGCAGTCCTCTAATGAGAGGATGACCTTGCACATACCCATTCCTCCGGGGTTGATGCTGGTTAACTTAAGTCGAAAAACGCAGATGCTAGTGTGTGTGTGTGTGTGTGTGTGTGTGTGTGTGTGTGTGTGTGTGTGAAATGCTGTAATATATTCATTTGGCATTTGACAGACAGCCTGCATCTACGCGAGTGGAATAGGAAAGGGAGTCCAGTCATTCATGTGGTTAACTAAATATTGGCAGTGTTACTTGTGTCAGGGCCAGCATTTGGCAGTGTGCTAACAGTTTGAAGCTCTCATAACCCATGAGCGTTATTCCCTCACCGCAATGCATCGTTTTTTTTTTAGCCTTTATGAAACACACACACACACACACACACACACACACACACACACACACACACGCATGCACACACACACACACACACGCATGCACACACACACACACACACGTGCATGCACACCACACACCATGCACACACACACACACCACACCACGTGCATGCACACACACACACACGCATGCACACACACATTTGCGTGCACACACACTCAAGCATACACACGCACACACATGCACTCCAGCATATACACACACATGCACAAGCACACACACGCACACACAAGCATACACACACACGCACACACAAGCATACACACACACTCTATTTTTATGAGGTGCTAAGCAAAACAAAATGCTAATAAAAAATGCTAATGGCTTAAAAATATCCAAGAAGGAAATCATGCATCAAGCTCTATTCAAATGTGTCTCAAATTACGGTGGGATGCGTTGTGTAAGGAATAAAAAAACATAATTGTGTTTAAACCATAACGTTTTTATCCCACTAAGGTGCACGGAAGTCTGTCTGTCTGGTAATATGTACGGACCAAACCGCGGCTCCACTTTCACTGCAGAGTTATCACACACACACACACACACACACACACACACACACACACACACACACACACACACACACACACACCACACCACCACACACACACACACACACACACACACACACACACACACACACACACCACACACGCACACGTTGTAATTTGAAACAATTACAAAAACACTGGCCCACTTGTTACAACACTGGTGGTTATTTTTGTGTGTTAACGCTCCACGTATACAAACGCACAGATTCAATAGCTTTACATGTTTTTCAATCACACCCGGAGGAGAGCCGCTCAGTTGTGGAGAGAAGTGTAACGTTTCGTCCTATCTGCGGGGCTCCTATGCTGTGGGATAATCTTTCACATTTCGCCCCGGGTTTGTTTTGCTACTTCAGCAGAAACTTGTGCAAGCCGTGCAAATTACCGTCACACAAAAAAAAATAGAAAAATAAAAATAAGACGAATACAAAAAACAACAAACAGAACGATATTGTATCAGATGTAAGTTAATAAAAGTATTTTTATAATGACGGCAAATACTGTGCCATCTATGATGAACATAAACATTGTGCTTGTTATCATTTCCTTCCATCGAGATCTAAATCTAAATCTGGAGGTTTGAATCGTCTTCATGGTTCACATACATGTTCACACACGGTGACATTGGTTTCTCTGCATTTAACCCATCCTAGTACTAGGAGCAGTGGGCAGCTATTGGATATACAGCTGCCCGGGGAGCAAGGTAGGGGATCCGGTGCCTTGCTCAAGGGCACCTCGGCAGTGCCCAGGTTCTTTCGGGTACTTGAACCGGTGACCTTCCGGTTCCCAAGCAGAGTCCTAACAGACTGAGCTATCCTGCCACCCCGAGACGCGGATTCGGAGAGATTACGGTTGCAAACAACATACTTATCGGGGCGAATATCCATGTGTTGAATGAACTGCTAAGAATTGATTTATAGTTTATTTTAAGGATTCCACAGAAAATGATATTCTTAATGTGTGTGTGCATTTTGGGCCATGTGGTGATTTCCAATCAACTCCGTACAGCTCGATGTTTGAGCTTGTTCCTGTTGATATGCATACGTTTCATACTATTTCCCCCACCCTGTTCTCTAGGGTGGTGGTGGTGGTTGTCGGGCCTGTGCTAGTCGTCATTCAGTGCTCCAGGGGTCGGAGGTCAGAAGAGGGGAGGTCTCTTGTCAGTCTGCGGAGAGATGGACACATTTGGCAGTGTGAGTACAGATTCACCCGCCTGGCCCCTGTGGCAGTGTGGCTCCATACACACACGCACGCACGCACACGCAAGCACACACATGCACGCGCACACACAAACATGCACGTGCATGTAGGTGCACACATGCACACACACACACACCACACCACACCACACACACACACACACACACACACACACACACACACACACACACACCACACACACACACACACACACACACACACACCACACACACACACACACACATGGAGGTCATGACTCCTACCTTCCTCTCTCTTCTCTCTCTCACTGTCAATCGTTCTCTCTCTGTTTCACTGTCTGTCTCTCTCTCTGTCTGTCTCTCTCTCTCTCTCTCTCGCTCTCTCTCTCTCACTCTCTGTCTCGTTCTCGTTCTCTCGTTCTCCTCGTTCTCTCTGTCTCTCTCTCTGACTGAAGGTGCTGGTGCGGTCTGACCATTGACATTCAGCATTCCTCTGCCCTGCCTCTGGGTTCTCAGTAGTAGCATGGGGGGGTGGTGGGGGTGGTGGGGGTCCACAGCGGGGCCAATATCCCCCCCCCCCCCGTTTCTCAAGAGGAGGAACAAAAAGTCCCTTGAAGGGACCCATGGAGTTCCCATGATCCCAGAGGAGACCCTCGATCCAACCTGGGTTACAAAGTCTTGGAATTAATCTCAAATGAACAAACTCTTCTCAAGATTCAAGATGTATTGCTTACTCCCCATTCCCTCCTACAGTATGAATTTCCTACAACTATACCATACTAAACTATACAATACCATACAATACTAAACAATACTATAGTGTAAACAACACTATATAATACATGATATATGATATGCTATAAACAACTCTATATACTATACTATGTACTATACTTACTATACAACACTATACTATAACAATACTGTACACAATATAAAGAACAATAATTCTGGTTTATTCTAATCCTGTTATGATGGCATGGTTTGCTTGGTCGGTAAAAATACATTTTTAATAATAATAATAATAATAATAATAATAATAATAATAAATTAGTATTTTAATTAATTTTGTATACATTATGTATTATTTTGTATACATTATGAATATGAGTATCTGAAGTAGTTATAGTGCATAGTAATATTTGTATCATTATTTTTATTATTCTAAGTTCTGAGTTGTTATTGTTCTGCATGGTTGGCCTACATTGCCGTTTCTGCGTCACGACAGCAGCTTGTGGTGACATTTTCTGGGCGGAAAGTTTTCAAAGTCATTTTCCAAGGTTTTCCCCCCAGTAACATACATAATCTGTTAGCATCAAAGGAGCACACATGCATAAATAATCGACTAATTCACTTAAAGGGGCCACTGTAGATTAATTAAGCCCGAATACTAATTATGTTTTCTGTCTACGGCGACTGACGAGGTTGTTGTTTAACGCGTATACGCTGTTTGCCGCGTTCCAATTACCACGAAGTCCTCTCGACATGCGCTATGAAGGAAAATCGGCTTACATTATGTGGAAAAAAATACCGGCGTGCTTTTCACGGTTCCCCCCCCCCCCCCCCACCCCCCTGAACTAAACACTGACCTTATCCTTTTGGTTTTGAATATACTGGCTTTGTTGTTGTTTTCTCTTTAACGTTCTAATGTTATGGTCCTTTATGCGCCTCGTATAATGGCCGCTTAGAAATCCATTATGTCTACATGTGTGTGTGGTGTGTGTGTGTGTGTGTGTGTTTATATCTTTATATCTCTCTCTCTCTCCCCGTCTCACTCTTCTCTCCATCTTACGCTGTCTCTTTTGTGTATATATATTATAAATATATGTGTGTATATATATATATATTTAATAAAAAACTGTGTGTGTGTGTATATATATATCACACACACACACACCACACACACACACACACACACACACACACACACACACACACACACACACACCGAAATGATGAGCCTGAGATGCTGGTACTTTGCGACGAGGAGCTGTTTTGGTCGTTGTTGCGTTCATCGTTGTGCAGTTGTGTTGCCACGACCTATCCAGCGTCATTCTGTGACACTGCTGTTTATTGATGGAGAAGACGTGGAATCTCCTGTCATTTCCCAGGTGGGCGTTCTCTCCTGTCCTCCCTGGCTCCGGCTCCGGCTCCTCAACGGAAGCAACGGAGGAAAAAAAACCATTATGCTTTAAGTCGACCGATATTTTGTTCTGCCGTTGCAGCAGGGCTCGGGATAGGGGAAGGTCCTGCCTATGTAAGGCAGCAGACCCAGACCCAGACCCAGGAGGAGGAGGAGGAGGAGGAGGAGGAGGAGGAGAGAGGGAGAGAGAGAGACGGGGGGAGAGGAGGAGGAGGTGAGGGCGGGTGGGGGGGGGGGGGGAGTAGGAGGAGAGAGAGAGAGAGGGAGAGAGAGAGGAGGAGAGACGGGGGAGAGAAGGAGGTGAGGGCGGGGGGGGGGGGGGGTGAGGAGGAGAGGGAGAGGGGGAGAGGGGGAGGGAGGGAGGGAGAAGAGAGACCTGTTTACAGCCACGCGTGGGGAAGGGGAAAAATAATAATAAATAAAAAAAACAGGCGGGACGTAAATGAGGGCTGACGGTTTCATCGAGCGCAGTTGGTTGAAGCCCAATTCAAAGTGACTGGACTGAACTGGCCGATGATCCGTACAGTATGCAGAACTCACTCTGTGTGTAGCTGGTCTGCTCGCCCACCAGCCCCCCCCCCCCCCTCCTAGCCAGGCAGCCAGAGCCCCCAGAGCTCTCACCCCCCCCCCCCCCCCCCACACTCTCCCCCGGGAGCCCCCTCCTCGCGATCACGCCTCACACAACACAACCAGAACCGCGATTCCTTTTGACAACAACAATCACGTTTCCTTAAAATATATTTATATATATATATATATATATATATATATATAGAAAATGAAGGAAAACAACCGTCACGGATTTCTCTTGTCACCGTTTATAAATAATTGTTTTTATTCCAGTGTTGACGGCGATGTAAGCATTTGGTGTGCTGCCGTGTGAAATGAGTGAAACGGAAGTGTGTGTGTCTGTGTGTGTGTGTGTGTGTGTGTGTGTGTGTGTTTGGCGTGTGCGTGTGGCGCCATGGATGCATGCCTTCAGATGACGAGGATAAACTCGAGGGCTTTTTCGTTTTGCGTGTCTCTCTCTCTCTCTCTCTCTCTCTCTCTCTCTCTCTCTCTCTCTCTCGCCGTTCATGCCATTTTTCTTGGCACATGACTGCAAAAGGAAATAAAAATACATCTCTAAACGCCACACACAGCGTCCCATTGAAAGACCTGTAGCCCTCGCTTAAACAAACACTCATCACTGTGCATGATGTTGGCTATTATTCGCCAGCGAGGAAAAACAACCACGACAACAACCAGTCCTTTTCTTCTTCTTCTTCTTCTGTATTCCGGGTGACGGTGGCGGGGGGGGGGAGATGAAGCTGTGTGTGTGTGTGTGTGTGTGTGTGTGTGTGTGTGTGTGTGTGTGTGTGTGTGTGTGTGTGTGTGTGTGTGTGTGTGTGTGTGTGTGTGTGTGTGTGTGTGTGTGTGTGTGTGTGTGGTGTGTGTGTGTGTGTGTGTGTGTGTGTGTGTGTGTGTGTGTGTGTGTGTGTGTGCGCGCACGCGTGTGTGTGCGCGCGCGCGCGTCTGGTTCGAGGCGCACGTGAGAGACAAGCAGCAAAGCGTTGTGGTCGTCCTCGTCGTCAGCCGTCGTAGTCGCAGCAGTCGTCGTTCTGCGATGAGAAGCCGGGCTTTTGGTCCCCTGTCTCTCCACGCCTCTCCCAGCGTGGAGAGACCCTCCCTTGGTGGTGGTGGTGGTGCCGGGGAGAGGATGAGAGTTTTAGTGACAGTGACCCAGCGCATTAGGCCCGAGGTGTGTGTGTGTGTTCAGTGTTCCCTCTGTGTGTGTGTGTGTGTGCGTGTGTGTGTGCATATGTGTGTGTGTGTGTGTGTGTGTGTGTGTGCATATGTGTGTGTGTGTGTGCATGCGTGTGTGTGTGTGCATATGTGTGTGTGTCTGCATGTGTGTGTGTGTGTGTGTGTGTGTGTGTGTGTGTGTGTGTGTGTGCGCTTCGCTGTGTTGACTGAGGTATTTATTTGTTGGTCAGTTCAGTTCTTTCTTTACATTGTAACTGAACTTAAGGCTTAAGGGTTTTTTTCTGTCCTTCTGTTGATTTGTCGGCTTTTGCCGGAGAAAGGGAGAACAAGTCGCGCTCGACATGTCGCTTTGTCTGTTTGGCGTTTGAACGTTTGCAGTAAATGTTAATGTCTTAACACATACACGTTGTACAGTCATTTTTAATGAACCCCCCCCCCCCCCCCCTCCATTTTCATCTTCAAAGTATCTTAAGTCTCAAGGGCAAATACAATGATTGGAGAAATAAAGGCATGCTACCCACCCACATTGTGTTAATTTGATGATTAATTGCAGAAGACGCAAATACCAGCCCCATTAATATGTGCCCCGCCCCATTAAATTATTAAATTATATATTTATTATAAATAAATATATATAAATATATGTGACATTTATGCCTACAAATGCAGCACCGCATGCTCCGATCAGTATTAACTGATTGTGTTGTTATGAAGTGACATCATTTTATCGGTGGTCTTTATCTGTGTCATCACATAAGTGGACCACCCGCGAACTCGTTCGACCCAACTCGGCGACAAAACCACCAGGGTGTTCAATGGTGTTGATCCATGTGTAATTCTCCTCTCACCGAAGTCAGTGAAGGTGAAGGGGTGGGGGGGGCCTTCTTCCGTAGTTTGTATGTCGAGTCGGCGTTCGCGAGAGCAACCGCTTGTCGGTTAATAGCTTGTCAGATGTGTGTTTGGTGCTCTTTAAATACTAAGAGAGACGTCCCAGTCGGAGGAGGATGATGTATTTGGCCACGCTTTGCAGCTTTGCGACTATGAGCAACTCGGGTAGGGGGGGGGGGGGGGGGGAGGGGAGGGAGGGAGGGAGGGGGGGGGGTAAATTGATTGGTACCCAGTTTGGAAAGAAAATGGTTTTTAAATAAGTTACAATTAGATAAGCATTAATCTCAGTGGTATAAACGGATGTCTCGCTGTAGGGCTCGTTGGATGTAAAAAAAAAACAGATTTACCAAAAAACTCCTCTTTCCAGAACAGTCTGTAAGTCGTCCTCTACTTTTTTTTCGAATTGCTCTGTCATTTTGAGTTTAAATACATACCCTCTTCCTCCTCCTCTTCCTCCTCCTCCTCCTCCCTGACTCCCCGTCCACAAACCCCCCTGATTCCTTTTGGGTCTTTGAAATTAAATATTGTATACAAACACACACACGCACACACACACACACACGCACACACACACACACACACACACACACACACACACACACACACACACACACACACACACACACACACACACCCCCGTTCACGGACAGCAGTGCACGAGGGCAGTTCATCACCGGTATCTGCATTAAATTGATGCTTGAAAAACGTCTGCAGGCCTGTTTCTTCTTTTGTTGTTGAAGGAGAGATCTTTTGGTTTTGTATACGGCCCACTCCTACGTAAACATATCTGTAACCAAAACAACTACTTATGTTATTTACCTCGCCATCGCCCATTGTTCTTCCTCTAGGAGAGAAACTTAGAGAAGGAACATGTGTGCGTGTGTGTGTGTGTGTCTTTCTGTGTGTGTGTGTGTGTGTGCGTGTGTCTTTCTGTGTGTGTGTGTGTGTGTGTGTGTGTCTTTCTCTGTGTGTGCGTGTGTGTCTTTCTGTGTGTGTGTGTGTGTGTGTGTCTTTCTGTGTGTGTGTGACTGTGTGTGTGTGTTTCATATTCTCTTGATTTTCAAAGGGCCTCTTCTCTCCTCTCATCCTCTTCTCTTTAATGCCTTCCTTCCTTCCTTCCCCCGCCCTCTGCTCTTGTCCCGGGCCGAGACCACCTACGACACCGCCATTTTTAAACTCGAGTAGGCCCCTCACCGTGTACCGTGTCTTAACGTGCTTATATATATATATATATATATATATATATATATATATATATATGCCGTAAAAACAGAACGGAACATTCCCTCCGCAGTGTGGTGAATGTATTTGTGTGTGCCCCC
>CM051020.1:11091928-11101928 GCA_027704905.1 Muraenolepis orangiensis
AAACCAGATTTGTTTATGTTTATTATTCCTTGTATTTTTCTTTTCTCTCCGTGTTGAAATATAGCAATGTTGCACGCAGATGAAAATCAGCTGTATCGGAGAATGGCAGAACTACTGGATGAGGACGATCGCTTCATAGACTTGCCAGGTACAGAGTGTCTCACCCTATTGAATTCGTATTGTATCTTTGCTATTTTTGTTGTATGTATAATGTCTTTTATTCGTCAATCTGATTGTTATTATTTTTTCCCTACGTCCCATTAAGAACATTTAAAACCTTTTAATGTTTAGAATGTTCTTCCTTTTTGCTGTTGCTTTTGTTTGTTTGTTTGATTTGTTGATTTGTTGTGTCCTTCCGATGTAAATTAGTATTGTGGCCACAAAATCTATGATTTCTTGAATGTTGTTGCTTACCTATGTTAAACGGTTTGAGTGCAACTTTACATATTTCTTTGTGTTTCTTTATGTCTTTTTTTTACACGTAACCAAACTTAAAACGTTGAAAACAAACCCTTCTCGCGACAAACAATCGAAAAAGGCCCTCGCCAAGAAACAAAAGCTAGCTAGGAACATGGCGACGCCACAAGACACTCGCCCTTCCCCGAGCAGCAGAAGCTATTGTCTGGCGGTAGGCGTGCCCTTTTCCCTCATTAGCCTAGCCTCATTTGAATATGTCGCCATACAGGAAACACTGAGGTGGCGTTAAGCTCGGGGGAATTGTTCTGGGTGAAGACAGTGGCACCGGATCCTGTTGACACGACGCGCGTTTCCCTTGTAATGCCGGCGCACAAGTGATGGGCTTAGGCCCGCTTCTGCACGCTAGAATTGAGCCCGCTCACATTATTCCCCCATTGTCTCGGATTTAGCTGTAGCGCCGAGATTAGCAGCCGCCGATCCTTTGTCCCGGGAATGTTCACGAAATCCCGCCGGGAAAAAAATAAATAAAAATAAAATAAAAACAAGAGGGACCTTGGATTAACGGTTTCTCCGTGCAATAAGGCACAGAGAGAAGATTGAGATGGAAAGGGGAGAGGGAGAGAGAGAGAGAGAGAGAGAGTGTGAGAGAGAGAGAGAGAGAGCGAGCTTGCGCCGGTGGATTGCTAGCATGGGGCTACAGCCGGTGCCAGTCCTTGCTCTCGTTCCCGCCACAACGGACGCGAGGACAATGGCCTTCACGTCGTGGTGTTGCATGGATGCCTCCCACCCGGCGGTGTGGGCAAGCGTGAGTTGTGTCGTGTCTCTGAGACTGGCTCAGTGTAAGTCACTGCTGATCCCCGTGCTTTGTTGAGTAGCTTCAGGTTTTTCCCTCTCTCTCTCTCTCTCTCTTTTTTCTTCTTCTTCTATTTTTGCTTTAGCAGCCTGCCACAAAGCACCAGGCGATACACATGTTGGGAGAAAGGGAACATGAATAAGACTACGTATTAATGAAATGGACAGAGGCCAGCGCTGTAGACGGGTTTCCAGGCAAATTCCTGGACGAGTCTCCCCCTCTTGTCTTGTCTGTCTGCGAGATCGTCGGCGCTTGTGTTTATTTCAATAAATTATTTTCCGTTTGGCGGGGAGATCTGAGCGCGGAGTGCTGGCAATTCTATTCGTTCCCTCCCGTCTCCAGCATGGCTGGAGACAGCGAGTTCTACCTTCGACGTGAAAGGCATTAGGCAGCGCTATCGGCTTTGGCTCGAGCGCTCGCGTCGGACTGCACACGTCGAATATCCGGCAGATTAGCGAGAAGACGGTGCTTTCTCTCAAACGGGGCAGAGCAACACTGGGGGAAGACAGGCCTTATCCAATGCAGGAGAGGATGCCTTTCTCATCTGTGAGGCAACTGGCGTTGCTGTCTCTCGATTTCTTCACACTTAAATACATACAAATCCATCAGAACGTTTTTGGTCAGAGTACCCATACAGACTGACATGGACGTACAGAATGACCGACTGAATAGATGGAGGGATGGACGGTTTGATGGATGGATGGATGGATGGATGAGTCACTTGCACAATAAAATCACCCCATTGATACTTGATATCGAGAGCATCGTGGGCCCCTTTGAAGAGCCTCCATGCTTGGTAATTATTAAAGGCTGCACATATTTGGAGTGTCTCGCACGGCCGCGGGCCGCATGTTGGCTGTGAGAATCAAAAGCTACACGCTCGTGTAGTCCTCGTCCTCGTCCTTCGTCTTCGCACGGTTTCCTGCGCCGAGACTTTCTCGGCGTGAATATTTCACGGCGAGAATGGGGTACATAAAAGCGAGCGCTTTTCAAGTACGCCGTCAGCCTCCCCCGGTACGTGTGAATAAAACACCAAGGTATTCTCCAGGCTTCTGTGTGTGTGGGTGTGGGTGTGTGTGGGGGGGCGTGTGTGCACGTGCGTGCGCGTGTGTGTGTATATCAGTGTGCACTCTTTAATGTGTATACATGTGTTTATGTAATTTCTACGAGTACTCGAGTAATCTGTGTGTGATATGTTTATGTGCGTGTACTGTTTTTGTATGACGACTATGGTGCGGTCTATTGATCGCTGTGAGTGTGCGCCTGTGTTTGTGTGTGGGCCTATGTTGATATTTATGCATACAAAAATCCTCGTGTGTGTGTGTGTGTGTGTGTGTGTGTGTGTGTGTGTGTGTGTGTGTGTGTGTGTGTGTGTGTGTGTGTGTGTGTGTGTGTGTGTGTGTGTGTGTGTGTGTGTGTGTGTGTGTGTGTGTGTGTGTGTGTGTGTGTGTGTGTGTGTGTGTGTGTGTGTGTGCGTGCGTGCGTTCCTCTCCAGGTACGCCGTTGGCCCCCAGCGATGAGGAGGTCTCTGGGGTGACCCCGGGCAACGCGGTGCTTGGAGGGGCCTGGGGCCCAGGGGTCTCGCCGCGGGACGCTGCCGCCCAGAACCAGGTGTGGGCCCGGGTACGGGGACCGAGGTGCTACACCCGAAGAAGGTAGGATGGTCCCGGCCAGAGAGCGTGCCGTCAATACATAACCTGTACCCTTACTTTTCTGTAGTTTTCGGTTAGCTTTGTTTCGTGAACGTTTGTAGAAATGGGTTCTCGTGACATTTCATTTTTTTACTTTTATCTCGGAGATCAAATTAAGCTATCGTATGGAATCTTGTTATGATTTCTGCTCAGAGATCAAACGGAAGTCGGCCTGTTTCGAGGAAAATAGTCTGTCTTAAAGAGAGAAAGAAAATACAGAATTGTATGCAGAAAAAAAAAAGTATTTTAGTAACTTGAACTTTAAATGAACTTCTTTTCTCGTTTTCACCGTGATCCTATAAGACGCTATATCTGGCTACGACGGACGACGGGCACACAATTCGGTCGCCGTTTCCCGCCCCCGCCCCCCCCCCCCCCCCTTGAAAACCAGAGAGCCGTGCGGACCGAAAGTTTTCCTTCTGTGTTGATGTGGGTTGTTCTTGCGTTGTGGTGTCCCCCCCCCACCCCCCGCCCCCCACCCCCGCCCCCCCCCCCTGTGTGCTCCATCCAGCGGGGCCTGCTCCGGACCTCCTCCCCCACTACGCCCAGCAGCTGCGGGAGCGCGTGCTGCCTGACATGATCACGCTTGGCAGCCTTTCACTGCAGCAGGTCAGAGCGACAAAAGGGAGGGAATATCTGTGTCACCCTCCGTCCTCGCCGCATTCACCGGCACGTCGGCCCGTATCCATTATGTTTGCAGCTTCGTCCCGCTAATGGAAATCTTTTTTTTTTTTTTTTGATAGAATATTTTTTTGTGAGGCGTTTTTTGTTGTGTGTGTGTGTGTGTGTGTGTGTGTGTGTGTGTGTGTGCGTGTGTGTGTGCTCACGCGTGCCTGTGTGTGTGTCTTTCTTTGTATGCTGCTGTCCTGTGCTAATTCTGTGTCACGAATTCCCCCATTACGATATTAGCTATTTCCAACCAGCTGTTTTGTTTTGTGTCTCATGCCGTCAACTCTGGTCCTTTCAGATCTGGCCACTCCCCCCTTATCCCGCCATGCCCCATCACCTTAAGCCCCGCCCCCCCCCCTGCCCGCCCGCCCATCTCCTCACCTGCAGCTCGTTAGAGAGAGACCCTCGGTCGTCCCTCAGTATAAATACCAGTCCACTTCCCTCCATTCTCTGTCAGATTGTCCTGTATTCTATAGTCATGTTTTTTCCCCTAACCTGCCTGTTTGGACCCTGCACTTACTTGCCTGTTTTCTGGCTGCCCCTTGTTGGATTTGTTAACCTGTGTGACTGGTTATTTTTTCCTTAAAAGTAAACTTTCATTAATATTATATATATATATATATATATATATATATATATATATATATATATATATACCTCCTTGTTGTGCTTTTGGGTTCAAACCTGCTAGTTCTATTGAACCTTACAATTTGTAACTATTTTACTAATTTTATAATAATTTTACTATTTAACTAACTTTTATACTTATTACTATTTTTTAGTTTTTGTCCAAAGCTCTTGAGCATGCGTAACTCACTTAGTGAGAACTATAGTCAGGTAAGCCAGACCATTTTTATTTATTTCATCATTCGGTACTTCCACTACACAATGTCACGGTCTTGGGCCAAGAAATGTGATAGTGTGACTTTTTTTTTTCCCCCCAAAAACTCCATTCTTTAAGGAGAGATGTAGTTTGTGCGCGGAGGATCTTATAGCTGGCGCCCCAAAAAACATGTGTTCGTATTTCATCCCCTCGGAAACAAAACAAGCGCATTGAATATCCATTTGTTTCGTCTGAATCTAGATTACACAGGAACCCAAATTAACCCGTATGTAAATAGACCCCGGCACTTTTCCCTTTTTATTCCTTTTTTTAAGTACATTTATAGATATCGTTTCACTTGAAAAAAAAAATATGCAGAAGATTGAAGGAGGGACGCGCAGGAGCTTATAGATAAAACAAAGTCGGTTATGTTTGGAAGAGAGGTAAACAAAAGACAATGCACACACACACACACACACCCGCACACACACACACACGCACACACAGACACACACACACACACACACACACACACACACACACACACACACACACACACACACACACACACACACACACACATCAAAAAGCCTCCTCTTCCTTCATTGGTTAAATCCAGAGGGGCATCCTCTGTGTACTAATATCAGTGTTGGGATCAGTGCACTGTTCCTATTCTGCCTTCATTCATTCATACATACATACATACATACATACATACATACATACATACATACATACATACACACACATACATACTGTACATACATACATACATACATACACACACATACATACTGTACATACATACATACATACATACTGTACATACACACATACATACATACAGTCATACATACATACATACATACATACATACATACTGTACATACATACATACATACTGTACATACATTCATACACACATACATACTGTACATACATACATACATACATACATGCACACATACATACATACATACATACTGTACATACATTCATACACACATACATACTGTACATACACACATACATACATACACACATACGTACATACAGTCTCTGATTTGTTTCCACAAACCACTTCCCCTTTCTGATTTTCAACATATTATCCACAAGAGATTTCACATCTAATTTATACACAACAAAAATAATGTCTTTTCTCTCGTTCTCTTCTTTCACCCGATGATGCCACGCCGTATAACAATAGGCTAGGCTAACGCACGGGAGACGCCGCCACTTAGCACAGTCAATGCATCTAAATTGGGCCGTAGAATGTGCTGAGTGAACATTAAAAGAAACCCCCCCCCCCCCTCTCCCCCCTCCCTCCCTAAAAAAAAAAAGCAAAATAAATAAAAGGCAGTAGCTATTGCAATGGGTAATCAAACGCTACATGTCTGTAGGGTCTGGCGCCGTATCGATTGCCTGCAGATTGCATTACAGTCGCGTCTCGTTTTAAGGCGTTGCGCGTAATTCAGCCATTGTGGTGTGACGCTCTTTGTCATCAAAACAAAGTGTGTCTGTGTGTGTGTATGTTTTTGTGTGAGTACAATCTGTGTGTGTGTGTGTGTGTGTGTGTGTGTGTGTGTATCTCTCTAGAAGCCGCCGGCGGAAGGCCTGTTGGAGGAGCGTAAGCGTGCGAGCAGAAGGGAAAGAATAACGTCTTTCTTCGGAAGCAAAGTAAAGGTCCGCGCTCGCTGGTGTCTTGCAGACGGATGGCTTTTCTTTCAGAACCGCTTATAAGACATTTTTACCATCCATAGGGGTATTTGGCACGCATTATTAGCACACGGGGGGGGGGGGGGGATTTACCGGTCATGATTTAATCTGATATTATTCTTCAAAATCGTAGACTGGACTGTGAGCCGTCATTTTTTTGGTTAATTTTTGGGGTCCAATTTATCACCGCGATACCTTGAATTATGAATGAAAAATGTAATCTTCAGGGACCCTTTGCGCGGAGAGACACCAGAGGACGGTCTTCCCAGCAGAGCGACGGCGCACCTCTCCAGTGGTAAGCGAGCTCAGCCCCATTCAACATTGCATGACCGTGATCATGATCATTAATAATTGTGCAAAAGCATTTGTATTCCCGTGACATTTCAGAGTGACGCTGGATTCATTTCTCCTCTGCGGTACGGAGCACAATACAGTACAGTGCAGTACTGTCAGGTCGCCGTTGCATTCTGGGTAATTTGGCCGCAGGGCTTCCGTGTGCGGGGGGGGGGGGGGCAGCAATGTGTCCATGTCAGCGGAGGCCCACAAGGAGGATTCTGACTCCGAGATGACATATGTGGTCTCGGAGGAAGGGGGCGGGGGTGGGGGGGGTGTGGTGGGGGTTGGCTTACTGTGTTTTAAGTTATTCTTCTGGAATATCTCACCGGCGAGATGAGCTAGTAGAGAACATGGGGGTGGGTACTGTGAGTCCTGTCCTGTACGGTCGCTGGCTGTCGGACGAATGACGCTTGCGAGTTTTTTTTTTTCCGTGACGTGACCTCATCGCGACGGCGGCCTTGAACCCCTGTGAAATGTCTTCTTTTTTTTTTTTTTTTAAAGGGATCATTTGCCGGTGGAGGAGGGCGAGGGGGGGTGGGGTACGGTTGTCTATTAGACGATGGAATACTTTTGTTGCTGCTTCATCACCTAGGGCTACTATCTGCCTGAGATTGAACGTGAAACGATTTCTCTCTCTCTCTCTCTCTCCTCTCTCTCTCTCTCTCTCTCTCTCTCTCTCTCTCCTCTCTCTCTCTCTCTCTCTCGCCGTGTCCCTGTGAAAGTATGGTGGGAGGAAGGGGGAGGTGGGGGGGGGCGGTGGGGGGGTGACAGGGAAGATGAGGAGGGACTTGTCGTCGACTTGGTTTTGTGTTTTGTGTTTTTTTTTTTCTTCATCAGGAAAAAAAATAAACAACAAACTGTGTAATTCATCCGCTTGCACTGTGTCTGATTTAATGGAGGTCGAGTAATTGCATTAGGAGGCAGACATTGTGGCTTGTTGTGAACTGATGAAAGCACATGTAATACTTTTGATAGGAGAACAGAGGGACCGAACGACAGAGAGAGAGAGAGAGAGAGAGAGAGAGAGAGAGAGAGAGAGAGAGAGAGAGAGAGAGAGAGAGAGAGAGAGAGAGAGAGAGAGAGAGAGAGAGAGAGAGAGAGAGAGAGAGAGAGAGAGAGAGAGAACAACATAGAGAGAGAGAGAGAGAGAGAACAACATAGAGAGAGAGAGAGAGAACAACATAGAGAGAGAGAGAGAGAGAGGCCGAGCGAGTGGGGGGCTGGGCGGGGAAGAAGGAAAATAAAGAGACACACACACACAGTCTTGCCTTTGATGCTGAGCATTTATTTGCTGAATTATCCTTCCTCTTACAAGCACCTTATCCCCTGTCGCAGGCGGCCCGGGCCCGGGCAATATTGCTTTATTTTGAGGAATTAAGAGAGGTGGCGAGGAGACAGCGCCGGGCGGCCCGCTTATTACATTACCGCTGATAAGATTGAAAGGGCTGAGCGAGAGACACACACACACACACACACACACACACACACCGACAGAGAAGGAGGGAGAGAGAGAGAGAGAGAGAAATTCAGCGAGAGCGAGAGACTATAGTGGAAAGTGTTTTGTTGTGGTGTTATTGGATTGAGCTGCTGTTGGCTACGGAAGGGGGACAACACGACAGGCCAATATGCAGGTGAATGTTAACGGGGTTATCTCCTTCCGTGTGTTTGTGTGTGTGTGTGTGTGTGTGTGTGTGTGTGTGTCACCGTGTAGCAGGACCATTGAAAACCAATCACAGAGGGTGCTTGGGGAAGGCCAAGAGGAAGTGATGGTCAAATACGAGCAGATGACAGAACTCCCAGAATCCTCCTCGCCGCCTCCCCTATGGCAGGTAAATATCTGTTAACCAGCATTAATGAAAAACAGAGCTGTGCACACACACACACACACAAACATGCATGCACACACGCACACACAAACACACACACACACAAATGAAATGTATACATATGCAGGAGACATAGTGAAAAACAAATAGGAAGTAAGACACATCGTCAATGTTCGAAAAAAGGGTGTCTCGAATTCCCTCCCGTTTGAACGGAGACGGTATCGGTGTCTCGTTTTCCGAGGGTTTACCGAAATCACCTCCGCGTCAGACGGGGATCGCTTCCAAAAACAGCCAAATGATGTAATTATGAGAAATCCCGCAATGAATGGAATCTGTCAGAAATAAGGTCCCCCCCCCTTTGAGATTATTTTTCCCTTCATTTAATCTCAACGCTCTCGCTCTTCCCACCATCTTAAAGCGTGCATAGACACACACACACACACACACACACACAGATGTGAATATAGGCTCAGGCAGTACGTGCGCGCATGCAGACGGCCGCACAATAGGGCCACACCATAACGTCCTATAGATTAAAATAGGCGGGAAAAGGAAAAACCGGCTCCATTTAAAAACCGGCTATTTCCAGCCCGGATTTCCCCCTTCCGTCGACACAAACCAGATTCATACCGCAGTTCCCCATGCCGCCAACAGGGGCAGGGTTGGCGTTGGCGGGTTTCCGTACTGTTTTGTGTATGCGTGTACGTCATACGTAATAGGGTGGTGTGATGGAGAGGTTACAACAGGGGAGGGGGGGTGGCACACGGAGTATCAGAGAGGAGGAGGTGGAGGTGGTGGAGGAGGAGGAGGTGGAGGTGGAGGAGGAGGAGGAGGAGGAGGAGGAGGGGGAGGAGGAGGAGGTGGTTGTAGCGGCGTGGCGTGGCGCGCTATGGCGGGCTACGGGTGGAGCACGGATGCTAGCGTGCCGCGGGTGCATCGCATCCCGGGGAAGGGATGGACGCGGTGCCACCGTGGAGGCTTAAAGATGTAATGAATCTTCAGTCAGGGGGGGCTGGTGTTGGGTGGTTGGTGGGTGTAGTGGTGGGTGGGTGTAGTGGTGGGTGGGTGTAGGGGGGGGGAGGTGGGGTGGGGGTTTGGGGGGGGGGGGCTTTCCTTCCAGGGTGACAACTGGCTTTGAGGAAGGTTGTAAATGCCGGCTAGATTGTGGTATAATTCCTCAGACTGGCGCTTGTGCCCTCGAGTCACCATTCGATTATCTCCCAAATTGCTGTGTTTCACTGAGATAAAGATTTTTTATGGCTTGCTGACTTGAAACAACCAGCACAGGCAGAGAAAGCGGGCGAGAGGAGGATGGCGGAGAGAGAGAGAGAGAGAGAGAGAGAGAGAGAGAGAGAGAGAGAGAGAGAGAGAGAGGAGAGAGAGAGAGAGAGAGAGAGAGAGAGAGAGAGAGAGGAGAGAGAGAGAGAGAGAGAGAGAGAGAGAGAGAGAGAGAGAGAGAGAGAGAGAGAGAAAGCAAGACGGAGAAAGAGAGAGAGAGACAAGCAATGGCCAAACCTGCCATGCATAGTAATTTCAATTGGTAAATGACAAAAATCTTTGTTTATGTGACATTTTCCCTGAAAATTGCTGCGGCCGCGATGAATCTGAAATACAAAATGTCACATTTGGTATGCAAAACTATGAAAATATATTTCTGTGCAAAATTCAT
>CM051020.1:11106928-11109428 GCA_027704905.1 Muraenolepis orangiensis
TCGTAATCAGCGACGTAAACAAATAAATACTTATTTTTTGTTTTCCCGCCGCAAAGCCGTCTTCTTCGTGTGTGTGTGTGTGTGTGTGTGTGTGTGTGTGTGTGTGTGTGTGTGTGTGTGTGTGTGTGTGTGTGTGTGTGTGTGTGTGTGTGTGTGGTGTGTGTGTGTGTGTGTGTGTGTGTGTGTGTGTGTGTGTGTGTGTGTGTGTGTGTGTGTGTGTGTGCCGCCCATATGTAGTATTGGCCATCGAATGGCTTGTGGATGGTGCGTAACGTCTAACCCGTGGATTGTAGGCCCTTTATCTGTCTATCTAGTCACTAACCACGCCCCTTTTTATTTTGTCTATTTCTTCACAACATGTGATCTGTTTGATCTGATTCATTTTGATCTGCAATATCATCAACACTGAACACTAGGTCACATGACCCAGTGTTTTCTTCTGTGCGATCACGTGATACACATGGCTCTCTCTTTCTCTCTCCTCCTCTCATTGTGGGGGGGGCGTGGTCTCTTTCAGGAGGAGGCGTGGCGGGAAGCGCCCCGACGGCCCGTGGAGGTGCGCGTCCGCTGCCTGAGGGCCGTGCGGGACAAGCTCCCCAGGGGCCCTTACTCGGTCAGCGTGAGCCTGCGGGGCCGGCTGGGGGACCCGGCCCTCTCCCACGCCGGGCCGGGGGCGAGTCCGACCACACGGGGTCCGTGGAGCACGGGGGCCGCTTCTACCACGTCGCCCTCCACCTCAACCAGAGCCTGCGCCTGGTAAGCCTAGTAACCCCCTCCCCCCTCCCCCATCCTCCCTCCCCCCCCTCCCCCCCCCTCCACCCTGGTGTTCAGTAGAAGACGCACGTCAAGCGCAGGATTCTTCAATGATGGGGAAACGGCTGTTGAAGTGTCCATCCGTCCTGCTGACCTCTTCAACAACCTCTTTATCCCCTGTGGGTGATCTGGGTGACCTGAGGTTTATCCCTGCTCAGGATCTACCAGCGAAAGTGACTTTTGAGAATTCATCATGTTTTGGATTAGTTAAAAGGGACCGCTGTGTGTGTGTGGTGTGTGTGTGTGTGTGTGTGTGTGTGCGTGTTGCCGTGTGTGTGTGTGTTTGCTGCCGTGTGTTTGTGAGTGTGTGTGTGTGCTGCCGTGTGTGTGTGGTGCGTGTTGCCGTGTGTGTGTGTGTGTGCTGCCGTGTGTTTGTGAGTGTGTGTGTGTGCTGCCGCGTGTGTGTGTGTGTGCTGCCGCGTGTGTGCGTGTGTGTGCTGCCGCGTGTGTGTGTGTGTGTGCTGCCGCGTGTGTGCGTGTGTGTGTGTGCTGCCGCGCGTGTGTGTGTGTGTGTGCTGCCGCGTGTGTGTGTGTGTGCTGCCGCGTGTGTAACGAGGACAGATCTCAACAGATCCCCTTCAACCCCGCCTAGAGGACTCTCAGTCTGGAATGTTCCTCCCGTTGGTCAAACCGCGGGGGTTAGGTAACTGCTTCAAAAACGCCTTCCTTCCATATAAATACACTGCAGTGTAGGTTCTTCATGCTGGCGGGAAGGGGGATGACTTATAACACCTAAAAGGGAAGTGGAAGTAGATGTTAACACCTCTTTTGTCCGTCAAAGGACCCCTCAGACCGATGGGGCCAGACGTGGACCGTCCCCAGATGTTTCTGGGCTCTGATGATGGGAACGCGATGTGCACGTTGATAATGTATACTGTCTGTATGCTCTTCGGTTAAATCCTCCACTCCTCCCCCCTCTTCTTCTTCTTCTTCTTCTTCTTCTTCTTCCAAAAACCTTGCATGGATTATATTAGCATATTGACAGGAAATGGCGGCTCACCAATGTAAACCGACCTGTACGAGGAAGAAAGGCATAGCTCACATAGCATTCATTTCGATGACATTGAATGGATATTGCTTACAAGAAGAAAAGAAAAAAAAAAACGCCGTATGTAAACATAGGCTATCTTATGATAACCCTTAAGACGGAACAACAAGCGCTGCTTATTATTATTATTATTATTATTATTATTATTATTGTTTTATATTTCCCGAGCCGCACGGGGGGGAAAGAAATGCACCGGTATTATTATTTGCGATCTGTTATTTATTAGCTTCAGTGTTTTAGTGTCTTTATGAAAAAAAATCAAAGGCGTAAAGTGACTTTTAGGAGAGGGAGGAGAGCCACTGCCAGTGACATGTTTCCATGGCCTATTGAGACTAATGTGTTTTTATTCAACAGGGGAAGGCTAGAATCAGTTTGTGATTTGTGTCTATGGGAGTTCATTCAATAAGCGGAAACCTCCCCCTCCTCCCCCCCCCCCCCCCCCCCCCCCTTATTGAACCGATGCTTGGGCTGCTTCAAACGCTGCTCTTTTGAGGTGCATTTACTGTGTGTGTTGATAGAGAGAGAGAGAGAGAGAGAGAGAGAGAGGGAGAGAGGGAGAGAGAGGGCCACATCCATATAAAAAACATATCCCTCATCTGAGAGCAATTTTGACACCGAGCGGCTCCGAATTAAAACACT
>CM051020.1:11111928-11124428 GCA_027704905.1 Muraenolepis orangiensis
AGAAGTGGTCTGGGGGAATCTATAGCCCACGGTCTTGGTTTCAACATGTGGTATGGAAATAAAAACACAGAAATCTCTAGAAAATGGGATGGTTATGATGGAGGAAGGAGTAAAAAATGGAATGAGTTTTAATTAAATTTTTCCAGCGGATTAAGTTAGCATTTTGTATTTTTGGGCATTGGAATTGCAATTACAATCCTGTGACTTTTTCCTGTGACGAACACAATCTGGTTAGAATGACATGTGATTGTTGTGGTAATTTTTTTAAGAGTTATCCCACCATCGGGCTGTGTGTGTGTGTGTGTGTGTGTGTGTGTGTGTGTGTGTGTGTGTGTGTGTGTGTGTGTGTGTGTTGTGTGTGTGTGTGTGTGTGTGTGTGTGTGTGTGTGTGTGTGTGTGTGTGTGTGTGTGTGTGTGTGTGTTTGTTGTTCTTACTTTGTCCACTTGAAATAAAGCCTGCACTACTTTGCTACACATCCAGACCAAATAAATAGACAGTAACCCACAGTACCTCCCCACACACACACACACACACACACACACACCACACGAGTGCCCCCCCATGCACACACTGCTGCACACAGACAAACATACACACATACACACACACACACACACAGGCATGCACACACAGGCACAAACACACACACCCAAGTTCCCCTGCATGCACACACACACAATTCTGCACACAGAAACACGGCTGCTCACACACACATCCACATTGCAACGCCGCGCACACACACAAATTACTATTTATGTGGGTCATATTTCTTGCAGTAAATGAATCAAATGAAATATTCTCAATATCCATAATCTGTGATATTATGCCATAAATTTGTGTCCCGACTCAGACAGTGCTACCCATCATCGTATAGGTGCGCTCCGAAAGCAGATTACCGGAGGGGTAGTGGGGTTCGGGGGGTGTGGATAGACACACATGATGAATGTCTTAACAAGTGCGGCGAAATTTCCATTACAACTAATAAAGGGATCAAATATTCCCCCCCACCCCCCCACACCCCCCCACCCCCACCAGCGTGATGGATGGAGTGGCCCGCACCACACTGTCACTTCATTTTTTAAGCACACCCACCACTCTGGGTGGGTAAATAAAGATGTGTGTGTGTGCGTGTGTTGTGTGTGTGTGTGTGTGTGCGAAAGAGTGTTTGTCATTGACTGCTAATTAGTAAATTATTAGATTTTTGCTGCTTGCCCCGTGTGCAATATCTTGTCGTATCTCGCTGCTGATGAATGGGGGTGGAGGGGTTGGGGGTTGGGGGGGGGGGGGGGGGGGAGGGGTGGGGTGGGGGGGGGGACACAAAAACCGCTGTTTTGTCTGCCCACCCACGCACCCCACCCCCCCCCCCCGGACAGTTGAGCGGACCTTATTGAGAGTGTACAAACATAGGAAGTATAGGCTCTCAGTAGAAGACCCTGCCCCCCCCCCCCCCCCCGGACAGTTGAGCGGACCTTATTGAGAGTGTACAAACATAGGAAGTATAGGCTCTCAGTAGAAGACCCTGCCCCCCCCCCCCCCCCCCCCCTAAAGGGCTGCTCTCGTCCGATTGGTCTGTCGGCCGTTTGTCTGTTTGCAGTTGTTTGCGTTTCTGTGTGTGTGTGTGTGTGTGTGTGTGTGTGTGTGTGTGTGTGTGTGGTGTGTGTGTGTGTGTGTGTGTGTGTGTGTGTGTGTGTGTGTGTGTGTGTGTGTGTGTGTGTGTGTGTGTGTGTGTGTGTGTGTGTGTGTGTAGCTTTGTTTGCATATGTGAAGGACTTTTGCCTATACCCTCTCACAGTTGTTTTTTTCCCATCTTGGGTACATTTAGTGTGAGTGTGTTTGCATGTCGGCATGCACACACCGTTCTTGTAAACAAATACAATTAAAATCAATACAATGTGATGAGTTGACAAGGTAGCCCAACAGTTAGTCCAACAGTCAAATCCTCGGTCCTTTACACAATGTGTCAGAATCAGAAAGGCTTTATTGTCATCGCACGGCAAAATTGGATCACAGTCCTCACGACACTCTTTGAAACAACAATTGAAAATATAATAAATGATTTTAAAAAAAAATAGGGTTTGACAAAATAACATGTTCAAATTGTCCAAACTATATCTTTCTATATATATATATATATATATATATATATATATATATATATATATATATATATATATAGATATAGATATAGATATATATATATATATATATATATATATATATATATAGATATATAGATATATATATATATATCTATATATATATCTATATATATATATGTATATATATATAGATATAAATAGCTTTGACCCTATATAAACACACGGTAGTGGAAATTCTAAATGTATTTCTATAGAAAAGGAGCACTGTGATGTGCCATGTAACTAGGTTACAGTAGTATTAATACTACTGTAACTAGGTTACAGTAGTATTAATACAACACAGTGTTACGCACATAACATATTAAAACCACGGCCCTTGTTGCCGTCAGTTGCCTCATCAACTTTCAAGATTTCAGTGCAAGATGTGTGTCGGCACACGGGAGCCTCGTGTGCCCACAATCCCATTTGGAATTGGTTCGGTCCGCCCGTGCTTTGCTTTTATACAGTGCACCACGTCACCCCCCCCCCCACCTCACCTAAAGGTGCTGTGTGGAACGGAAGGGACCATTGAATGTATTTTAGTTGGGGGGGGGGGGACACCGCTTAGTTAGACAACCTCTCTGGGCCTGTGGTGATGGTGATGTGTGTGTGTGTGTGTGTGTGTGTGTGTGTGTGTCTGTGTGTCTGTGTGTGTGTGTTGCGTGTGTGTGTGTGTTGCGTGCGTGCAGGTTCTGCCGTGTGAGGTTCCTCCCTCCGCGGTACTGCTGTTCCAGCTGGTGGCCCGGCCGTCGGCGGACATCGGCCACGTCAGCTCGGTGGTGGCGTGGGGGGCCTTCCCCGTCTGTGACTCCGGGCTCTGCCTGCTGCAGGGCAGGTTAGGCCCCTCCCCCCCCCCCCCCCCACCCCCCCACCTGCAGGACTGGAGACATGCACCACATGTGTGTGTGTGTATATACTGTATACTGTATAGATATATTGTATTGTATATATATATATATATATATATATATTGTATTGTATATATATATATATATACATATAAATATATATATATATATATATATACATATAAATATATTTATATGTATATGTATATTTAATATATATATATAATATATGCTTTTCATGTTTTTTTTTTTCATGTATTTTTGTATCGTGTTGTTTTTAATTCTTATTTGTATGTTATAGAAAATCGTTGGTGATTTTCAGTTTTTCAGCAATTCTGGACATACATATATGCACTACATTTGAAATGTGCACTGCTGTTTATAGGGCCACAGAAATATGTATATATATATATATATTGTTTTTTTATGGAAGTTTTCTAACCTGTATATTTAGTGTTGTTTAGTTTTCTTTACATAATTAATATTTTGTATTGTCTGCATTGAGTGTCTTGAGGATATGCACAATTTTGTTGTACTTGTACAATGATAATATAGCCATTCTGATACAATGCAATATTAGGTCCTAAATCTTTGGTCCTACCCTCTGGGCTCTATGCCCAATCTTGGTAGTTCTCATGGAGTTGAGGTGAGAGTCATGAGTGACTTGATTAGTCTGTCTGGGGGGTCTGACTAATCTAGACGGTGGCTGTGTATTTGACCCAGGTTCAAAACCCCACTCCTCAGGGGTCAACCACGCCCACAGCTGGACCAGTTCAGGAAGATGGAAGCCCTCATGTGTTCAGATCTGGATCACTGGCTCTGCAACCTGTATTTCCAGGTGTGTGTGTGTGTGTGTGTGTGTGTGTGTGTGTGTGTGTGTGTGTGTGTGTGTGTGTGTGTGTGTGTGTGTGTGTGTGTGTGTGTGTGTGTGTGTGTGTGTGTGTGTGTGTGTGTGTGTGTGTGTGTGTGTGTGTGTGTGTGGTTTATTTGTATGTATTGAACCGTTTCATGTGACGTGTGTGGATGCAAACACACACACACACACACACACACACACACACACACACACACACACACACACAGCGGCTGACTCAACGGACAAAGCCTTTCGATGATGTTGATGAGCTATAATTGCTTTTAAGATAATGTCTTATTGATTAAAAAAATATGTTTTTTCCGTTGTGCTACTGTCACAAAAATATAGTTTGCCTTTAAAAAAATAAACAAGAAAATGAGATCACTTGATCTTCCCCCCCGCCCCTCGCTCTATTTTTCCACCAAGTTTACTGACGAGTCAACGGAAAAATCTATTATTTAAAATCGGTGGCTCTCTGTAAACAGAGCTTAATGTTTATTGTGATGATTAGTCTCCAAAACACACACGCACGCACGCACGCACGCACGCACGCACGCACGCACGCACGTGCGCGCACACACACGATCATCCTCTATGGTTCCCTCTGTGCGACTCTCCAGGTGAAGTTGCTGCCTTGCGACTCCTCCACCTCTGTGGTCCCACACACACCTTCTTCTCCTCCCCCACCTCCACCTCCACCCATCCCAACACCACCCGCCCTGCACAATCGTCTTCCGCAGCCGCCCTATCAGCACGGCCCGACCCAAAGCCCGCCTCACGCCAGGGCCCGACCTCCAGCCGACTGCCGGCTACACCCTCCTGCGCACCCCAGGCTCCCCCAGCACCGCGGGGCCCTGTCCCCTCCTCCTCCTCCTCCTCCTCCTCCTCCTCCTCCTCCCCGCACGGGTGGTGCCGGCAGCAAGTCGTGGGAGGCCTCCTCCTCCACCCCCCTGGAGCTGGAGCAGCAGCAGCACCACCACCACCACCAGCACTCTCCCCGGGGTTCTCCTCTCCACCTGTCGGCTGACTCAGCCTGCTCCTCCTCCACCCTTCCAGGTAGGGGTCCAGCGCCGGTACCACCCCCCCCCACCACACACACACACACACACCACCCCCGCCCCCCCCCCCCCCCACACACACACACACACACACCACCCCCCCCCCCCCATATCCTTGACGCAGCCACAGTGGGGTGCAAATGTCAGCCTAATGTCGCGGGCATGGGGACGGGGAAGAGTGGCAGGTCTCCATTAGGTCCTCTGCTGTGAATATGCTGGAGGGCAGGGTTGGGTGAGAGAGAGAGAGAGAGAAAAAAAAAGAGACAAAAAAGCATATATATTTATATATATATATATATATATATATATATATATATATTTCAAACCCATTGTTTGTTCCTGTGTATCATAAGTTTGTTCTCATGCGTGTACATTTTGGAGCGTGAGCCGAGCGTGAGCCGTAGTATTTGCGAGCTCCCTAAGAACCTCCAGAACCTTCTTTTGGATGAAAAGGAGCGCATTGCGTGAGTCAACAACACGGAGAAACACGGGTAAACACAAGCGTGTGTTTAGCTTAAACCAATACCAAGGACAGCTTTCCCCCTTTGTTGATATTCCGACGTGGTGTGTTTGCAGGTATTAAACAAAACTTGATCCTTTGATTAATTTGTCAATACATATCATAAAATATGTGTTTTATATATATATATATATATATATCATTTGGGAGGAGAGAGAGAGAGAGAGAGAGAGAGAGAGAGAGAGAGAGAGAGAGAGAGAGAGAGAGAGGAGAGAGAGAGAGAGAGAGAGAGAGAGAGAGAGGAGAGAGAGAGAGAGAGAGAGAGAGAGAGAGAGAGAGAGAGAGAGAGAGAGAGAGAGAGAGAGAGAGAGAGAGAGAGAGCGCGCGCGCGCAATGAAAAACCATTTCAAAAGTCATTTTCATAAATAGTAATTTTGTGTCTTGACAAACAGTGTCAGGTCATTTCCTTTGCCTAAGGTTAATGATTGTAAAGTCAAAGCAAGGTTACTGCCCCAAAGCAACTCATCTGTCCAAATGTATACACTTGTTTTGTCTGAAATGTCTCCCCGAAGGAGAAGAAGAAGAAGATTTAAATAGAATACATGCCTCATGGAAAGTACTCATGGCCGGGCCACGCTTCACAATTACAGCCGCAATATTGATCTAACTGTTAGTCATTTTCAAAGGGGCCAGTGGGGGGGGGGGGGGGATACACAGCAAGCTAGTCTGCCTTCTCTGGCTTTTCTCTCTCCTATCAGTGTAATTCATGCATTTTCGAACCTGCTCTGCTGCATATAATATCCTAAGCGTATTCATATTGGGGGGCGGCAGGATAGCTCGGTTGGTTCAGACTTGGCTTGGGAACCGAAAGGTCGCCGGTGCAAGTCCCCGTAGCACCAGACCCCTACACACCACTCCACGGCCAGCGCTATACAAAATAGCTGCCCACTGCTCTGCTAACACTAGGATGGGTTAAATGCTTAAGAGAAACTCATTTCACTGTGTGTGTGTGTGTGTGTGTGTGTGTGTGTGTGTGTGTGTGTGTGTGTGTGTGTGTGTGTGTGTGTGTGTGTGTGTGTGTGTGTGTGTGTGTGTGTGTGTGTGTGGTGTGTGTGTGTGTGTGTGTGTGTGTGTGTGTGTGTGTGTGTGTGTGTGTGTGTGTGTGTGTGTGTGTGTCCAATAAAAAGGATCCAATCTGACAACCATCTGTTCAAAACGACCTTTTTTTGCTCGTTTGAGATAAATGAGAAGAATTAGAATCTGTTGAGATCCACATCCCAAGCTGACTTTTTAACAGGCTTCAAATGTCCATATAAAAACCTGTATAGAAATGTATTAATTGTGGAGTGTTTCATTACGATTAAAAAAAAAAGAGGTTAGTCCCCACCAGGTGAAGGGACTATTTTTCACCTCTGGCCGCCCCACGATGGGGGGGGGGGGGGCGTGATGGGGCTCATTTGGTATCGATCAAGCAGGGATAGGGTCTAGGATAACGGTTATTAATACATCCTCTCTTTTTTTTCCTTTTTTTCTATATTTTTTTTTGCTTGCCGCGCACGGCTCATCTTTATTTAACAGTCTTTAAAAAATTTTTTTTAAAAAGAAGTTTCTGGGGTGCTCAGCTTTAAACATCACACGGGCCTTTCTTTAATTACCAGTGAGTTGTGACAGGTCTGCTGGGTAGCACCCCGGCCCATTTTAAAAAGCGTGATGCCGGCTGACAGCTCCGGCGGTGTTCTCCCAGCGCCGGAACACGTGGAAGAAATTGGTGTTTTACATTTCACAGCTTGTCGCTTCCTCCGCCGGCTGACCTGTGACCCCCCCCCCCCCCCCACTGAGATCCTTACACCCCCACAAGGGAAGAGAGAGGGGGAAGGGGGGGAGGTGTAGGTGAGAGAGAGAGAGGGAGGGGGGGTGGTTTTGGATGGTGCAGAAGAATGTCACCACCATGGGAGATTTAGGTTCTGCCACACATGCCAAGTAGGTACCAGGTTCCCCAAGACCGACACACACACGCACAGAGACACACACACACACACACACAGTCACACACAGCGTAACCGCTGTATATGCAGACCAATGGCTAAATCTGCACATGTCTAGACACACACACACACACACACACAGACGCACAGACACAAACACACATGCAATCCACCTGCATATGATTGCTTAGTATGCGTGCATGCAGACCTGCAGCTGTACACACACACACACACACACACACACACACACCGGACACAGAGATCCACCCGAGTGAGGCAGGTTACTGCTACACGTGGCTCTGTTCACATTGCATTGCTTTTGGAGCACGTTAAGGCAGATAAGCAGTAAGGGAAGGTTTGGGGGCGGCTGAGTGTACGTCAAGGCCTCCACAGTGTGGTCCAATGTGGGCACTCAGACTTGCGCTGAGCCTGGTTTTCGAGTCAGTCCTGAAGTCCCCCCCTCCTGGTTTGGTACTCAGACTTTGAGCCGGGTTGCCTCTGGGCTGCAGTGAGCACACAGAGAGGAACCTCGTCCTCCTGACAGCCAAGACAGGAGCTTTTTCTATTTTTTCTTTTCTTCTTTTTTCTCCTCTTTTTGATTCCTCAGGCTTTTTTGAATCGTCGGACTTAATTAATCCCGTCAGACAAAAGCCTTCATGGTGTCTGTTACCGAACTATGGTTGACATGCCATTTTAACTCTCGACGAGTTTTAACTGAAAGACGATTATTAATTGACGACGCTGTACTGTCTTAAATGAACGGGACGTCGACGTCGGGTACAACATTTTTTCTTTTCTTTTATTCAGACGATCTTATTCAGTCATCTTAATAACGTCCGCTTGCCATATTTAACGCTGGGAACCGCTGCGGGGCTTCTGTGGGCTCAGTGACCTTTCACATTAAAAGCGTGATCCAGTTACATTGGGTTTGTTTGAAAGTGAATGACTAATTAGATTGTGGCTTTTCTGTATGTTTCCCAGTGAATCAGTGGCTGGGTCCATCCCTTTGAGTGGACACACACTCCACCCTTCGTATCTCTGGTTTGATGACAGTTGACGGCTCTGCTTCTTACATTCAGGGACCCCAGCCCAATACAAGTGCATCACTACCTCTTGATGCACACACACACACGCACACACACACGCACACGCACACGCACACACACACGCACGGACATGCACGGACACACACGTTCACACACACACACACACACTCATGCACGGACACACACATGCACGGAACACACACGCACACTCATGCACAGACACACACACACACACACACACACACACACACACACACACACACAAAGACAGACATAGAAAACATACACACAGATGCACACTCATGCACGGAAACACACATGCCACACACAAACACTACATGCACCTGCACACACACACACACAGACGCACACAAATAGACGGACATAGATACACGCACACTCATGCACAGAAACACACACTCCACACACATACGCGTGTGCGCATGCCACACACACACACACACACACACACACACACACACACACACACACCACACCACACCCTAACATCAAGTCATTAATCAGTCTTATGGATGGACTTGACCTTTGTTGTGTCACAGCTCGTTTGCAGAGAGCACTTGTGTAAACTGGCCCTAACTTACACACACGGCACATCTGGTAAACAGCGCTGGAGGGGGAAACTGTTCAAGAGGACCACCGGACAAACACACACAGTGTGTGTGTGTGTGTACAGTCCTCCAAAACGTATATATGTTCAGTTGAGTTGTTGCACTTCAGTTCCTGCGGTAGCAGAGGTGTGCGCTTTTCCCGGCAAACAAGTTAAATAACAATCGTCATGAACGGGGGGGAGAAGGTTTAAAAAGTGCTTGAGGAGCTTTTAGGTGTTTTGTGCGTGTGTGTGTGTGTGTGTGTGTGGGGGGGGGGGGGGGGGGTGCTTGTGGGTATATTTTGTTGGTCGGTGAACAAAATGAACAAGCGGTGAATCATCACGGAGATATGATCAGCTTCCCGTGCGGCGATGCGATGTGAGCCGAGGGTTTCGGAGAACGGCGCAGCTCAAAGCTCAGGGGTAATCACTCATTCACTGACCTTCCATTCCCCCCCCCCCCCCCCCCCTCGGTAACTTTTGCACCAATCACGGGGGCCAATTAGGGGCCCAGGTGAGAAAGAGCCGGCGATCTCGGAGCGTCGCCTCTCGACCCTCCAGTGAAAGAGAGGGCGGGGGGGGGGGGGGGCACAGTGTCATGGCCCTCGGGGCCCTTGGATTTTTATTTTCTCTTCCATTTTTTGTTTTGTTTTGCCTCTCTCTCCCTGTTCGGCTGGAGAGGTGGTGTGTGTGTGTGTGTGTGTGTGTGTGTGTGTGTGTGTGTGTGTGTGTGTGTGTGTGTGTGTGTGTGTGTGTGTGTGTGTGTGTGTGTGTGTGTGTGTGTGTGTGTGTGTGTGTGTGTGTGTGTGTGTGTGTGTCCTAATGTGTGTGTGTGTGTGTGTGTGCATGCGTGCTTGTACATCGGCGGGGCCACGTCCATGTCTGTCTGTGTGTGTTGCTGCAGTTTTTATTTCATATATATATATATATATATATTTCTTTTTTTCTACATTTTTTCCCTTCTCCTGGCTGGTCCGAGCAGGGCGCTCGGCGCTCGAGTTGTGGGATAACAAGGCCTTTGTTGTTGGCCTTGAGTGCCTGAAGGTGCCAGTGGTCGTGGCAGCTCCTCGCCTCTGAGTTCACGGACGTAGCCTGTAGCTGCCCGCTGTAGCTGCCCCCGCTCACACCGCTTCCACATCTGAGCCGCGGCTCCAGCAGTACAGCTGCAGCAGCGGTAGCCACAACAACAACAACAACAGGTCCAGGACGTAATGAGTGTACAACCACATGTTTTTGTGGTGGTGGTGGTGGTGGTGGGCTTGTGTGTGAGTGTGTGTCCTTGGGAGTGTGTGTTTGTGTGTGTGTGTGTCAAGTTGTTTGTAGCTGCTGTAGATCTGTGTGTGTGTGTGTGTGTGTGTGTGTGTGTGTGTGTGTGTGTGTGTGTGTGTGTGTGTGTGTGTGTGTGTGTGTGTGTGTGTGTGTGTGTGTGTGTGTGTGTGTGTGTGTGTGTGTGTGTGTGTGTGTGTGTGTGTGCCTGTCTGTGTGCGTGCGCCTGCGTGCGTGTAGTTGCCCTCCCATAAAATCATTCTAAGTCATGAAGTTTTTGTGTGTGTGCGTACGCGTACATGCGTGTTTGTGTGTGTGTCCTTGGGAGTGTATTTGTGTGTGTGTGTGTGTGTGTGTGCGCGCGCACAAGGATTGTGTGTGTGTGTGCGCGTGTGTGTGTGTGCATGTGCACGTTTGTGTGTGTATATACACACGTGAAACTAGCCACTAGCGGCCAGCTGCCCTCACCCCCTTATTTTGCCTGCCTGAACTGTCTCTGCAGATTTGTACACAGAACATACAACACACTTTTACCATGGTACACACACACACACACACACACACACACACACACACAGGCTAGCAGCAACGTACATGTACATATGGAGTATACATCTTAATATCTGCTTGGTGTCAGACTCACATGTGAGGCTTGTGTTTGTATTCAAACTGACCATACTGGCCAAAGCTGATCTTGTTGTTTGAGAACAGCGTTACCTTATGGTCAGTCGTCCATTGTGAGTCCACGATGATCCATCACCGTTCACTTTTCCATCGTTTTTCATCTGAACGAGGCAACTCATAGCATAGCAATGCATCACCTTCTGATGTTTAACACAGCGGTAATATAAGTACTCCCATGGAGCAGGATATTTTCCATTATGCATATCAAAGCAAGTGATTTGCGTCAGGTATTTCGAATAAACACGACAGGAACCAAGCACCATCACAACCTCGTAAAAAAGGTATTTGAGCGGTTAAAATACGTGGAATAGAACAGATAGGTAGTTTAGACCGGTAATGGCCTACCTTGTAACGGTACGGTGTTCCAGCTGTTTACTCATTAACAAAAAAAAAGAAAACCTGCAAAAATCACAGCCTATACACACGTATCCGCAGTGAGGATTTGAGCCATAATTATTCCCCGTCCCCTCTTTTAAAAATAGCGCCGAACGGGGGATTCCTGTCGCTAAAGTGCACCGAAGCTGTCAGAAGAATTTCCTGATATGTCGTCCTATATATTTAAAAGTTATCATTACTGATGTATTTAATCCTGCAGCAAGAGCGAAAACGATATCATCGGAGAGGTTTCCATATTTATTATATAGATGTGACTGGTAGTTGGTTCTAGGGGAGGGGATGGCAGAGAGAGAGAGAGAGAGAGAGAGAGAGAGAGAGAGAGAGAGAGTGAGAGAAAAAAAAGTTTCACATAGTGAGAATTTTTACATGTATCAAGCTAAGGTTTACTTAATTGCAACCTCCAGGCAATGCAGGAACCTTTTTTAAATTCTGTGAATGTTAATATGCTAAATAATGCAGATCTCCGACTCTTCAAGCATGAGACACACATCTGGCGGCTTACCATTTAAATTACACCAAAAAAAACTGAGCGAGAGAGAGAGAGAGGGGGGGAGGAGAGAGAGAGAGAGAGAGAGAGAGAGAGAGAGAGAGAGAGAGAGAGAGAGAGAGAGAGAGAGAGAGAGATGAAAAACCACTTCAAAAGTCATTTTCAAACAGAAAGAAGAATAGTGGAATGCATTACAACCAAATGTAATTTATTTTTCGATTTTTCATCATTTCTAATTGCGTGTGTAAGAGGCGTCGGGGGGGGGGGGGGGGGGGGGGGATGATGAGGAGGGGGGGGGGGGTTCTGCTGGGTGATCGGGGGTGACAAAGACGATATGAGTGCCACACAGAGAAGACCTCAGAAGTTGACTCCGTAGCTCCTTTCAATACAAACAACGCTCTCCCCATAATAAACACCGGTGTTAGGAAACAAACAACAATCAAAAATAACAATCACTGCTCACTCATTTAAAGGAATACCGTAGCCACTTTTTAACCAGGGTTGTACCATTAAGTTATACCATTACAATGTTGGTTTTATATGTAAATGAACAATGACCAAGTCCCCTCCATTTTACCGGCATTCGGTTTTGCTAATTTGGTCTGCCGGGTTCTCTGTTGTTCTCTGGCCATGTAGCACCAGTTATCTAGGGCTGTCGTTCCAACTGT
>CM051020.1:11129428-11131928 GCA_027704905.1 Muraenolepis orangiensis
CTGACAAACTCGGTCAAAGTCAATCTTGGCAGTTCTTGTAAAAAAAACAAAAAAAACAATGAAAGAAACAAAGAAAGGACGGCATGTCGAAGGCAAACCATCGTTTCTGCCTATTTTGTCGCTCGCCGTTCGCGACGGCGTCCTGTTTGGGCGGCGCTCTGGTGAAATATCATCTTTGTTGTTCTATATACTGTATAGAACACCTGCAACAAAAACCTCTTCACTCGTCGTACGGCTGGCATTGGTCATTTCAATTTAGAGACCAAAAAAAAGCGAATGCACTACAAAGCAAAGGCAGAAAACTAAACAATTCTGACACACATACGCTTGCAAGCGTTACACAGCTCAAACAACTTAAATTCACAAAGGGGGGGAGAGAGAGAGGGAGAGGAGAGAGAGAGAGAGAGAGAGAGAGAGAGAGAGAGAGAGAGAGAGAGAGAGAGAGAGAGAGAGAGAGAGAGAGAGAGAGAGAGAGAGAGAGAGAGAGAGAGAGAGAGAGAGAGAGAGAGAGAGAGAGAGAGAGAGAGAGAGAGAGAGAGAGAGAGAATAGAAAAGCAAAAAGCATCCCTGGTGATTTCAAAGTGTTTCCCTCCATTACAGGGAGTTGGTCATTTATAGCTGCTGGTCACACATTAAACCAGATCAGAGCAGGCCACTCGCTGCCCTCTTCTCCACACACACACTGAGGGAACTCAGAGGATCAGCAGCGTGTCCTGAGCCAGCTACTGAGGACACACGGGGGGCTTGTCTTGAAGGAAGGGGGTTTGAAAATAATAATCATACAAGGGCAAGACACACACGAGGACCGGAGCGATGCTTCACACACACACACACACACACACACACACACACACACACACACACACACACACACACACACACACACACACACACACACACACACACACACACACACACAATGGGGAACACAATTACATGGCTTCTGCGTTTATACACCTCACTGCTGTATTCATTGAGATGATTCAGGTGTGTTGTGACGGTGTTGAAATGGGGCCCTGTGTGCGTACACACACACACACACACACACACACACACACACACACACTCTTACCCAAGCGACACACACACACACACTCTTACCCAAGCGACACACACACACAGACACAAAGGCACGCACACACAGATACACACACATGTACACACACACACACATGCACACGCACACAAACACATACACACACAATAACACACGCCCATGCACACGCACACACAGAGACACACACACGCACACAGACACACACACACACACACGCACACTGGCGAATGGTGCTGCCGTTATTGACTTTATCTTTTATAAGCACACATTATGGTGTGTCTCTGCGCTGAGGGCTACCATTCTCTCATCGTTTAATCAGAGCATTAGCGGGGAGAGACGCAGCGTCGCTCGCTCGCCTCAGTCGCGTAGTTAAAGACACCCCCACCCACTCAGCCTCCTCCCCGCCCACCCCACCCCACCCCACCCCACCCCACCCCACCCCACCCCCATCTCATCTCATCTCGGGGTTTGATTCGTATCCTCGCCCACCCGCCGTGTTGTTTGAGTTTCTCTGGGTACGACTACTGTGTTCTGAGGAGAGAGAGAGAGAGAGAGAGAGAGAGAGAGAGAGAGAGAGAGAGAGAGAGAGAGAGAGAGAGAGAGAGAGAGAGAGAGAGAGAGAGAGAGAGAGAGAGAGAGAGAGAGAGAGAGAGAGAGAGAGAGAGAGAGAGAGAGAGAGAGAGAGAGAGGAGAGAGTGAGAGAGAGACATAAAGAGAGAGTGAGAAAGAGAGAGGCCTTACATTTTTTTGTGATGTGTCTTTGTCATGATATATACCGTGTATTGTATATCACATACAGTTTTTGTGTTTGATTGTGTGTGTGTGTGCGTACTCTACTGTCCCGGGGCATGCATTGCATAGATTGAGGGATATTGCTGCCTCCATCTATTGATCCCCATGAGACCGAGCCCCACTCAAGTCTGTTTCATCACCACGTCTGTGCGGCTCATTTTCCACACAAATGTGATCAGGACACTATTATTGTGTGATACAAACGGAACCTTCAATGTGGATATGGCGTGGAGAACGGTCGTAAAATCAGGATTCAATTTCCTCCGTTACACTATGGAGCTACACTATGGATTTCAGCAGGATTCTATACATCTACAAGACGATAATGACCATGTTTTTTGGAAAATACACACACGAGAGTCCGGTGTCATCTGCCCGTGTGTGCGTGTCAACCACAAAAAGTTAAAAGCAAATCTTTATTTTTTCTTTTTCTTTTTGTGTGTGTGTGCACACGTGTGCACACACCACCGATGAAAGTCTGGAGGAACTATTGATCTAGGAAGAACAAGACAGACCCACGGGGGCAGATGGTGTCGTTTGTTTGATGTGAGCAAACATGGAGCGCTACCTCCTTGGACCGAGTTCTGTTCTTTTCCGTTTTACTTTCAATTTGCATCTTAGGTTTTATCAGGTTTTAACCAAACAAAACTG
>CM051020.1:11139428-11141928 GCA_027704905.1 Muraenolepis orangiensis
CCTGCCTTGGCTCCTGCCTTGGTCCCTGCCTTGGCCCTGCCTTGGTCCCTGCCTTGGCCCTGCCTTGGTCCCTGCCTTGGCCCCTGCATGGTTTCCTGCCTTGGCCCTGTCTTTGCCTCTGCCTTGGTCGACCTGCATGGAGAGACATCTTCGATTCCCTAAAGAGACCACCCTGAGATCAGACATTGCACTGTAAGAGGTGGTCATTCCGGGAGGAGTAGAAAAAGAGGGCCGCGTATGCAGTCTCCGTGGAAGACTGCCGCAGGCGTGTGCAGTGGGTCGTACACAGCGTGTGTTCTCAGCAATTGTAGACAGCGGAGACTTTGCCAGTCATCCTCTGTGGAAAGCCTACAGTCTCCCGGGTCACAGGACTGAAGGGCTTTAGAACTGCCACGAAGGAACAGAAGAAGATGAGGGATCCATGGAGGACACATGCTACTGGGGCACAGGCAAGGTACCTGATCCTACACCAGACACCTGATTGTACATCATTGTCTGGTGTTTAAAAGTGGTGGGACACGGGACACATAGTGGGACTATTCTAGTGAATATCGATGCTGATGGAGCTATCGTCACTATGCTAGATAATTCAGTGATTGTACATTCTGTTTTGGATGAGGCCAAATATAACTAGAGATGAATCAATTTGTACTCATTCAAGTCATTTTGATTAAAACTATGCCATGTTCATCTTCGTTTTGGCTCTTCACTGTTTAACCAAAAACTATTTTCCAACCAAATTAATGGGAAAAAAGGGGAACCGGTGGGTTTATTAATGGAGGCCGTATGACAACCCAATTATCAGGATTTGTTTAAGAGATTAAATTAAAACAAAGATGGCAAGTCTTCGATGTTATCTCCCCGACACCCAAGATCTTCTTGCTTTGATTATCACCACAGCGGTTATCAATAAAACAATAACCGTACCTGTCAATCTTCCAAGTCAAATGATTTCACCTGAACTTCAGCTTGCTTCAGTTTTTCTTTGTTGTGTTATGTGCCCATAGGCAAATCAGTCCTTGGAATATGAGGTGGTGGGAATGGGAGAGAAGGGATTGGGGGAAAGGGGGGGGGGGGGGGGGATGTAAAGTGTGGTCTTAGAAGCCTTGACAAACAATGCCTGTGGCCCCGCATCACTGGAATTTACAGAAGAAAAAAACAAACGTAATCCCTTCAATAAAGGGATAAGTCCAATACTTAACCCACGGGTGTTGAAGAGCAGGATATGGGTGTAGGAGAAGGAGGCTTCTGTAAGGGCTACGTTCAGTTCCCCCCCCCCCCTCCCCGGAGCCTTTTTCCTTTTAACATAAATCTGCTATTAGGGAAGCTAACACCAAACTATCTCTCCCCGCTCTCCCTCTTTCCCTCCTCTCTCATTACTCATCGCCGAGGTAGCGGGTTTTAAAACTTGCCTGTACTTGTACTTCCTACCCCGGTGCCTGTCTTCTATTTTCTACTTTCTCCCATCGACGGTCTTGGCGTGGGCCGTGTTAAATGGTAACACCCTGGGAAAGCATCGGAGGGAGATGCTGTTGGGGGTTGACAGATAGATGTTCGTTAAACCTTTGCTGATTTACTACACGTGGGGGCGCTTTGGACAGGGTTTCAGAGCGTACCATGTGTCTCCAACGCAATTTGGAGCTTTGAGGAGTTTGAAATGGAAGCGCAAACGTAAAACTAGGATAACTGGAGAAACGCGACGGAATCTTAGCCCGGCGCCAATTGTTGCGTTCCACACAAAAGCAATCGAGCGAGGACAGTTTAAAATGCAGCATCTTGTGCCTAGGCCTGCCTGCCTGCCTGCCTGCCTGCCTGCCTGCCTGCCTGCCTGCCTGCCTGCCTGCCTGCCTGCCTGCCTGCCTGCCTGCCTGCCTGCTTGACATGCATTGAGTGGCTGCCACATGCTATCACTCATTCAATGGGACAAGCTGTGATAGTGGAATCAAATATTCTGTCCTCACTGAAGCCCGCCCGCCCACACACACACACACACACACACACACACACACACACACACACTTATCGTCTCGTTCCAACTTCCGCCTCTCTCTTTTCTCTTTTCTCCTTCTTCTGTATTGTACTTTTGTAATTGAAGGTGCCGTAATAATATAATAAAAAGCAATTCACCGGCTGAAGAAAACCATATTTCACACGCGTTACCTCTTTGGCACTTTTCGGGGGGGGGGGTGGGGTGGGGAAGAGTGACGAGCTAAAAATATGCCTCTTTCATGCATCATCAATATCTTCATTATATGAAGGACAGCCGTCAGATTGGGTTTGGGTGGCTGTGGTGTTTGGGGCGTAATGCAACCTGACAGGGCTGCGGCATCTTGTCTGGGTCTGTGACACATTGCTTTTTGTCTACTGTGTAATAACCCACTTTAGCACAGAGGCGGCAGGAAGCGGTTTTTAGAACACGTTTGTGTTTGAGGCTATGGGCTCATGGAGGCTCTTATGGGAGCCCCTGTTTTGTTACAATTACAATAAATCGAAATCTATA
>CM051020.1:11146928-11149428 GCA_027704905.1 Muraenolepis orangiensis
AGAGAGAGAGAGAGAGAGAGAATAAAGATGTGAAAAGCAGAGGGGTCACCGCGGGATGACAACTTCCACATGTCCAGGGAGACGACTCTCCCTCCGAGCCATTGTACTAGTGAGCTCATGGTGTCCAGAGAGAGAGAGAGAGAGAGAGAGAGAGAGAGAGAGAGAGAGAGAGAGAGAGAGAGAGACGGCCAGAGAGAGAGAGAGAGAGAGAGACGGCCAGAGAGAGAGAGAGAGAGAGAGAGACGGCCAGAGAGAGAGAGAGAGAGAGAGAGAGAGAGAGAGAGAGAGAGAGAGAGAGAGAGAGAGAGAGAGAGAGAGAGAGAGAGAGAGAGAGAGAGAGAGAGAGAGAGAGAGAGAGAGAGAGAGACGGCCAGAGAGAGAGAGAGGGCGGGAAAGATAAAAAATCGCAGCCCCGAGCCTCCTGGTCACTGTCCATCTCTCTCCTTTAACCTTCTCGTCTTTTTCATCAGTTTTTGTACATATCTACATATTGTGTTCTGCTTTGTAACACTTCAACTAAAACCCACAACACACAGAAGAGGAACAGCGGTGTTCTATTGTGCATCGATAATACCAATAGTATTGGTGGTAATGTCTCCCTTGATCCCCCCAGCAGCGAGGGTAATATAAGTTGAAGTAATATCAAGGTGGTGAGAAGTGTGTTTTGAAGGCCGCGTGACAGTGGTGACAGCCACCGCTCAAGATTGATCTCCAACGGAGCCGCACCTGCGGATTAATGACCGGGATCTCGGATGATGCAAATCGGATGAAAACTAATGGACAAGTCCGGGTTTTTCGGGCTCCCTGTACCGGGCTCAGCTGAAGGGAAGATTAGGAAACTCATGAGGCTTGCTGCTAAAATAAGAGAGAGAGCTGTGGAGCTGTGGTGACTTTTCTCTCTTTTCTCCCCTGTCACTCTGTACTTTAAAAGCTACCGCCGCCGGAATGCTAATGTTGCGTACTGTGTTTGACGTGTGGCCTTCTTGAAGGTATAACATTATTGTTATAACATATCGTACTGTATTATTATTATTATTATTATTATTATTATTATTAATAAGGTCATTTGGTGTTCACTAAAATCACGAGAGCTGTGGATACTGGTTTAGCTGTTTCTGTATTCAATCACTTTGGAAGGAATATAAGATCAAAATCTCATTAAAAATTATTCTTAACAATAAAAATATGAATCGATAACTAATACTGTCTCTTACAAATTATACCATGTTTGTATCTCTTTTTAAAATGTATTCTTATACTGTAACATTTTTATACAATACTTATTTTTCTTTTCACTGATTATATTGTTATAGTATTGTGTTGTTTATAGTATATAGCAAATTGTATATATTGTTGTTTATAGTATGGCATTGTATAGTAGTGTTGAATAGTGTAGTGTAGTGTATAGTATAGTATTGCTGTTGAAAATTCCTAATGACACATAGTGAATGGGGTATAAGCATTCCATTGTACTTGTTACACATGACATATAATAAACAATCTTGAATCTTGTACACACACACACACACACACACACACATACGCCCAGAACACACGGCTGTATCCATACATACCGTTCATAAAGAACCACATGCACATGAACTAGTGAAGAACCACATAGCCGCATAGAAAGCATCATCCACTCTGTTCCCCTTCCGATGTGTGTTGTCAGTGGACCTTAATTGGGCCACTGACAACACACACCCCCCCCCCCCCCCCCCCCCCCTCCTCAAACCAGGTTTGAGTTTCACGCTCACACGGTGGACCTGGTGTACCAGGGCTCTCTGCTGCACACCCGCGAGGAGCTGGCCATGGTGGTGGTGGGACCCCTGACCTTGACCGCCGTCACCGTGCTGCTGGTCCTGATCAGATGCGGCTGTCAACAGATATTTGGCTCACTCCCCTGCCTCACGTCAGACCTTATCACGGCTCAGGGAGTGTGGACAGCGCTGGACCCCGCGGCCGTGTTGGCGGTGGACGCCGTCCTGGGGGTAAGTCGCTTTTAAAAATAACCCGGTCCCCCCCCCCCCCCCCCCCCACCCCCCTTGTGCGCTCTTCAAAACGTCGAGTTCACTTTTGCATCGGCAAAGTGACTTTAGATTACGAATATATATATATATATATATATATATATATATATATATATATATATATATATATATATTTTAAAAAGACAAACACAGAATGGGGTGGGGTGAAATCACTTGAGAAATCGGCGTGTAGCAAAGTGACACTATTGTACAAACTCACAGTGAAATCAGTGTCATATCATGTTAAGTGCCGTGTAATGTTATGTATCAACATAAATCATTCAGTTTAAACACGTTAAAAAATAAACAACAATTTGAAATCGTTCGACAATATGATTCTCTTTCATTCATAAGATTCTGTCATGTCATGTGACTCTTTCATCCATATGGCTCGACGTGAGCCTGCCTCACATGGTGGGTGTCCGCTGGAATACGTCTGACTGACTGATACGCTGTCTTCCTCTTCCTCT
>CM051020.1:11151928-11164428 GCA_027704905.1 Muraenolepis orangiensis
CTGTTTTCATGGCCAGCCTATGTGTTGTGCTCGTGGTGTGTGTGTGTGTGTGTGTGTGTGTGTGTGTGTGTGTGTGTGTGTGTGTGTGTGTGTGTGTGTGTGTGTGTGTGTGTGTGTGTGTGTGTGTGTGTGTGTGTTTTGTCACTTTAAAATGCTTTTTGCACCATTCGCCATATGTATATACTGTATCATCCATCAGTCACTTTATTGTATAGTGCTGTTTATAGTATATAGTATCGTGTAAAGTAGGTAGTATATAGTGTTGTTTACATTATACTATTGCATAATTTAGTCTAGCAATATTAACAACAATACTATAGTCTAGTAACAATACTATAATATTGGTATAGTATTGTTGTTGAAATTCACCGCAGGAGGGAATGGGGAGCATTCCATTGTGCTAATAATAAAAATAATAAAAACATCTTTAATCTTTCTGGGTCGTTGCGCGATGTTAGCATGCACGTACGCAAGTATGTGCTTGCGCGCGTGTGTGTATGTGTGTGTGTGTTTATGTGTGTGTGTTTATGGGCCGCTGTGCGTTATCTTCAATCTGTGCTGCATCAACGTGGATATGTTCGTAGGCACGAAGGCACCCAAACGCATTTGTGTGTACTGTATGTGTGAACGTTGGGTGGGTTCATGTGGAACATGAAGGACATGTAACATCAAACCAGACCCAACACGCGAAACGTGTTATATTCTGTACATTCTGTACACTTTCATATTTCTCGCCTCAAACTCGATTGGCCCAACCCGACGCTGCCACAATCCAGCATGACCTTTGCGGAGGTCATCTCTTTTGAAGTTAGTATTTACGTATAGGGATATCTATATGTATATATATCGAATCATTTGGAAAACACCCACACATACTCACGCTCGCGCATTAACAGACACACACACACACACACACACACACTCACAGGCAAACACACACTCACAGGCAAACACACACTCACAGGCACGCACACACAGACACACACACACACACACACTCAAAGGCAGACACAGGCACACACACACAGGCACACACACACACACTCACAGGCACACACACACACACTCACAGGCACACACACACACAAGCAAGCAAACAAGCAAGCACAGGGCGATATAACAGAAGCACCTAGCAGCTTTGATTTGCAAAGCGCTGCCCACTCACAAACCAATTTCTTTAACTTCTCAGCGGTCTGCTAGCATCGGGATTGATGTATCGACTGATCCCCCGTGTTAGTATCACAACAACAAGATAAAAGGGAAGTGTTTTTCACTGGAATCCATAGAGGTGATGTTTGTGCTGCCATTGTATCCCCGATGTTTGTCTTTTGAGTGTGCAATTACTCATGGCCGCCCATTTAATGATCACAGGCTTCACTTGAAACGCTCGGCAAAGACTTTCCAAAAGGTCAGAAAGGTCACCATTCCAAAGGTCAGAGAATATCCTACCAACCACAGCCGACTAGCCTTCAAACATTCAAACCCGCTTGATATGTTTTGTTCTCACAGAGGTGGCCGAAAGAACTCGACGAGTTACCGTTGGTTACCGTTATGAACTTTGACACCAGGCAAATCGGATTGCTTTTCCTAGGTTTGACAGACGACCCCCGTGTGACCTTTAGGAGGTGGAGACGGTGATTCGCGGCGGCGTTTCTGCTGCTTCCCCCCCCCCACCCCACCGACCTCCTCTCCTCCTCCTCTTCTCCTCCTCTCCTCCTCATCCTCACTTGTCCTTCCCTCCGGCGTCTCCCAGATTCCACAACGACGGCCGCATGCTGGACACCTTCCAGCGCCTCAGCGCCAGGGACGGAAACTACTTCCTGCCTCGGGACCTGGAGCTGTCCAATCAGGAGCTGAGCTACATTGTCAAAAAGGCGGAGCAGTGGCGGGGCTTCAATGGCGAGAGGCGGAAGGTAAAAAATAAGCCAAGACAAACTGTGCTGTGTGACTGTCCCTCTTCGTCTCTTCGTCTCTTCCGTGGCACCGTCCTCGTCCTCTTCCTCATCGGATGAATTCGGAGCCAATGTGCCAAAAGGCCGCGATTACCACTGAGCCATTAGGGGGCGCTGTTGAAATTGAGAGAAATGTATACAGGGCTGTCTGTCCCCCTGTCTCTGGGACACTAGCAATGGTTCTGTAAGAAGGACTTCATAGTACAACTTATATATACTAGTATATTGTAATCATACCTTTAAAAAAAATAGATTAAAACAATTTCAGGAGAGCATACCTTTACGAAAAGGAAACATGATTACATTTTGGTTAGTTACATTTGAGGGGAAAAAAAGCGGAAAATTCATCTCAGAGGTCTTTAGCTTGATTCTAATTAGTACGAGATAATTACCAAAACAGAGACTGGCGCTATCTGATTTAGCTAGCCTGATTAGTCTGCCGAAGCAATTTTTTTTGGTGTGTGTGTGTGTGTGTGTGTGTGTGTGTGTGTGTGTGTGTGTGTGTGTGTGTGTGTGTGCAGTGTTTTCAGGAGATATTTCATTCAGAGAGGAGGGGACTGCTCAATCAAAACCAATCACGGTGACGCACCGTCAGAAAGGCTCGCAATCGCAATCTCAGTGCGACAACTAAAAACATGGAGCTTTTTCGCCAGGTTTTTTTTTTTTTGTTGCATAAATGAAGGTCCCCATGAAATGACTATGGGGGTGGGGGGTGTGAGGGGTGGGGGGGGGGACAGCCTGTTGCTTTTCTGACAGAATGACAACGGGTCATACGTGATGACACACGGGGGGGGGGGGGGGGTGGGTGGGTGAGAGGAGGGAGGAATGACAACGTATTAGCGCTTTCGCCCGCCGCCGCCGCCGCCGCCGCTACCCCGTGTAAAAAAAAAAAAATGGAATAAAAAATCTCAGCCCGGTTGATTGAAAATGTGACTCGTCGAGATAAGGGAAATAAGAACGTGGCCGATCGCAACCCGCCAATCCACCGCTTAATTTATTCCGATAAAAATTGTTAGTGGCACACATCTCTGGCTCCGCCCCCCCCCCCACCCCCCCCCCCTCCCTCCCTCCCCCCCATCCCCATATGTTCATTAACTCCCTTTGCTCCTTGCCGCCACAAGTTCACACACCAAACTAACAGCGGTATCTTCCGGAGAGAAAAAGAAAAGGAGGAAAAACCCACACTGACGGGCAACTGAACATAGCAGTGTTTTTTTGATCGGAAGTTAGCCAAAAATGTTTGACCCGCAGAGCAGCGCGAAGGCTTGGCGGTCTTTGAGCCGTCAAACCCGTAAAATTAGGCGGTTGTATAAACATTAAGCTATTATCCTCTACTCTGTTCCCGGGAATGACGGGAATCCGGTCCAGAACTAATCGAAAAAACGGAAGCCGCTTGTCGACCCTTACAGACCTTCGGCCTAATGAAGGTCTGTAGGGAACCAAAATATGATGAATTACATTTGGACATGCAGTTCCACTACTTTAAACAGACTCATAAAAGTATATGATTCTGACCTACCCATAAAATGTGGATCGTAAGGGTTTATAATGTGTCCATTTGATTATCCCCCCCCCCCCCCCCCCTGAAACAGCCTCTGTCTTACCTGTGTTTGTCCTTTCTTGTCCTACGCTCTGCAAACCCCAAGCCCGGGCGCGCTGTGTGGAGAGCGGGACTCAAGCCACCGAGCAGCCCCCACTGAGCTCTTTTTGATGGTCCTGTTTATTGGGAGAAAATTGAACCTGTGTACTCTACGACTCGACGCCTTTCGCCCCCCCCCCCCCCCCCGCCAGAGAGATGACACCGCCCCCCCTCCCCCCCCCTGAAGTTTGTGATTAAGAAAATGCTCCATTTAGCGGGTTGATGGGACCTTGCAGCGTCCGTGGCGGGATGCTAAATCATCCCTCCATTACTGTACACGTCCCTCCACGGCGACGATTACCACGTACTTCATATCGGGGGCCCCCTTAATTTCTGTGTTATTAAACTGATAAAATGCGAACACATTAAACACATGCTCGCGTGTGATGAAAATTTAGGGTTATTGCATTTCAGGATATTTCTTTTTTTTTAGCATTATTCAGGATGACCATTCCTCATCGCAATAAGACGGGCTCCACCATTATGTTATAATTATTGTTGCAATTTCTCCATTGCAAAAAAATATTAAAAAGGGTCACTTTCCAAAACCCGGCAAAGACGAATCCTTATTAGACTAATTTGGCTACATGCAAATTTTTGTCATTTTTTCCCTCATTAACAATTAATCATCGACAGGAAAAAAAATATATTCATGAAGGCAGAGAGAGAGAGAGAGAGAGAGAGAGAGAGAGAGAGAGAGAGAGAGAGAGAGAGAGAGAGAGAGAGAGAGAGAGAGAGAGAGAGAGAGAGAGAGAGAGAGAGAGAGAGAGAGAGAGAGAGAGAGAGAGAGAGAGAGAGAGAGAGAGAGAGAGAGAGAGAGAGAGACCCGCCCCCGACAGAGCTGAAACTAATATTTTGCAACTCTAATGATTTTTTGCATCCTTAATTAGATAGAATAAGGTTGATATGATTAGGTCAGGATGTAGTGTTTTTCATTAAAAATACATTTCAGAAACTGTATTCCAAACGTGGCCTCGCAATTAAATAATGAATCTGACGCATTCCTTATTATGGACCCAATTAATATTGCAGACGAGGGCGTCATTTTAATAACAGTGGGCCACCACCACCGGGCCTTCGTCAGTTCAAACTGGGGAGGGAAGGAAGTAAAGAGAAGCAGGACAGGTAGTCACAGCATCCAAGGGTGGTGGTGCTGCTGCTGCTTTTGTGTCTTCAAACTGTTGTCTTTCTTAAAATGTACGTATATCGCTGCCTGAAGTCTGATTCATGCATCGCAATCTAAATCTGGAGATTTTGAATCCTCGATATCGGTCACTTACGTGTACACACACACACACACACACACACACACACACACACACACACACACACACACACACACACACACACACACACACACACACACACACACACACACACACACACACACACACACACACACACCACACACACACACACACACACACACACACACACACACACACACACACACACACACACACACACACACACACACACACACACAGTGAAATGTGTTTCTTTGCATTTAACCCATGCTAGTATTAGGAGCAGTGGGCAGCTACTGTGTGTACAGCTGCCCGGGGAGCAGTGTAGATGTCTGGTGCCTTGCTCAAGGGCACCTTGTGTTTCGGGGACTTGAACCGGCGACCTTCCGGTTTCCAAGCCAAGTCCCCATGTATGTTGCATCGGAACTGCAAGTACCGTAGTTCCGGCATCATATTCGAGAAAAGTGTATGTATGTATGTATGTATGTATGTATGTATTCTTAAACCACATTTTAAGTTGTTTCCCAAGATGACATATATTGGAAAGAATGGATTTATTTGTAGACCTTATAGCTTAGTTATTCCGTATGCAATGCACTCCTCTCGAAGCTTGGTTTGACACTTTATGACCTTTTGACACTTAATGCAAAGTGTCTCTATGAACGGAACCAATAAAATATACTATTTAAATGCACTATGTGCTACGATCTTTACCAACTCCCTCTGCATTAAGACCATATGGTGTCGGTTATTATGAAACTTGTAATTTGATTTCATAAACTTTGTAACACATAATAAATTATTCTTTTAATTTCCTTGCCACTTAAGTTGAGGGTCCTGTGATGCTGTGTAATTAGCTTTGCTGCTGCTAATGGTTTTGGTGAAAAGGCTAACCTGCTGATCAAAGTGTGTGTGTGTGTGTGTGTGTGTGTGTGTGTGTGTGTGTGTGTGTGTGTGTGTGTGTGTGTGTGTGTGTGTGTGTGTGTGTGTGTGTGTGTGTGTGTGTGTGTGTGTGTGTGTGTGTGTGTGTGTGTGTGTGCGTGCGTGCGTGCGTGCGTGCGTGCGTGCGATTGACAGAGAAAGTGAGAGAGGCTCTTATCTCATCTAGCATGTGCCCTATCATTTGATGGGTGGAAGGGCGGAAGAAGACTGGGTTTCCGTCGACAAACCATGAGCCTATCAGGTGTGGGGGGATAATTAAGGGTGTGGTCATGGGGCACACCTTACCTATGAAGTCATTTCTCTAAATATCTCTTCTTCTACTCTGGTAGAAGCATCTGTAGTCTTTCCCCACCCGTGTCTAATCCTGTGTAGTCCTACATTTGTGTCGGCTTACATTTGAGGTTAGCATTTAGGGAGCATGTTTCAGCATAGCAAGTGAAAACCCGGCGACGCTTTCATAGGTGGGCGGCCGTCGCTCAGTCTATTGGGACTTGGGTCTTGGGAACCCAAGGAGGGTCGCCGTTTCGAGTCCCCCGAAAAACAGTACGGACCAAGTACGGAGTGAGAACTGGTACTTGCCAGTTCGCCTCCTGGGCACTGCCGAGGTTGCCCTTGAGCAAGGCACCAGACTCCCTACACTTGCTCCCCGGGCAGCTGTATATACACTTGCTACTGTGTACATGTATATGAATAATAAAGAGGATTCAATCCTCCAGATTTTGATTTAGAATTAGATCCTGGCTTCGTGGGGTGAGAGAGGCTTCGTGGGGTGAGAGAGGCTTCGGGTGAGTGACACCATTGACATTAAAGCAGAGGGCAGAACAACTTTGCAGTCCCTTATGGTTTTATTTCAAATTTGAGTGGCCAAATTCTCCCGGCCGGCCCATCGCGAGTGATTTAATAACGAAAGAAATGTGCCAACCTTTTCTCATCCCCTTTTTTTCCACTGGTGACTCATACTCGTGACTACTGCCACCGCGGCGAGTTAGCATGAAACCCGCTAGCGTGCGTGCGTGCGTGCGTGCGTGTGTGTGTGTGTGTGTGTGTGTGTGTGTGTGTGTGTGTGTGAACTGGTACGCGCCAGCTCATACCGCTAGCCCCCCCCCGTAATGAGATCCATTAATTATGTAAAGGCAGCGATGCAGATGGACCCAATTAATTGTCTCCCGTCACCCCGTTGATTACTGTACCTGGAAGGGGGGGGGGGGGGTAAGGGGGGGGGTAGGGGGGGGGTGGTTGTTAATTCCTGTAATACTTAAGCAGGTACGCAAACTGTTTTGTCAGTGCTATCGCCTTGACAATGACAGAGTAGGACGCACGCTCGCCTTGTGCAAATCTCTCATCGTTTTTTTAGTTCTCTCTCTCTCTCTCTCTCTCTCTCTCTCTCTCTCTCTCTCTCTCTCCCTCTATCCTCTCTCGCTCACGCTCCCTCTCCCTCTCTCTCTCTCTCTCTCTCTCTCTCTCTCTCTCTCTCTCTCTCTCTCTCTCTCTCTCTCTCTCTTTCTTCCCGTCATTTACCAAAATAAAAGTTTCCGGGTGGTGGTGGTGGTGGTGACATTGGGATAATTGGCGGAGGAGGAGAGATGGATAGACGGAGAAGGGGGTGGAGGGTACGGTGGGTGGGGGTGTGGGTGGGTAGGGGTGTGGGTGGGTGGGGTGGGGGTGCGGGGGGGGGGGGGGGGGGGGGGGCTGAGGTGGATTGAGTGCTCGTGCGGTGGGCCCCCGAGATGTTTTGTTGCCACCTGAGCGCATCATCAACATTTGTGTACCTCCGTTAGTCTTCTCCGTATGTCTGGGTAATGGCTCACCGCCAGGCGAGTTGAAGGGCTGCACCCGAGGTGATTCCAGACTACAGAACAGATCGAGAGAGAGAGAGAGAGAGAGAGAGAGAGAGAGAGAGAGAGAGAGAGAGAGAGAGAGAGAGAGAGAGAGAGAGAGGTGGCGGGGGGGGGGGGGGGGGGAGAGGCAGGGGGGGGATAAACCTGTTGAGAATCGGCGGCAGATTGCCGTGGTAATGACGAGGAGCGTGGAGTATTAATCATACGCGGAGGACGTTGATGAGGTCTTTGTGGCGGTGTTGTTCACCCCTCCGTGCCTTCTCCTGCTGGACTCGGCTTCATTCAGCTTCATTCTTTTTTTTTGGAATTCAAGTTTCGAGTTTTTCCGCGGCGGTGACTCGCCGTAAGCCGCGAACGATAATCAACCCCCTTTCTGTCAAATAGATCGCTCCAAGTCGAGGGGGGGGGCGGGGGGGGTTGGGGGGGAATTCAGAATTGATGTGTTGTGGTGATATACAAAACGGACGAGACGCTAATCGACCGCATTGATCAGACCTCGGAACGAGGCTCAACACAACACAGGGTTGCGGGGAATTACAATGGAATTTCGGCTTGTTCCGTTTGTCGTCGGTTATGTTACGAGAGAGAGAGAGAGAGAGAGAGAGAGAGAGAGAGAGGAGAGAGAGAGAGAGAGAGAGAGAGAGAGAGAGAGAGAGAGAGAGAGAGAGAGAGACCGACCACCTGAGACTACTTGCATGAAAGGAAGACCAGAGTTGAGACAATATCTTAGAGAGAGAGAGAGAGAGAGAGAGAGAGAGAGAGAGAGAGAGAGGGGGTGAGAGAGAGAGAGAGAGAGAGAAGCAATAGGCCATGAACAGCCCCCAACAGGAAGAGCTGTCAGGTAACAATAGGACCCTCAGCTCCCACACAGGAGCCGGTAACAGAAACACAGGAACAGGACAGGAGACAGGAGAGGAGAGCTTCAGCTCAATGGGGGGGGGGTGTCGGTGTGTGCGTTGGTCAGTGTGTCTATATATATATATATATATGTGTGTTGTGTCCCCCACCCCCCTGCAAAATAAAAAGATAAATATGTGTTTGCATTCTTATGTGCACACCTCCATTTCATGCATGCATGCCTCCATACCTATACCGCATCTAAGCCGCGTGTGTGTGTGTGTGTGTGTGTGTGTGTGTGTGTGTGTGTGTGTGTGTGTGTGTGTGTGTGTGTGTGTGTGTGTGTGTGTGTGTGTGTGTGTGTGTGTGTGTGTGTGTGTGTGTGTGTGTGTGTGTGTGTGTGTGTGTGCGTGTGTGCGTGCGTGTGACTTCGTACATTCTGCCCACTCCACATGTGCAGGTTTGTGCATTAAAGTGGCTTCTTCAATTATAGCCTGTATGTCCTTCCCTACAGTTGTTGTTTATTTGTTTCTCCTCCACCCACCACATCGCCGAGGGCCTCGGTGGCCCCCGAGGGGACGGCTCTCAGACAGACAGACAGACAGACAGACAGACAGACAGAGACGACAAGCAGTCGTAGAGTAGAGAGAGAGAGAGAGAGAGAGAGAGAGAGAGAGATGTCGGCGCTATGGTAACTGGGGGGTTGATGGGGGGGGGGGGAAGAGTGCCATGGTAGCGTGCTAATTTGAAATGTAACGGCAAGTCATCTACGACCCATTCCTGGGGAACCCTGAGAAAGGAGTTGGAAAAGATTTAAAGATTTAAAGATTACTTGCCATGTGCAACAAGTGCAATGGAATGCTTACATTCCCTCCCGCAGTATGAATTTGAACAACAATATTATACTACGCTATATTAAACTTGAATATTATACAATACTATACTATAACACTATATACTACCTACTTTATACTATAAGCTATAAACAACACTATATACTTCCTACTATATACTATACTATATGCTACAAACAACACAATACACTACCTACTATATGCTTTACGATATACAACACTATACGATAACAATACTGTGCACAATAAAGAACAATAAGGTGACTCAGTGAACCTTTGTTTACAGATGGACAGCGGTCAGGTCTCTCCAACCCCCATCCATCCCATAATGAGATCTCCCCCCCCCCCCCCCCCCAATGAGGTGTTTAACACTTTAGCTGCAACAAGGGGGCATCTAGAGCTTCAGCATCATTAACAACGCAAAATGTGTTTCCCATAGTCAGCGCCGATACCCTTGAAGTCTCGAAGTCACACAGTACACGGTATGTGATGACGATTCTCTGGCTTTAACCGATCTTATTTACCTGTTGTCAAGGTGACCGACGCTCAAGAGAACCGTTGGTGCGTTTGTCGTCCCTATACCAGACTCACCCAGGGAGACAGAGAGGGGGGGGGGGGGGAGAGAGAGGGGGGGGGGAGAGAGAGGGGGAGGGGAGGGGGGGAGAGCGGTGTTTCTGTATGAACTGTGTGGTGTGAACGGTTTAATTACAGGGAGTGGCAGGCCCACTGCTTCATGTCTCCCTCACAATTTAATCCGGGGAGAGGATGTCATTATTATCTGCCAGCCAACGTCGGAGCTCGGGCTCTTCTGTCCAAAAATAACAAAACAGGAAGGGCGGAGTGTCAGAGAGAGAGAGAGAGAGAGAGAGAGAGAGAGAGAGAGAGAGAGGAGAGAGAGAGAGAGAGAGAGGAGAGAGAGAGAGAGAGAGAGAGAGAGAGAGAGAGAGAGAGAGAGAGAGAGAGAGAGAGAGAGAGAGGAGAGAGAGAGAGAGAGAGAGAGAGAGAGAGAGAGAGAGAGAGCAAGAGAGAGAGGGAGGGAGAGAAGGGGAGAGAGGGACAGACAGAGAGAGAGAGCTAGAGAGCGAGAGAAAGAGAGAGAGGGAGAGATGGGGAGAGATTTAAAAACAAGGATGAGCCTTTGGTGAGCGACCGACAGTCCACTTTACATCTCAGAGAGAAGGGATCAAGCAGCGAGAAAACACTGGAATCTGGGAGGATTTTCCTTTCAAATCCCGCCTCCCACCCTCTTCTCCCTCACACACACATACACAGACACACACACACGCCCGAACGCACGCACGCACACACACACACACACACACACACGTGCGCGCACGTTCCGGGCACTTGCCTCTTGTGACTCAGGATGTCGGCGGGGAAGGGTCTTTTATTTTCTCCTCTCATTTCATCATAATATGTTGCATCGCCCGTCAGCTGTCAAAACACGTCCAGCTGGATGAGGCTAAATCGACAACACATGTTGTCAACACATTTGTGGCGCCTTGCCCCTCCTCCTCCTCCTCCTCCTCCTCTCCTCCTCTACACCTTTAGCACAAACCACTATCACCCTTTGTCTTCTTGACCTTCTTCTTCGGGGGGGGGGGGGGGGGCAGGTTTGTTCACATGGAGATTGAAATGGTTCACTAGCGTGCACAGAGAAGTGCGTTCACACTAGGTACTTAACGGCAGAGATTACAGGCAGGATTTGTAGGCCATATGAAAGTCAAATGAAGAAACTAAATCAATTTAGTTTGCTGTGTGTGTGTGTGTGTGTGTGTGTGTGTGTGTGTGTGTGTGTGTGTGTGTGTCTGTCTTTCGACAATAAAATAACAAACACCCTGCACACTTCACAACACGACACACACACACACATAATTGTATTGTGCAAGCACACACACACACACACTCTGGAGGACACACACACACACACACACACTCTGACAGACACGTAAACGCACAGCTTGTGACTCCCAGCAGAGAGTTTGGGCTGATTCTTTGTGACCGTCTGTCGTTAGTCACTTATTGTTGTGGTAGTGGTTGCTGTTGTCTTGGTTCTCCGCTCTTCTCTCCATGGAGAGTTTGACCTTGGCCAGCCCCCACCTCGCCCGGAGGGGATGAGAAGGTCTGGTGATTGTGACAGGTGTCGCATCTTAACAGCCCCAGACGGCATCCCATCGAGAGATGGGACAGTTACGCAGGTTTTCATAGCACACTTCTCACTGTGCGTGTGTGTGTGTGTGTGTGTGTGTGTGTGTGTGTGTGTGTGTGTATTTTTTTGCCTGTGCTGCCTGACAGTTAAGAATGTGTGTGCATGTATTTTATACATGCAAGTGTGTGTGTGTGTGTGTGTGTGTGTGTGTGTGTGTGTGTGTGTGTGTGTGTGTGTGTGTGTGTGTGTGTGTGTGTGTGTGTGTGTGTGTGTGTGTGTGTGTGTGTGTGTGTGTGTGTGTGTGTGCGCGTGCGCGTGCATGTGTGTGTCCCATTTCAGTTATTGGCTTGGATGCCCATCACCTCCAGCCTCCGAGGCCTGATTAGTAGGGAGCTACTCCTAGCTTAGATGTACAGACATCAACGGCAATTCTGCACCTTGCTGCCCGTCTCTTAAAATGGCACTTCAACTTTTGACGATGGCCGCGTTCCAGTTAAACGACGTGTTAGCTAAGTCTCACGCATGCCATTGGTAGTCACCTTACTGGTACACCCTTGAAATGTCCTAATTGTCAGCAAAGACCACCTCGGGGGGTAGCTTCAGCTCGGTTTGCTTATGAGGCCGGCGTGCAGTTCGCCTAACGCAGAGCACCCAGGGTTTGCGTGGCGTTTCAGCATTTAATTTGACCTTCTAGGTTTGCTGTAGACAGGTCACTTGACTTGACTGACTGGTCTGAGCGCTCCAGAGAAACTATAGTGTGAACAGAAAACAGAAGCGAGGCCCCATCAGAGGTTGAAGTGAACCGGAAAGAGAACTGAGTCAAATTAACTCACAATGGGAACAACCATAAAAGGAACAGAGTTCCTTTTCTGTTGGTCCTCGCTCTGGTCCCCTTTAAAGGAGGATTGAGTTCGGTTCTTTTAAAAAAAGGACTTATATGTGAAACTGAAAACACTTCCGTCGTTCGTAGTCCTCATAGTGATTTCTAATCCCAGACAACTACGACCGATTGAACCACATCGCTCATCATCATCTATCGCCG
>CM051020.1:11174428-11176928 GCA_027704905.1 Muraenolepis orangiensis
TGTATGGCTTCTGTCTTTTATGTTCATCTGATGGGGAGGCAAAGCAATGCTAATGCATATAATCAGTGGACATTACAGGAAGACACTGTTAGGGGAAAGTGTGTGTGTGTGTGTGTGTGTGTGTGTGTGTGTTAACACGTGTGTGTACGTGTATGCGTGAGTGCATGCACGTGTGTGTGTGTGTGTGTGTGTGTGTGTGTGTGCACACATGCAAGCGCCCCTGTGTGTGTGTGTGTGTGTGTGTGTGTGCGTGGTGTGTGACGTGGTGTGTGTGTGTGTGTGTGTGTGCGTGTGTGTGTGCGTCAGAGAGCCAGTGAGCGAGAGAGAGAGAGCGAGAGCTTCCATGATCTTCACACATGGGTGACTTCGAGTTACATGACCTATATAACATGTTACACGCTCTGCTTGCTCCCCGTGTCTCACCCTAATAGAGAAGGGCAGTCCATTACAGGTGCACAGTGCAACACACACACACACACACACACACACACACACACCGACGCATAAATATCTATGCCACCACCCATCCCATGTGCATGCCTGATCTGGAACATAACCTGATGTTTTACCTGTTAGTGATCAGGCCCCACAGGACCTGCAGCTCACTCAGCCATTCACAGCTTTATGAATTGGATACTCGATGTGCTGGTGCAAATCTAGTGACTTTGGTGCCTATATTTAGCCTCTATAAGCGCCCCATAACGGGGGATTCGAGGGATGGGGGGGTGGTCCAATGTGACTGACTGATAGTATGCCCACCCCCCAACACCCCCCCCCCCCTGGTCAGGCAGCGTGGTCGCGGGGTTGAATAGAAAGGTCATCCTCCAGCATGAGGAAATCTTAATGCAGCCTCGGTGGGCATTAGCCTCTTAATGTAAAATGCATTAGCGGCCGGGTGGCTAGCATTAGATTCTCCCTCCGAGTGTCTCTCTCTCTCTCGAGTGTCTCTCTCTCTCGAGTGTCTCTCTCTCTCGAGTGTCTCTCCCTCCGACTGTCTCTCCCTCCGAGTGTCTCTCCCTCCGAGTGTCTCTCTCTCGAGTGTCTCTCTCTCTCGAGTGTCTCTCTCTCTCGAGTGTCTCTCTCTCGAGTGTCTCTCTCTCGAGTGTCTCTCTCTCTCGAGTGTCTCTCTCTCGAGTGTCTCTTCCTCCGAGTGTCTCTCTCTCTCTCGAGTGTCTCTCCCTCTCGAGTGTCTCTCTCTCTCGAGTGTCTCTCCCTCCGAGTGTCTCTCCCTCCGAGTGTCTCTCTCTCTCTCGAGTGTCTCTCTCTCTCGAGTGTCTCTCTCTCGAGTGTCTCTCTCTCTCGAGTGTCTCTCTCTCGAGTGTCTCTTCCTCCGAGTGTCTCTCTCTCTCTCGAGTGTCTCTCCCTCTCGAGTGTCTCTCTCTCTCGAGTGTCTCTCCCTCCGAGTGTCTCTCCCTCCGAGTGTCTCTCTCTCTCTCGAGTGTCTCTCTCTCTCGAGTGTCTCTCTCTCTCTCGAGTGTCTCTCCCTCCGAGTGTCTCTCTCTCTCGAGTGTCTCTCTCTCTGCCTTATTAGGTGTTGGTGTGGTGGACAGACGTTCGTCGGTCGTTTGATCTGAAAAAGGCCCAAGAATCGAAAAGAGAAGGAGAGACAAATACGTCTCTCCGTTAGCTTACCATTTGTTGACGCGTAACCGTTAGCATGTAGCCGATAGCATAGCATTGTGTAACGGGATTTACAAAAAAACATGTGTATTGTCAGTACTGTAACTGTACAAAATCTCAATCTAAATCTGGAGGATTGAATCCTCTTTATTGGTCATGAACACACACACACACAGTGGAAATGTGTTTCTCTGCATTCAACCCATCCTAGTATAAGGAGCAATTCAGCTTTATGAATTGGATACTCGATGTGCTGGTGCAAATCTAGTGACTTTGGTGCCTATATTTAGCCTCTATAAGCGCCCCATAACGGGGGATTCGAGGGATGGGGGGGTGGTCCAATGTGACTGACTGATAGTATGCCCACCCCCCAACACCCCCCCCCCCCTGGTCAGGCAGCGTGGTCGCGGGGTTGAATAGAAAGGTCATCCTCCAGCATGAGGAAATCTTAATGCAGCCTCGGTGGGCATTAGCCTCTTAATGTAAAATGCATTAGCGGCCGGGTGGCTAGCATTAGATTCTCCCTCCGAGTGTCTCTCTCTCTCTCGAGTGTCTCTCTCTCTCGAGTGTCTCTCTCTCTCTCGAGTGTCTCTCCCTCCGACTGTCTCTCCCTCCGAGTGTCTCTCCCTCCGAGTGTCTCTCTCTCGAGTGTCTCTCTCTCTCGAGTGTCTCTCTCTCTCGAGTGTCTCTCTCTCGAGTGTCTCTCTCTCTCGAGTGTCTCTCTCTCGAGTGTCTCTTCCTCCGAGTGTCTCTCTCTCTCTCGAGTGTCTCTCCCTCTCGAGTGTCTCTCTCTCTCGAGTGTCTCTCCCTCCGAGTGTCTCTCCCTCCGAGTGTCTCTCTCTCTCTCGAGTGTCTCTCTCTCTCGAGTGTCTCTCTCTCG
>CM051020.1:11186928-11201928 GCA_027704905.1 Muraenolepis orangiensis
TTCAGTTGTTAGCGTAGGAGTAGCTATATTGTTATGTTTTTATGTATTTATATATTCATCTTATTGATACAGCGTGGTCACATCTTTGGTGTGGGATACAACATGTGTACACGTGTGACACAATGGCGTTATAGATAACTGTACAAACAAAAAGAAACACACAATAATTATATATAATCACTTCTATCCGCGTTGATCAATTATTTATTTCATTTCAATACATTAAGAAAATATAAAACCAATACCAGTACGTTTTAGAAACAGGCGTAGCAGGTATACCGTACTCGATAAAGCATAAAGTATGAAGCATTTGCTTACACAGAAAACCAAAAATGTTGATTGGACATTGTCCAATTTTACATTGGAACTCACTTTGAATGTAGTGTTTATTAAAAATATAAAAAGTCACCCATCGGAAGACGAATTATATAATATCAATATTTGGTCCACATGAAACGCAGCGTAGATAATAATCCAAGGATGTGTGTCCTCTGGCCGGTCGGTGTTCACCGTAATTAAGAAGCCCACAAATCAGGCCATAATGGCCGCCTGCTTACACATATTGTTAATTAAAGGTTGTGGGCTTATTAGCATGTGTCCCTAGCACCGGGGTGAGGAGGGAGGGAGGGAGGGATGGGAGGCTATGGGTGGGGCTGGGGGGTTTGGGTGGGGGGGGGGGGGGTCATAAAGATTTTATAGATAGCTAACCTGTCATACTAAAGCCGTAGCCCCCCCCCCCCTTAAACCCGATCTTAATAACCTGTCATTTTCATTGATGATGATTCCCCCTTTATGGGCAGCCATTATGGATCAAGTTCTGCGGCCGGGGTGGGGGATGGGCCTTCCTTGGCGGCGGCCATTTTTAAATGAAAAAAATTGAAATCTAGAGGATTGAATCCTCTTTATTGGTCGCATACATGTACACACACACACACACACACACACACACACAGTGAAATTTGTTTCTCTTTCGTATTTAACCCATCCTAGTATCCTAGGAGCAGTGGGCAGCTATTGCATATACTACAGCTGCCCGGGGAGGGTCTAGAGGGTGTCGAGGGTCTGAGGCCTTGGTTCCTCAAGGGCACCTCGGCAGTTTTGGAGACTTGAAGTCCTTACGACGACTGAGCGACTGACTGCCGCCCCATTTGGGATCCGGGATAACAATAAAGTCCTTAAAAGAAAGTGCTTCAAAAATCCCCCCAAAAATACTAATAATTTAACTTCTATCTGCATTGATACATTATTTAAGTACAATACATTTACAACATGTTTGTATTTCGACCAATACCAGTACCTTTTTAGAAACAGGAGAAACAGGTAGACTGAGTACTAGATACAGCGTTATAAAGTGTGAAGCATTCGCTGCAAATAACATTGGGGAGTGGCAGTCGTAGCTTTGGTTCCCAAGTCAAGTTCTTGGCTTGGGAACCGGAGCTACTGGAACTGGAAGGTCGCCGGTTCAAGTCCCCGAAACACCCTGGGCACTGTGGAGTTGCCCTTGAGCAAGGCACCAGACCCCTACACTGCATTCTACCCGGGTGCTGTATATATATATAAAATAGCTGCCCCACTGTTCCTAATACTAGGATGAGTTAAATGCAGAGAAACTAGTTTCACTGTGTGTGTGTGTACATGTATGTGACCATTAAATAGGATTAAAATCCTCCAGATTTGGATTTAGATTAGAAAAACTAAATTGTCCATTGGACATTATCCGATTACATTGGAAACATCCTTTGCTGATGACACATGCAGTCTAGGAGCACGCGTGTGTGTGTGTGTGTGTGTGTGTGTGTGTGTGTGTGTGTGTGTGTGTGTGTGTGTGTGTGTGTGTGTGTGTGTGTGTGTGTGTGTGTGTGTGTGTGTGTGTGTGTGTGTGTGTGTGTGTGTGCGTGCGTGCGTGCGTGCGTGCGTGCGTGCGTGCGTGCGTGCTGAGGCCGGTTGTAGCCCAGACAGGATGTGTCAGCCTCCTCGCCTCGTGTCCTGTCTGCGGCGTGACATTAGCCAGGGCCCTGTGGAGCTAATGTAGCGCCCCAATTAGAGATCACTCCATTAACGGTGACAGCCCTACACCCCCCGATTCAATCAGGACCCCTTAATAAACACTGAGCAGAGACCCTGCCTCTCTGGGCCCACAGGAAGTCCCTCTTTACTCTCATTTTGGTCATCCCTCTCTTTCTCTCTCTCTTTCCCCTGTCTGCCTGCCCTTGTCTGTGTCCGTCTTACTGTATGTCGGGCTGTCTGCCTGCCCTTGTTGTCATGTGTCTGTCTGTATGTCAGGCTGTCTGTCTGCCCTTCTTGTCTGTGTCTGTCTGTCTGTATCTCAGCCTGTGTCTTCTCTTCTTGTCTGTGTCTGTCTGCCTGTCTGCCTGCTCTTCTTGTCTGTGTCTGTCTGTCTGTATCTCAGCCTGTGTCTTCTCTGCTGGTCTGTGTCAGTCTGTCTGTATGTCAGCATGTCTGTCTGCCCTTCTTGTCTGTGTCAGTCTGTCTGTATGTCAGACTGTATGTCTGCCCTTGTCTGTGTCTGTCTGTGTGTCAGGCTGTCTGTCTGCCCTTTTTGTCTGTGTCGTCTATCTTTTTGTCAGCCCGTCTGTCTGCCCTTTGTGTCTGTCTGTATGTCAAGCTGTCTGTCTGCCCTTTGTGTCTGTCTGTATGTCAGCCTGTCTGTCTGCCCTTTGTGTCTGTCTGTATGTCAGGCTGTCTGTCTGCCCTTTGTGTCTGTCTGTATGTCAGGATGTCTGTCTGCCCTTCTTTTCTGTGTCTGTCTGTATGTAAGCCTGAATGTCTGCCTTTCCATCAGTCTGTCCATGTCCATCTGCCTGCCTACCTGTCTTTCTCTCTCTGTCTGGCCTGTCTGTCTATCTTTCAACCTGCTTGACGGTCCTGTCTGGCGGACTATCCGTCTGTCTGGCTGGCCATGTGTCTGTCTGTCTGTCTGTCTGTCTATCTGTCTCTCTGTATATGGTTGTTCCTCTTATTCCAAAAAGTTACACCGTTTTCACACTGGGCTAAAATCCGGTATTTGCGGCGCTGCAAAACTAGTTTCACTTCGCTTTTGCTTTCACACTGGCAAGTAATGCGCATTCGCTAACCCAACTAGTGTGCATTAACTAATCCACCTTGGGGGGGTAGGTGGTTTCGATCCCAAAGTAACTAGTTTGGGTGCAAAGCAATAAAACCACTACGGGTTTCGCTTCCCGTGTGTGTGTGAACAGAATCTTGGTATCAAAGTTCTCTTGGTATCTCTTGGTATCGAGTGGGCAGCGAATCGCAAATTAGAAGAGAGTGTGAACATAAAGTGTATTCGATACGCACTAACTAATACGGTATCGACGCCCGTATTAACTAATACGGGAGTCGAAACCGTATGCAGTGTGAAAACGGTATTAGTCGTCATGGTCACATGGTCACATGAGTGGAACAACACAGCAAAGCAAAGAACCATGGTGTTCCATCTGGCCGGGCGTTGTGTGTTTTGATATGTTAACTCCTGTTTGATATGCAAATAGGCCTCATCTTCCCTGGCTGTTGTTTTTTCGTCACACTTTCTGGTTCACTTTGTGTGTGCTTTTGTGGAAGTGGAACCCTCCACCACACACACGCACGCACACACACACACACACACACGCACGCAATATTTTTCAACAGCTATTCTCCAACATGAAGTGGTAATGGATAGGATGGGGAGGGGAGGGGGGGGCGATGGGACAAAGGTATTTCAACGGTTCAAATATTTGATTGTTAATGACAAACACCATTTCTCCGCAAATTTAAAATTCAAATCAGTCCCCCACTCCCCCCCCCCCCCCTGGGGGAGGCACTTTTTCATCCTCATCTGGGGTTGGGGAGCAGAACACGCCCCCCAGGTCTCTCCCTCTCTCTCTCTCTCTCTCTCTCTCTCTCTCTCCCACACATTCGCTGATTTAAGTTTTAAAAAAAAGCTGCTTTTTTTTTGTTTTCTGCTGTGCTATCATAAAGGAGCTGTAACTTTTTACCCCCACCCCCAAAAAAGCCCAAAAAATGATGCTTTCATCGGCATGGAAACCCAGGCGACACCCGGGGATGTTGGGTGGAGGTGTGGCGGGAAACAGGAGAGAGAGAGAGAGGGAGGGAGGGGGAGAGAGGAGAGAGAGAGAGAGAGAGAGAGAGAGAGAGGAGAGGAGAGGGAGGGGGAGGGGGGAGAGAGAGAGAGAGAGAGAGAGATGAGAGAGAGAGAGAGAGAGAGAGAGAGAGGAGAGAGAGAGAGAGGGGGTGGGGTGGGGGGGGATGAAACATAAAAATGAAAGTAAAATAACACTTTGTCTAATTCTATATTGATGTAGCTCCTAAGCTCGGGGTTGCTCACATGAAACGCTTTGGTGTTTCGGTGCTCTCTCTCTCTCTCTCTCTCTCTCTCTCTCTCTCTCTCTCTCTCTCTCTCCTGGCAGGGTTTGTGGCTACACACACACACACACACGACGCGCGGGGCGGCTCACGGTTTGCTTCATTTGAATTAAAGGCCACCGTCTGCAGCGGAATAAAATGAATTTGAATTCACCGTTGAATTCAATTCAAGTGTGGGTTTTGTTTTTTTCCGTGGCAAAAACAACACGCACACACACACACACACACACACACACACACACACACACACACACACACATGGAAATGTTCATTCATTCAGAAGGCCACTGTGTGGGGCTTGTGTTCCGCTCTCCCTATTCACCCCGTTTGATGTTCAAATATAATGACCGGTTGTCGGCAGGAGATTGACGTTTTGTTGGAGGCTTTCGTGATATGAGAGAGAGAGAGAGAGAGAGAGAGAGAGGGAGAGAGAGAGAGAGAGAGAGACTGTCGATTCTGTTCAGTTCAAATGTTTGTATTTGCCCAAATTGTTATTTAGTTTTAACTGTAACTAACTAAGTGTGATGTGCGTTCCATCGACAAAAACAACTGTTATGAACTGTGAACTTGTTATTTAATGAGGATTTTTATGCTCACACATGCTCATTATAATAAAAGAGGCAATAACATCGTCCAATATGTCTGCCCATTTTGTTTCTCCCTCCCGTGGAATAAACCTGGTATTTCCTTTGTGATTACCGCTAAGGCCAACCTGGCGTGTCTTAACGTCCACCTGCTTTGCGTTAAACCTGCAAATCCGATCTCCTACCACGAGGAGAAGCGACGCTGCGGACAATTCTCCTTTCTTATTCTATTAGTTTGTGGTTTCCATTGTTCATCTCCCTGCCCTTCTTTAAACAACCAACCCCAAGACACATGTTGTGTACCGATCACATCTCCACGTGACGTCACTGTGGCAGAAAGAAATATGGCAAGACACAACCCCCCCCCCCCCCGAGGAGGGAGGGAGGAGGGAGAGAGAGAGAGAGAGAGAGGAGAGAGAGAGAGAGAGAGAGAGAGAGAGAGAGAGAGAGAGAGAGAGAGAGAGAGAGAGAGAGAGAGAGAGAGAGAGAGAGAGAGAGAGAGAGAGAGAGAGAGAGAGAGAGAGAGAGAGAGAGAGAGAGAGAGAGAGAGAGAGAGAGAAAGAGGTAGAGAGAGAGGGAGGGAGGGAACACTCTGGTGTTCTCTGAAGATGTTCTATGAAGCACGTTGGAAGCAACTCTCTGGCCTATGGATGAGGTGTGGGTGTGTGTGTGTGTGTGTGTGTGTGGGGGGGGGGGGGGTGTTCTGAGATACACATGCCGTGCGTTGCCGTGCCATATTCCCATGGCATCTGGATGGATCATGTGCCTCTCTGCACACATATTTAGTTATTTCCACTCGACCCCCCCCACACCCCCACCCCACCCCACCCCTCTTCCAGAGCCCGACAGATGTCCTTCCACGCAAGGGGAAGGGAAGACAAGAAAATTTAAATTAAAAAAAATTAAATTAATAATCATTTTGCAAATGAGGAGAAAGGAGTGGTGTGTGTGTGTGTGTGTGTGTGTGTGTGTGTGTGTGTGGGGGGGGGGGGTATGAAAGAGGAGGGGGGGGGGGGGCATGAGGGAAAGGAGTGGCGGAGTGGTATCACAAGTATATATATTTATATATATATACATTTATGATTATGCAAATGATGGCCCAACGTGGAGCCCTGTAATGAGGGGAAGGTTTAGTGACAGGCAGCTGCCCTCCTGTCCTCTTCAAGCAGCTTCAACATTTAAGTGTATTCTATACAACTCATAGGTCATGAAGGCGACCTTTAGGGCCACCCAAAATAGGCAATCAGTTTTTTGATGGCAATTTTGAAACCTTTTTTATTTAGTTTTGTTTAGTTTATTTTTTTTTCTTTCTACACCATTTATATTTTGTGAGAGTTTTGATGATTGCGGGAACACTTTTGTTGTACTTGTTGTACGGTGACAATGAATCAGCCTCTTCCCAGTTCAGATATCGCTTCTAGTATTTAGACGCTCTCTAACCGATTCTCATTTTTTCATCATCTTTCCATCATCATCTCTCCCCCCCCCCCCCCCCCCGCCAAGATCTATGCTAGCATCTGCCCGACACTGAGCTACGGGGGCTATGAGCTATCTCTCTCTCTCTCTCTCTCTCTCTCTCTCTCTCTCTCTCTCTCTCTCTCTCTCTCTCTCTCACACGCGCACACGCTCACGCTCTTCAAATAATCCCGTGTTTGAATGCTAAAAATGTAATGAACTTCACGGTTCATTGTGTCTGACATTGCTTAATTAATGGGTGCATTTAAAGTACATAGGGCCCGCTAATTGATTAATATGCATGGTTTGAGCATACAGCTGTTGGTTCCTGCAGGAGACTCATCACTCACAAACCGAGGCTGGCTGATGAGCCTGGCGAGGTAATGGTGGAGCCCAGTCAGACCATCCATCCCTATCTTTCCGGTTTCGTTTTTTTTTATATAGTTTCTTTACTTTATGATTATGATGTTTCTTTATGATCATGATGTCATGTGAGGTATTGTTTTGGCTTTTTGAAAAAAATGCCCCGTCGTCTCCGGCAGGACGGGGGGGACGGGGCGGGGGGGAATTCTATATTTTTTTAAAAGCCCTGGTTCAGCAATTAACCCGATGATGGTTACAGGAGAGCACATCCAGCCAGGGTTTCCGTTCTTCTTCTTCTTCTTCTTCTTCTTATTATTATTCTTCTTCTTCTTATTATTATTATCTTCATCATCATCAGGCGCTGCATGTCGAGGCCTGGACTCCGGGGTTTGTTATGTTTTTTTTTACGGGTCAATTAAACCTTCTCACGCTATAGCCCGGGCCGTCTCCCTCTATTAGTCAGCCCGCTGGTTGCTCTTCTCCCCGACAAAGACTCAGGCTTGCGTTAGCGCGTCCCGTCAGGACTCCACTCGCAGGACCTGAGCACACACACACCGTCGTTGTCGGGAAAATTACCCTGACTGAGATGATCAGGTGAGTTCACAGGGTGAGTCTGGGCTTTTGTTGTACTTCACACACACACACACACCCACACCCATCCCCTTTTTTAGATTATATATATATATATATATGTGTGCATATATATGTAAATGTATATATGTGTATATATATGTATGTATATATATATTTATATATCTATATATATGTATACATATATATATGTATATATCTATATATATGTGTGTGTGTGTGTGTGTGTATATATATATACACATATATATGTATGTATATATATGTATATATATATATATGAAATGAGTCACATGAAAGGACATCATTGTAGTAAAACTAAGGTTTGGCCCCAGTGTGGATCAGAGGTTCCGAGCCCCTGGTGTGTCAGTTTGCACTGTGGCTACAGTTTGTAACACAGCTTATAACATTAGAAAAAATGGCAATATCTGTAGCCAGTCAGTAGCATAATGGTGTCCTTAGGTGAGTGTATACAGAATATACAAAACATAAAACATGGAAGAAGTCAATCAATTGAACAGTTCAGTGTTTAGTTGATTCAACAAGTCATTTGTTTTATCGGGGGGGTGAGCTGGTTGGTTCTTAAGGATTTGAACCGACCAATGGATACGAATGCATTGAGTCTTAAAGAACATTGTATGTAGAACATTGTTGTCCCGCTGTTTACTGGCAGGAATATCATTGATATGGTATTTAAATGTCCATTCCTCAAGACATTGGTACTTCATACCCATCTCCCCATATCAGCTATGGAGACAGTGTCTCGAGTCCTATCGCTTTGTACTAGCTTTACTAGCGTCTTACTAACTAGATTATTAGCATTTTTGTTAGTTCGATATTGTTCTATTGTTTGCCCACTTATTGTACATTTACCTGAGCACTGGCTCAGTTCTTAAAGACTTGTTTGTGACTTCTGGCGACGAGTTGTTACATGACATTACATTACATGACATTACATTACATGTCATTTAGCAGACGCTTTTGTCCGAAGCGACTTACAATAGTGTGTTTCAACAAAGGAAGGTATAAGAGAACAACTCGTCACCAGAGGTCTAAAGTTCAGTTCCCTATCCTACCTTTGTTGAACGCAGTCTTGTAAGTCGTGTGCTAAATGACTGTATGTAATGTAATGTAATGTAATGTCCCGCCGAGGACGTCCGAATGCCCCCATGTCTATTTTTGAAACTGTCACCTCCGACCACACGGTAGTCAAAGTCCTGCACGTTCTGCGAAATTAACGCTGGACAAAGAGTGGATGGGCCTTCGTCAGCCCTCACGCCCTGACCTTTTAGTCCAGGAGCAGCAGCACCAGCAGCTCGGGACATTGCTCCGCCAGGCCCTGAGCTGACAAACATGACAAGACATTGCGTCATGTGATTGATTTACAACACAAACACTTGTGTTGTGTTGTCATTCTTGCATCAGAACGACCACACACTCGACGAGTGAGTTCCACCACAGTGTGAGATACAAGATACAAGATTTTTATTGGCCATTTGTAACAAGTACATAGGAATGAGCAGCAAAGTGACTTAAATGATATGTACATGTTTTGTTTTTTGTTTTTTTGTATTTGTATTCATGATGCTGCTGCACTACTGGCACTTTAAAATGCTTTTTAAATGTTACATGTATATATATCTATATATATATATATAGATATATAATATCTATATATATATATATATAATCTATCAGTCACTTTATTGTTCTTTTTATTGTTTGTTTTATTGTGTACAGTATTGTTATAGTATAGTGTGGTAAAGTATAGTACATAGTATAGTGTTCAATTGTTGGTAATTAATTCATGCAGTCATTCATACAGTGGGAGTGAATGGGAGTGAGGGATTCCATTGTACCTGTTGCATACGGCAACTCAGAATCTTGAGTCTTGAATGTGTTAATGTGTGCATATTTGATGCATGTCAATGTGCATATTTGTCATCATGCATTTATTGATTGATTCATTAATGAATTCGTCCATTCGTCCATCCTTGGTCCAGTCATGCATGGTGTGTGTGTGTTTCCCCTCCCGTTCTGAAGCTGACGTGTGTGTGCTTAGCCCAACCGTACCTGGTTTGGTTCTAATTATTGTTTTGTGTAGAGAGTCGGTGGGTGGGGGGGGGGGGGGTCATTGGCCTTTGTAACCATTATTTGGTTTTGTATGGAATCCTCTGTGGAGCCCCGGATCAATCCCTCACCTAGAGAACGCTCTAGCATATTTCTATCACCAGCCAATTGATTTTTTTTATATTTTTTTATTTTCCCCCATGCGCACACACACACACACACACACACACACACACACACACACACACACACACACACACACACACACACACACACACACACAGCCCCCCCTTTGTAGAAGAGGTGGTCTCACACACACACACACACACACACACACGCATATGAGAAGCAGCCCGCAGCATGCACACGCACGCACACACACACACACACACACACACACACACACACACACACACACACACTGTTCATTTATTCATCGCTGCGTAGACACCCATAGGCATTTCTACGTGCAAAATGCATGCATCGGCATATTGAGTGACTTTAGATCACTGCCTCATACACACACACACACACACACACACACATACAAACATACACACACACACACACATACACACACACACACATACACACATACACACACACACACGTGGTGGCGGCTCCTTGTTAAGCAGGCAGCAAGTGAACCGTGTCCATGTGGGGGCCAAGTGTCTCTCTCCTTTTATTACACATACTAATCAATACACATACTAATCAATACACATACTAATCAATACAGCAGCGGCCCCGGCCTCCTCTCAGTCCCTTCCACCTCTTCCACCTCTCTCTGTCCCCCCGCTTTATCCCCTCGAAACCATCCACGCCTCCGTCCGTCCGTCCGTCCGTCCGCCCACACCCACCTCACATCCGTCCACAGCTGTCTGTTCACCTGCAACCTCCCCACGCATGCATCTGTCATGCATCCCCCCCCCACCTACTCACACACACACACACTCACACACATCCACCCCTTCATCTATACCTCTGCATCTTCCACATCCACCCATCCATCCATCCACCTCTATCTATCTATCTCTCTCTCTCTCTCTCTCTCTCTCTCTCTCTCTCTCTCTCTCTCTCTCTCTCTCTCTCTCTCTCTCTCTCTCTCTCTCTCTCTAGATACCCCATAAACACACCGTCTGCTGTCCGTCCCTTCTGTTCATCAGCACTAAAGCCCAAAATAAGATGGCCCATTTCTTTTGGTCATCCTCTGCTCTGCTGACATGTGATGGATAGAACGTGTTAAAGACGGAGAGAACCTATAAGGGAATGTTTGATGTTTGTGCCAAAACACTGGGAGAGGGAATGGGAGAGGGAGGGAGGGGGAGAGAGAGAGAGAGAGAGGGAGAGGGAGGGGACAGCTTTATTGTCATACATAACATGGCTGTACAGGGGAGAGTGATTTGGATATTAATAATGTATTCGTTTTGCAGACCACCATCCACAATGTCTGGAAACACCATGAAATGTAATAATTTTTCAGTGTGTGTGTGTGTGTGTGTACACACACACACACACACACACACACAAGCCAGCGAGATGCAAAACCATCGGCGATTCCGTGTCTTTTACATGCAAATTGAGTCGTGCGTCAGAGTGATTTTTGACACAGACGAATGTCGGGTCAAATTGTATTCATGAGACCATCGAGTTCGGCAATGAGGGAGAATACCCGGTCCATGAGGGAGAATACCCGGTCCATGAGGGAGAATACCCGGTCCATGAGGGAGAATACCCGTCCATGAGGGAGAATACCCGGTCCATGAGGGAGAGTACCCGGTCCATGAGGGCGAATACCCGGTCCATGAGGGAGAGTACCTGGTCCATGAGGGAGAATACCCGGTCCATGAGGGAGAATACCCGGTCCATGAGGGAGAATACCCGGCCCATGAGGGAGAATACCCGTCCATGAGGGAGAGTACCCGGTCCATGAGGGAGAATACCCGGTCCATGAGGGGGAATACCCGGTCTATGAGGGAGAATACCCGGCCCATGAGGGAGAATACCCGGTCCATGAGGGAGAATACCCGGCCCATGAGGGAGAGTACCCGGTCCATGAGGGAGAATACCCGGTCCATGAGGGAGAATACCCGTCCATGAGGGGAATACCCGGTCTATGAGGGAGAATACCCGGTCCATGAGGGAGAATACCCGGTCCATGAGGGAGAATACATGGTCCATGAGGGAGAGTACCCGGCCCATGAGGGAGAATACCCGGTCCATGAGGGGAATACCCGGTCTATGAGGGAGAATACCCGGTCCATGAGGGAGAATACATGGTCCATGAGGGAGAATACATGGTCCATGAGGGAGAGTACCCGGTCCATGAGGGAGAATACATGGTCCATGAGGGAGAGTACCCGGCCCATGAGGGAGAATACCCAGTCCATGAGGGAGAATACCCGCCCATGAGGGAGAGTACCTGGTCCATGAGGGAGAATACCCGGCCCATGAGGGAGAGTACCCGGTCCATGAGGGAGAATACCCGGCCCATGAGGAGAATACCGGTCTATGAGGAGAATACCCGTCCATGAGGGAGAATACCCGGTCTATGAGGGAGAATACCCGGTCCATGAGGGAGAATACCCGGTCCATGAGGGAGAATACCCGGGTCCATGAGGGAGAATACCCGGTCTATGAGGGAGAATACCCGTCCATGAGGGAGAATACCCGGTCCATGCATGGTCCACCCGTGTGATGATCCGTCCATCCACACGCCCAGCATGGTGTGGTTACGAGAGGCCCGGGGCCCCTAACCCTAACCCTAACCCCCAGCCAGTATAGGGACCCCGAGACCAAAAGAGGTGCTCACACTTTTAAGTCGGGGAGAGAGAGAGGGAGGCTCGGGGGACAAGGGGGGAGACGCAGGCTCAAAGATTGTGCTGGAATTTGTCAAAAGCCAATAATCATTGTGGTGGCGCAGGGAGAGAGAGAGAGAGAGAGAGAGAGAGAGAGAGAGAGAGAGAGAGAGAGAGAGAGAGAGAGAGAGAGAGAGAGGAGTGCTACATCAGAGTGGAATCAATATCACATTACTCTGAGTACGGGGGAGTATATACAAGACTCATCAAATTGATTATTTTTGATGCTACAATGGCAGTTTCATTTTGCCAGCTGCCCTCAACAGCAACTACTGTTCAATTAAGGGGCCCCTGCGTGCGTGCGTGTGCGTGCGTGCGTGTGCGCGCGTGTGCATGTGCGTGTGTGTGTGTGTGTACATGTACATGTGTGTGTGTGTGTGTACGTGTGTGTGTGTGTGTGTGTGTGTGTGTGTGTGTGTGTGTGTGTGTGTGTGTGTGTGTGTGTGTGTGTGTGTGTGTGTGTGTGTGTGTGTGTGTGTGTGTGTGTGCATGCGTGCGTGCGTGTGTGGATTGAAAAAAAAATAAAATAAAAGAACCTAAAGATAAATAGCTATTTATTTGACAAAAGAAAATGAAAAAAAAGCATGTGTGCGAATTGAGATGAGGAATGGTGCGTGTCGCGCTGGTGCGCTGGTTAAAAGATGACTTGTTTCATTGGACATTGAAATTTCATGAATATATTTGAGGCGAAAGGCCCTGGAAGAAATTCATCATCATGGGAGGTTTTTCTTTTGTATACAAAAGGCCATAATGTCACCGCCAAGATTAGTCAAGTTTTCCTAATGTCCTGTAGAGACGTGTGTGCATGTTAACGACATGTGAGTACGCCGGCCCCGGCAAAACACACACACACACACACACACACACACACACACACACCGCCACGCACGCACACCACACACACACACACACACATGCACACACACACACACACGTGCGTGGTTGTTTTGTTGTCAAGAAACCTATATGCTCTATACACATACAAACACATATTTTCAAAAGCGAGGCGACAAATCATTTTGAACTTGAACGACAACAGTGCTCCCTCCGTGTTCCCCCGAACAAATTCACGGACATCGTTCAAACGTACGGACGCACGTACGATGGTATAATATTCGACAACACCCTCCTCTCTCCTCTCTCTCTATACGACAACACTGGATTCAAAGATGTTTTATTTGCCATGTGTACCAAGTCAAATGGAATGCTTCCTCTCCATTCCCTCCCGCAGTATGAATTTCCTCCAACCCTACTGTACTAAATCCAGATCTGGAGGATTGAATCCTCTTTATTGGTCGCACAGTGAAATGTGTTTCTCTGCATTTAACCGAATCCTAGTTTTAGGAGCAGTGGGCAGCTATCTATATATACAGCGTATATATATTTTATATATATATATATATATATATATATAGAGAGAGAGAGTATTGGGAGCAGTGTGTAGGGGTCTGGTGCCTTGCTCAAGGGCACCTCGGCAGTGCCGGTGTTTCGTGGGGGACTTGAACCGGCGACCTTCCGGTCTCCAAGCCCTCCAAGTCCCTCAGGACTGAGAGATCCTGCCGCCCCCAGTGAAACCACTAAACTATACAATACTATACTATACTATCTATAATAATAACTATATAATACTATAAACAACACGATGTGTACTATACATGCGAGGCACGTTCCTCCACTCCCCGGCTCGCTCGTTCGTTAACCCCAACTTTCGCTCACTTGGCGCTCCGTAAGAAGTCGCCTTTCCCTCCGTTAATGACGGTCCAACTGTTGCTAAGAACCAACGCTACGCTAAAAGAACCCCTCTCCCCCCCACCCCCACCCCCCCCCCCCCCCCCCCCCCCCATACACACACACACACACACACACACACACACTCCATCTTAATAGCTCCCGGTGTTCAATATGGGGCCATCACGAGCGACAAGGCACAGCGACTCCTCTGATGATTAAAAAGTCATTTCCCTAACTGTCCTCCCAGGATTTGCGCCTCTTCTTTTTGTTTTTTTAACTTTTCTTTTCTTTTTTTCTTTTCTTTTTTTTGGGGGGGCGGCGGAAGAAAAAAAAAAAACATTAAATTGCTCCAATCAAGCGTAAAAACGTCTCCTTGTGCTCCTGGTGTCGTTTGTTCTGCTGTTGCGCAGTGTTGGAGGTGGTGGTGGTGGGGGTGGTGGTGGTGGGGAGGTGGTGGTGGTGGTGCTGGTGGTGGGGAGGTGGTGGTGGTGCTGGTGCTGGTGGTGGGGGAGGTGGTGGTGGTGGTGGTGGAGGTGGTGGTGGTGGAGGTGGGGGTGTTGGGGGTGGTGATGGTGGAGGTGGTGAGTGATAGTGGTGGAGGTGTTGGTGGTTGGTAGAGGTGGTGGTGGAGGTGGTGAGTGATAGTGGTGGTGCTGGTGGTGGTGGTGGTGGTGGTGGTGGAGGTAGTGGAGGTGGAGCAGGGTGGAGGTGGTGAGTGATAGTGGTGGTGCTGGTGGTGCTGGTGGTGGTGCTGGTGGTGGTGGTGGGGGTGGAGCAGGGTGGAGGTGGTGAGTGATAGTGGTGGTGCTGGTGGTGGTGGAGCAGGGTGGAGGTGGTGAGTGATAGTGGTGGTGCTGGTGGTGGTGGTGGTGGTGCTGGTGTGGTGGTGGGGGTGGAGCAGGGTGGAGGTGGTGAGTGATAGTGGTGGTGCTGGTGGTGGTGGAGCAGGGTGGAGGTGGTGA
>CM051020.1:11206928-11214428 GCA_027704905.1 Muraenolepis orangiensis
AAAAAAAAAAGAAGATAGAAGTGATAAGCAGGGGGCAAGGCGGGAGGTGGAGAGGAAGGCCTCTGAGTCTCACCTTGATCACCTGCCTCCATTAGGAACTCACACACACCATCATCCTGCAGAGAGACAACACACGGCTCACTGCAGAGATGCAATCAGACAAGGCTGCCGTATGTGGGTTTGTCTGTGTGTGTGTGTGTGTGTGTTTATGTACGTGCACATGTGTGTGTGTATGTACGTGCACATGTGTGTGTGTGTGTGTGTGTGTGTGTGTAAGTGCACATGTGTGTGTGTGCGTACGTGCACATGTGTGTGTGTGTGTGCGTACGTGCACATGTGTGTGTGTGCTATGTACGTGCACATGTGTGTGTGTGCGTACGTGCACATGTGTCTGTGTGTGCACATGTGTGTGTGTGTGCGTATGTGCACGTGTGTGTGTGTGCGTACATGCACATGTGTGTGTATGCGTATGTGCACATGTGTGTGTGTGTACGTGCACATGTGTGTGTATGCGTACGTGCACATGTGTGTGTGTGTGTACGTGCACATGTGTGTGTGTGTGTGCTATGTATGTGCACATGTGTGTGTGTGCGTACGTGCACGTGTGTGTGTGTGTGTGTGTACGTGCACATGTGTGTGTATGCGTATGTGCACATGTGTGTGTGTGCGTACGTGCACATGTGTGTGTGTGTGTGTGCGTACGTGCACATGTGTGTGTGTGCTATGTACGTGCACATGTGTGTGTGTGCGTACGTGCACATGTGTCGTGTGTGTGCACATGTGTGTGTGTGTGCGTATGTGCACGTGTGTACGTGCACATGTGTGTGTGTGCGTACGTGCACATGTGTCTGTGTGTGCACATGTGTGTGTGTGTGCGTATGTGCACGTGTACGTGCACATGTGTGTGTATGCGTATGTGCACATGTGTGTGTGTGCGTACGTGCACACGTGTGTGTGTGTGTGTGTGTGTGTGTGCATGTACGTGCACATGTGTGTGTGTGCGTACGTGCACATGTGTGTGTGTGTGTGTATGTACGTGCACATGTGTGTGTGTGTGTGTACGTGCACATGTGTGTGTGTGGGTTGTGCGTGAGAGAGTGTGCGGCCCAGTAGACCTACAGAAAAGCTCTCTGGGTCAACTATACTATCTACTGTATCTATATATCTATCAATCTATCGATCTATATATCTATCCATATATATATATATATATCCATATATCTCTCTCTCTCTCTCTCTCTCTCTCTCTCTCTCCATCTATCCATGAACCAGCTGGCCAAAATGTCCAAGTATTGTCTTAACAAGGGCTGTAGCCGGTGTTAACTGCATTTTTGGATGGCAACCCACAACACCGGTGCTATACACACACATGAATTCAATATCTTTCTTATTTTGGTTGCAATAATTACGGAGACCCCGGACCTCGTGAACCTCTCAGGGCTACGGCCACAATCCTAACCAAAGTACTTTTGACTCCATCGCAGCCGTTAATCAAGCCGTCCGACATCAGCTGACACAACAGAACAACAGATCAAAGGACCGGGGTGAAACTTAGCACAGCATCCGGTCAAACACATTCAGTCTCATTCAGTACAACAGTTTCTAACTCTCTCTCTCTCTCTCTCTCTCTCTCTCTCTCTCTCTCTCTCTCTCTCTCTCTCTCTCTCTCTCTCTCTCTCTCTCTCTGTCTCTCTCTGTCTATTTTTCTTCTCTCCTGGTTTCTCTACCTCTCTATCTCTCTCGTCATCTCTCTCTCTCTCGTCTCTCTCATCTCTCTCTCTCTCTCTCTCTCTCTCTCTCTCTCTCTCTCTCTCTCTCTCTCTCTCTCTCTCCCTCTCCACAGCAGAGTTCAGGCTGACTCCTGCTGACACTGACCAGGTGGCATAGTCACAAACGGTTTGCGTGGAGCCTTAGTGTAAGAAAAGCAGGTAAGGCCTGACACCGCGCTGGCGGAGGCAGGCAGCCACGATGCCTAAGCTAGCGAGGAAACGCAGAACACTGTTTTGGCCGTGTCAAGTGACATCAGCTCAGCCGTACAGCGGCGAGGCCTGGGCAGACGGTACCGTCTGTAGTCTCCATCGCAGCAGCTGTGTGTGTGTGTGTGTGTGTGTGGTGTGTTTGTGTGTAGTCTGGAGAAGCTAGCTGTCAGGTTTGCACACTCTGGAGGTTGTCAGAGTGCTTTGGTGTGTGTGTGTGTGTGTGTGTGTATTTGTAGTTCCGGCCTCACTCAACCAGTGATAGCCTGGACCATCTCATGACCACCAGTACATCCATGCATCCACATATCTGCATGGCTGTAACAATCCCTCACAGCACATAGCTTGTCATCGTACACTGGTTAGTATCCTGGTTTTGTTACGGTTAGTATACTAGTTAGGGTTAGTATCCTGGTTTTGTTACGGTTAGTATACTAGTTAGGGTTAGTATACTGGTTTTGTAAGGGTCAGTATACTAGTTAGGGTTAGTATACTGGTTTAGTTAGGGTTAGTAGCCTGGGTTAGTTATCGTTAATTTACTGGTTTAGTTTGGGTAAGTATACTGGTTTTGTTAGGATTAGTATACTTGGTAAGTTAGGGATAGTATACTAGTAATGGTTAGCATACTGGTTTAATTAGGGTATATATGCTGGTTTAGTTAGGGTATATATGCTGGTTTAGTTAGGGTTAATATACTGGGTTGGTGAGGGTTAGTATACTGGTTTAGTTAGGGTTAATATACTGGTTAACCCCTGTCTAAAACACATTTACAAACCTTTACAACAGTTATGCAAATACCCCCTAATTGGTTGCAAATGTGTGGTATTAGCAACCAATGAAGGAACATTTGCATAATTGGTTGGAATAGACACGCCCACACGTCAAACGGAAGCCTCCAGAAATGTATTTCTTAGTCATTTTTGTCACTTTGACTTAAGGTTTGTGGGCGTGTCTCACAGACACCACACAAGTTACAACCAATTTGGAAATATCAGTAATTATGCAAATAATACTCGACTCAATCAAGGTAGTCATAGGTAATATTATGCTAGTTCTTCCTTTAATTAAACTACCATTTTTCCCAACGATATTTCAACTTGTGTGTTTTTTCGTAAATCAATGTGTACTTTATATGTATCTTTACCCGGTGAGTTAAGGGAAGCTGGTTAATGAGATTGCCTGAGGGACTCTGGATACATGGCAACATGTATTTCTGTGTCTTCAATGCAAAAAAAACCACATTATTTGTGGGTTGTGGGTAATAGTAGTCGTTCAGGACTACGAACATAGTCAAGAATCAAAGCACACGGGGCTTGTGGGTAATGTAGTCTGGGAGAGGGAAAGGAAGGAGATGTACCCTTTAATATGAGAGAGAGAGAGAGAGAGAGAGAGAGAGAGAGAGAGAGAGAGAGAGAGAGAGAGAGAGAGAGAGAGAGAGAGAGAGAGAGAGAGAGAGAGAGGAGAGAGAGAGAGAGAGAGAGAGAGAGAGAGAGAGAGAGAGGTGGAGAGAGAGAGATTATAGGGTACATTATCACTCTTAATACTTTGCTCATTATTAACAAATCAATCATTTGACACAAAATATAACAATGATATAATTTCGAATTATTTTATTGCTTCCGCAAAAATAATTTGTTAACTTGTACAGTTGGAAATTGCGCCCATAGCAACGGTATATATGTTATTAACAGTAGCGGTCTTAAATAATCGGAATAGTCGGAAATAATTCTGATTTGTCAATTACAGCATTGCGTATTCAACAAAACCGTATCATAAATGTATACACACACACACACACACATGGTTCTGTATACATACTATATATGAACAGGTTCATACTATGTACATGTAAATGGCTTATTCTGTTTATGTCATAAACGCATAAAAACATCATCGTATCCACCAAGCAAATGATTCCTTTCGTTTTTTTGGGTTGACTTTCCCTATCATCGAGGTATATCCTCTGTGTCGTCGTGAGTGTGAGTGTGACTGGATGGATTGGCCAGCCCTAATCGCGTGATGAGTGTTCCAACCGACATCCAATCCCGCCATAATCTCCTCCTTTCAACGCACTAAGCTGCCTTTTCCATTTCACACCGCTATCTCCATTCCAGCGCGGCTTTGATGGATTTTGGGCGATTCTGTTCTGTGTTTTAACCAGAAAGACACCACACTGACATTCAGGCAATAAGCATTAGGTTGTGCTGTCGGTACACGGCGTGTGCACTCTGTGAGAGTCTAACTGAATCATCGTGACGTAATACATTTCTCCAGTTTGAGGTTTAAAACATTTTTTGTTTGAGTGTTGTGTGATCTGGATGTGCGGACATGTTTGAGGAGGAGGGCTGCGTCCGATGATAAACACGTTTTCTTCCTCTGTATTGTTTAAAAAATAGGATAAAATTAGGAAAACGTGTGACTGTTCCACATAAGCTACGTATGTGCGGTAACTCACATGTGGAACTAAAACTCACCATGGCTTGTTGTCCTTTTGGTGTGCTTTATCTAGTACTCAAACACATGTGACTCTTCCACTAGCTGTCTGACTCTCCCAAAAGATATGTGACTCTTCCATTAGCTATGTGACTCTTCCACTAGCTATCTGACTCTCCCAAAAGCAATGTGACTCTTCCATTAGCTATGTGACTCTTCCACTAGCTATCTGACTCTCCCAAAAGATATGTGACTCTTCCATTAGCTATGTGACTCTTCCACTAGCTATCTGACTCTCCCAAAAGCAATGTGACTCTTCCATTAGCTATGTGACTCTTCCACTAGCAATGTGACTCTTCCGCACAATATGTGACTCTTCCACTAGCTATATGACTCTTCAAAAACCTATGCAACTCTTCCACCAGCGATATGACTCTTCCACTGGATATGTGACTCTTCCAAAAGCCATGTTACTCTTCCACTAGCTATGTGACTCTTCTAAAAGCTATGACTCTTCCACTATATTTGTGACTCTTCCACTAGCTATGTGACTCTTCCACTAGATATGTGACTCTTCCAAAAAGCTTTGTGACTCTTCCACTAGCTATGTGACTCTTCCACTAGATATATGACTCTTCCAAAAGCTATATGACTCTTCCACTATATATGTGACTCTTCCACTATATATGTGACTCTTCCAAAAAGCTTTGTGACTCTTCCACTAGCTATATGACACTTCCACTAGCTTTGTGACTCTTCCACTAGATATGTGACTCTTCTAAAAGCTATGTGACTCTTCCACTTGATATGTGACTCTTTCACTAGCTATCTGACTCTTCCACTAGCTATCTGACTCTTCCACTAGCTATGTGACTCTTCCACTAGCTTTGTGACTCTTCTAATGCAACCCTTCCAAAAGCTATATGACTAAGCTATGTGACTCTTTCAAAAAAATGTATGTGACTCTTCCACTGACGATGTGACTCCTTCACAAGCATATCTTTCAAGTCACAGCACAACACACACAGAGGGCCATTTGGTTGATGAAGCACCGTACTTCACCGGAAATTCATTTGTTGCCCAAATTAACATTTAATAGCCGTGCACATTTGAATATATTCTCTGTTTCCGACACAGCGAGGGACCCTGAACCTCCGGTGAGTAGGACTACACCAGCCAGACGCCGCGAGATGTGGCTTTGGCTGCTGGCGGCTACTTTTAGCCACGATGAGCCGTAGGCAAATGTTTTTCCGGCTTCCGACAAAACATTTGTGTCTTAAGTAAATCAGTTGATCACAAATTGTTGAGGAGGAAGGGGGGCGGGGGGGGGGGGGGCTTGGAAAAATAACAAAGCGGCATAAATTAACATGAGGACGATGGCTTTGTTTGTGGTTGACTGGCAAGGGACTGACAACATCTGTCACTCTGGGAGAGAGAGAGAGAGAGAGAGAGAGAGAGAGAGAGGGGAGAGAGGGAGAGAGAGACAGAGAGAGAGAGAGAGATCATGTTAAAAAACATACAAATATAGCATATACAGTTATAGCAAAGTGTGTGACTGCACAGTGAGGGGTGCAGAGGAATGAAGGGGAGGAGAGAGACAGGCGGAGAAGAGGGGTCGAAGGACAACACACAGCAGAGGAACATATTCCAAGGAGTAGAGAACAACATGTTCAGCTGTAATGTCTCCGACTAGAGAGATAGCTCTCTCTCTCTCTCTCTCCTCTCTCTCTCCTCTCTCTCTCTCTCTCTCTCTCTCTCTCCTCTCTCTCTCTCTCTCTCTCTCTCTCTCTCTCTCTCCTCTCTCTCTCTTGCTGTCTCTTCCTCAGGTGTGGCAGACACGTCAGAGGGAGAGCATTTAGCACCAGCGGTATAGCTCCGCCCAATCACACAACGTGTCTGTTCCGAACAGCATCAGGTGTCTTCTTCAGGGGTCGAGCCTTTATGACACCCATGCTACTGGCCCTGACCCTCCACTGTGTGTGTGTGTGTGTGTGTGTGGGTGTGTGTGTGTCCGTTTGTGTGTGTGTGTGTGGTGTGTGTGGGTGTGTGTGTGTGTGTCCGTTTGTGTGTGTGTGTGTGTGTGTGTGTGTGTGTGTGTGTGTGTGTGTGTGTGGGTGTGCGCCTGATTGAGCCTGATGCGTGCCGATTGGTCAGTCAGCCGGGGTAGGGCGGCGACGGTGTCAGGTGAAATTAGCCGCTCATCGACGAGACACCCTCACAGCTGGGGGAGGGGGAGGGTCCCTCCACACCCCCAACAACCACATCCCCCCGCCCTCCAATTACCCATCAGGTTCAACAGAGTGAAAGCTCTGACACACACACACACACACACACACACACACACACACACACATAGACACACACGTGTGTGCGTGTGTGTGTGTGCTAATCTGTGTATATGTGTGTGTGTGTGTTTGTCGGGGTGTACCTTCGCTTCTGCAGCAACCTAGCGACATCATCACCCATGACTCCACAGCTCTTCCTTGTAAAGACGGGTGTGGCATCGCTCTCACACACACACACACACACACACAAATACACACACACCACACACACACACACGTGCACACCGCAATAAAACATGCTCATCGCCGTGCCAACCCCCGCCAGGCCGCCAGCCACCATCTGCTTTCTCACGCCACCGGGATCCGTCTCTCTCGCCAACAGGCCGATACACACTCTCCTTATTATGTAGGCTGTAGGATGGGAGGACCTCTCTTGCCACACACACACACACACACGCAAGCATGCACACGCATGCATGCATGCATGCACGCACGCACACATGCATGCAGAGATGCACTGAAGCGCATACACACATGCACACACGTCCATACAGGCATGCGCATGCGCATGCATACACACCCACACACGTCCACCACACACGCAAGCGCATGCACATGCACTCACAAACACACGCGCACACGCGCACACACACACACACACACACACACACACACACACACACACACCAATGCACATGTCGGTGTGTTTACAGGGGTCAATGTTCACACCCCCTTGCATAACCATTTGTGTGTGTGTGTGTGTGTGTGTGTGTGTGTGTGTGTGTGTGTGGGGTCACCCGGCTCCC
>CM051020.1:11219428-11221928 GCA_027704905.1 Muraenolepis orangiensis
TTGGCACAGTGGTAACACAGCTCTAGGTGAACTGAATTATTTTTCGATTCCTGAATGCTAAAAATGCTTGACAAAGTATATAACATCTAGACACGTGGATTGACACGTACATCAACACAACCAGCCCTCGGCCATCCCTCCAACGTTGAAACCTGGGAGATTATTCAACTGACAAATCAAGCTAAGGCTAGCCACGATGGGCTAGCGCGTCGGCGACACAGATGCGGAAAGCAACAGCAAGTGAGAGTTTTTAAAGCAGCGTAGCGTCAGGCCAGGCTAGTGTAGCTCTGAGCTACGTGTTAGCCGTCACATTAGGAGATGACTGGGCAAACTAGTCGATGCTTCGAGCTAGCGGGCGCATTGTAAACAAAAATAAAATAAAAAAGGCTGTGAATGGAAGCTACGCTATCCATTCTCATGCTTGTGGCTAGCCACGGGGCTCGCAGAGTGGAGATAGCGCTACCATACCAGCCAAGACATTATGCCGGTCGGTACGGCTGTTGTTTTGCATAAGTGTTGAATCATGCCAGCGTCCTGTTTTTTCGCTTTACTATCTAACAACACCCGGCGTTGATATTGATTTAATGCTCGCTAATATTTAAACTGTCCTGGGGGACAATTGCTGTCAAAACATAGTTGGCTGAGGTCTGCCGAGCTCGTGGGCTCAAAGCAACGCACAACAGCAGGAAGTGTGTCTCCGTTGATGATACTCCACTCAGTCAAGCGTTACAGCTGAATGGATACGGTGGAATAGTTCTGTCAAAATCATCTATTCACATTTCTATATGAAGAAGCACATAATACATACAATACAGATAATACAACCACATTGTTGACCGGAGAATAGGGGCAGCGGGAGTTTGGGTATCGGGTGCCCTTTACTGCACCGCTCTGACCAAAAGAGCCAGAACGCAAAGCTCTCGATCTACCGATCAGTCCTCGTTCCTACCCTCACCTATGGTCATGAACTATGGGTAACGACCGAATACAAGCGGCAAAGAAGGGTGGGCTGGTATCTCCCCGAGGGATAGGGTGCGAAGCTGGGAGTAGAGCCGCTGCTCCTTTGTGTAGAAAGGAGCCAGTTGAGGTGGTTAGGGCATCTAGGAAAGGATGCTTCCTGGTCTCCTCCCGAGGGAGGTTCTCCATGCAATGTAAATCTGGAGGATTGAATCCTCTTTATTGGTCACACACATGTACACACATAGTGAAATGTGTTTCTCTGCATTTAAGCCATCCTAGTATTAGGAGCAGTGGGCAGCTATTGTTTATACAGCTGCCCGGGGAGCAGTGTTAGGGGGGGGGTGCTGGTGCCTTGCTCAAGGGCACCTACAAGGGCAGTACCCGGGTGTTTCGGGGGGGACTTGAACCGGTGACCTTCCAGGTTCCCAAGCCCCACAGTCCCAACAGACTGAGCTTCTAAAGAGGATTCAATCCTCCAGATGTGTTGTTGTTCCCTGCAAACCCCCATTGGTCGCACGTCGAACAGAATTCGGAGTAGGAGCAGTATATTGTTGACGTGTACGCCTTTCAAAAAGAATACAGGTAGCATTTTTGTTATTTTCTAAAGGCGATGTCATTTTTTTTTAGAGACAGTAGGTTGGCGAAAAAACCAAACCCACTAAAAATGTACAAAAACAAAACCAAAAACAGCGAAGAGAGAGTAACGGAGGAGAGCGGCTGGCCGGCCTCCCGCCAGAACGTAGCGCGTGAGGGAGGGCCGAGCTCACATTTGCATACGCTGACATTTTACAGAGGATATTTCAACGCGAGGCTTAGCTGTAATGAACTCCTGCCAGGGAGCAGTCAAGAAATAATGTTTCCATAAAGGTAACCTGTCCACATCCCTCCTGCAGGAGAAGAAGGATGTTGAAGGGGAAAAAGAGACATTTTACTCCCCCCCCCCCTTCCTCCTCCTCCTCCTCCTCCTCCTCCTCCTCCTCCTCCTCCTCCTCTTGCTTCATTTTTCTCCTTCCAACAGCGACGATACAGAGGCGCTGCGAGAGAAAATTCTCTTTTGCCGTCTCCCTCCATCCATCTCGAGTCCGTACTGATTTAGTGTATTTCCCTCCCTTCCTCCCTCCCTTCCTCCCCCCTCACCCCCTCCTTGTTACAGGCTAATTGCGCCGCGGCGGCGCTGGATTTGTTAGTGCTGACACCTCGGCAACCCGCTGGGAATGCATCTCATTACCCACCACAATGTCCAGGAACATCAGGTATTATTAGCTGTCATTAATCTGCCATATGTATGGGGGTGGGTGGGGGTGGTGGGTGAGGTGGTGGGTGAGTGGTGGGGGTGAGGTAGGTGGTGGGTGAGGTGATGGGTGAGTGGTGGGGGTGAGGTAGGTGGTGGGTGAGGTGATGGGTGTGAGGTGGGATGAGGTGGGTGTAGAAGGGCGATAGAGGACACGGGGAAAGGGAAGCCAGTTTACGGTGGCTCTCGTCGCCGGAGGTACGCGTTGCGGGGTGAGGGGTGAAAGGTCAAAGGTCACGATAGGGTCAG
>CM051020.1:11234428-11236928 GCA_027704905.1 Muraenolepis orangiensis
GCGATAAGTACGTAACCTTGTTCTTGCCTTGAATCCCCCCGATGCAACCCAGCTCACCTTTAGGGGGTTATTCACAAGCGCTGTAAGTATGATCGTCCCGTTTTAACGACAGCCCAGCTTCCAACCTTAGCTGACGGGCCTGTCAAAACCTCCCCCCCCCCCCCACACCTCACCCCCCAACCACCTCACCCCCCCCCCCCCCCAACCACCTCACCCGCCACCCTTCCCCCCTCGTCTCGTCGCGGGACATTCAGGTAACTAATCTGCCTTTAAATATGTCTCGAAGGGAACGTGGCTAATTAGTATCGGAATTTACTGCCTTCGCTTTTATTGACTTGTCCTACTTCTCCGATAATTAACTAATGAGTAAAGTAATGAGCTATGTCGTTCGGTCGCGTCGTTCAATTAGAGTGCGGAATCAATTATTGAAAATAGTTTTTTGACGCCGGCGTGGCGTATTTTTGAGTGCGCCACAGCCAAGGGGACTCCCGGCTTTTTTAAGTCGCCCCAAAAGAGACCGAACTTTCGGGAAAAACTTTTTGCCTACCTTTTTTTTTTTTTAGATGACGGACAATCGGCAATTTTCTTCAATTTTCTCCAGACCTTTAGATTTGCTTAATCCAAAGAATAAATAACAGCAGCGTCATACTGTTTGCTATTTCGTTATTAGCTTTTTTTTTAAATGTTATTCTCTTTAATATCAGAACATCGCACACGCGGGGGTTTTTTCTTTCGATCGGCTCGTTCGTCCACCTCGACAAACAGCTTCGGCCGAGGCCGGACGGAAATGGGCGGGAGATCTGGCGGTAAACAACTCGTCAACCGAGGTATCCGCGCGCGCTTAGCGGGGAAAACATTGGCTTCATTATAGAAAATTAATTAGAGACATCGCACTCCCAAGTGTTTTGGCTGATAATGAACTCTATCTTGTCAGGCCAATTTAGTCTGGCGTTCGTTGATAATTATGTTTACGCCAAAATCAATGCCCCCCTTGTGGGGGGGGGGGACTTTTTCTGTTGTTGTTTTTTTTTTTCCATTTATGACGTATGATCCCGTATATTGTGAAGGGAATACGATAAATCCATGAGCTGCACTATAAAAACGGCTTCACAGTTAATTTGAGAAATGCACGAGACGGTCTTCTTATGGGCGGGATCCATAGAGCAGCATTACACAGCTCATTTCATTAGATGGATAATTGTTCATTTAAAAAAAACAAAAAACGAAATATGATTTATGATTGCTCTTTCCTTGTTATTATTCTACACCTAAAACAATGTGTGTACCAATTGAACACTAAGGCATTATGCATATATATATATATATATATATATATATATATATATATATACTATACAGTTTCTTATATTGAAGCCAGTAGAATGAAAGCCAATTTAAACACAGCTTCATCAGGCTTTGAGTGTCAGCGGTATAAGATTGAACTAAAACAAACAAAAACATGATAGAAGATGGATGACAAGATGAATGATGCATGAGGCAGAGGAAGGAGGTTGAGAGTGAGAGGAGAGGAGAGATTGAGGAGAGAGAGAGAGAGAGAGAGAGAGGAGAGAGAGGAGAGAGAGAGAGAGAGAGAGAGAGAGAGAGAGAGAGAGAGAGAGGATGAGAGAGATGAGAGAGAGAGAGAGAGAGAGAGAGAGAGAGAGAGAGGAGAGAGAGAGAGAGAGATGGGGATACAGATGATAAGAAAGAGGGCCTTGAATGGATAAAAGAGAGAGAGAGAGAGGAGAGAGAGGGAGAGAGAGAGAGAGAGGAGAGAGAGAGAGAGAGAGAGAGAGAGAGAGAGAGAGAGGATGAGAGACGGAGAGAGAGAGAGAGAGGATGAGCGAGAGGAGAGAGAGAGAGGAGCATCCCACCCTGGTTGTTTGTGACCAGCTGGGACCTCCAGTGTGTCCAATAGGTATCGAAGGTATAGAATATTGATACTGAGCCCAGGTGCCAGGCTCCCAGATAGACAGGGAAGCCATGTGTGTGTGTGTGTGTGTGTGTGTGTGTGAATGTCTCTGTGTGTGTGGGTGTGGGTGTGTTTCCGACATTGCGACATCCCTATTAAAAATAAGTAGTGGTAACTGACAAGTGAGTGAGCTGAACCAGGTGTTGTAATGATCCCAACCTTTAGGTTAAACAAACCCAATTTAACTAAAAAATAACAACTGACCAAAGCCAGAAAGTGTGCGGTACAGGTTCAAACTGGTTCATACAGGGTCAAACTGGTTCTTTATTAAGATGAGATGGGGATACTGGGGGAGTATCCACCATAACAACACACTAACTACACCTGCATTGAGACGATAAGTCAACAAAGGTTTATTGAGAAATAGCTAAAACTAAAGCCAAAACCAAATAAAAACAAAAACGACAACTGGAGCCAAAGTATCAACAACAACAACAACAACAACCCATAACTTTATTCCACCTTTTTTTTCTGAGACGAGAACCGAAAGTGTTCTCTTCTCTCTTCAGAGTACCTCATTCCCCCCTC
>CM051020.1:11241928-11244428 GCA_027704905.1 Muraenolepis orangiensis
CTCTCTGTCTGTCTGTCTGTCTGTCTGTCTGTCTGTCTGTCTGGCTGGCTGTCTGGCTGTCTGTCTGGCTGTCTCTCTCTCTCTCTCTCTCTCTCAATCTCTCAATCTTTGTCTCGGTCTCTCTCTCTCGGGTGTCTCGGTCTCTCTCTCTCTGGCGGGCACATTTGACATTACTGCTGAATGAATTAAATGTATTTTTATGTTCATTTTTTTACTGTTTTATTATTTGCATTATTGGCAATTATGACCAATTTACCTTTATCTTTAAAGAGTGAAAGTACACCTCGACAACCAGCGTAACCACAACAAATTCATCACTCACCAATGATTCATGAATGACATGATAATCAATGATTTAAAATAACATTTACCAACAGTAAGTGCTTGTGAAAAAACACACTGCTCGCTATTAGCCGCACATAAACCACAGCCAGCCCCCCCCCTATCCCAGCATGGTCTCAGGGTCTGTATCCCCTCACCTCCATCAGGGGTCAATATCGTAGGCTAGGCCAGGCCACAGATGGTTGGTTGGTTGGTGGATCAATACAAAACGAGACACACATATGCCACTGTGTGATATTCATTGTTCCTGAGGAAAACATAATCAATGTACTCATAAAGAAAAGAGGAGGGAAGGGGGGGGCAGGGGGGTGGAGGTTGGGGGGGGGGGGTTAGTGATGATGGGACCGGCCCTGCAGTGCTGCTCCCTGACCCCCTTGCTTCTGATTAACCCTGTTCCCACTGATCCCTCTTGACCTGGGCCCGTACACCTCCTGCGTTATGAATACAGCATGGGGTGGGGCGGGACAGGGGGGGGCTGGTTTTCATAGTCGTAGAAGGAAGAAGAAGGGCTTCATAGAAGAAGAAGGGCTTACACATGTCAATCTCTTTTATTTTCTTTCTTTCTTTCTTTCTCTCTCTCTCTCTCGCTCTCGCCTCTCTCTCTCCTCTATATATATCTCTATATCGCATTTTTTGCTTTTTGTCCTCTCAATCTTTCTCTTTTCTTCTTAGTTTCCCGGTCTGTCTGTCGCTGTCTGTCTGTCTGTCTGTCTGTCTGTCTGTCATCTTCTCTCTCTCTCCCCCCCTCTCTCTCTTCTCTCTCTTTCTCTCTCTCTTCTCTCTCTCTCCCCCTCTGTCTATACACATTTGTTGTTGGTTACATCCCTCTATATCCCCTCCTTCTCTTACTCCATATCTCTTCTTCTCCTTCTTCTTCTTCTTCTTCTACTTCCGTATACAATGCTCACACTTTTTTATTTAGCATATATTCCCGAAGCAGTGTGTGTGAGTGTGTGCGTGCGTGCATGCGTGCGTGCATGCTTGCGTGTGCGTGTGCGTGTGCGTGCGTGTGCGTGTGCGTGCGCGTGCGTGCGTGCGTGCGTGCGTGCGTGCGTGCGTGCGTGCGTGCGTGCTTACGCGCGTGCGTCAGACGAGGAGGAACGGTGAACACACTCTCCGTGCACAAATGATTGATGGGTTAATTCCAAGCCCTGAGTGAAGCAGTTTCCTAAGTCGGTTGACTCTCCATTTATTAGCTAATAGAAGCATTTATCAAACAAAACCAAAAAAAAAAGTCTGCTTTTTCTGCTTAAGCAATAATTGCATTTTTTTTAAGCCTTCATTAGGTCGCCCATGCATACATAATCCAATTGAAGAAATAGGGTGTAGACGTAAAGAATTAATATCCTCATATGGTAATCGTTAAAGTTTGAGGGTGACTTCGCTGGCATGGGCAAATATGTCGAGCTCAGAGCAGATAGATTTAATACAAAGTATTTATATATATATATATATATATATATGTATATATATATATATATACATATATATATATATATGTATATATATATATATACAGTATATGTAATACATATTATGTATATATATATATATATACAGTGTAGTATATGTGCCCGGCCAGAGCCAAATGTAAATATTCAAAAATATGTTTGTTGAAGCATATATATATTTAATATATATATATATATATATATATATATATACATTTATATATACATATTATATATACATTTATATATACATATATATATATACGTTTATATATTTATATATATATGTTTATATATATTTATATATATATATAGGTCTCCACAAATGCGTGGCGTACGCGATGCTTCAACAACAAACCTATTCTTCCCGACTATGAATGAATCTCCTCATGCTGCTCTGTGGGCAGCGCCGGGCTAGCTGGGCTGTTTTCTATCCGTATAGCGTAGAGAGTCGCCCTGAAGCAGGTTTACACATTTTCTCTTTTTCTTTCTTTTTTTCTTTTTCTTTTTTTTTCTCTTAAAAAAGAAAGAAAGAGAGAAAGAAAGAAAGAAAGAAAGAAAGAATGAAAAAGCAGGAGTCATGTCTTGTTACCTGGCAACGGTCCCAGGGCCCTCTCAGACTCCTGTTCTGTAGGAGGAGGAGGAGGAGGAGGAGGAGGAGGAGGAGGAGGAGAGCTCGCCGTGGTGATAATCACCCAGCACGGTTC
>CM051020.1:11249428-11253482 GCA_027704905.1 Muraenolepis orangiensis
GATCTCAATCGATGGGTAATCATGGCCGGTGGGCGTCTCTGGGCCCTGGGCCCTTCACCGCCCGAATAGAATCACTGACGGCGTGAGGGTCTCCGCCCGGGGAGGGCGGCTGGCCTTACGTGCACGCTATAGGTTTTCAAAAAACGGCTGATTATTATGATTATGATTTATGCTTCGCACAGGCTGACTCCCATGTCTTGCGTTGGTCTGTCTTGGTCGGGTAGGAGACTAAATAACAATAGCGTACGTTAGTTTAAGTGTGCCGCAACAGAAGGCTATGTTTACACAGTACATCACACTGGATGGACATTAAACGTAGTATGTATGTATACACGGACATATTAGATTAGATTAGATTAGATTCAAATCACAAAGCACAAGTACAGTACAGCGAAAATAATTTAGCATCTAACCAGAGTGCAAATGTTGCAGTCAAGTGCATATGGTAATATATCATTTACAGTTTACAGTTGCTAAAAGACAGTCTTCTAGTTATAAAGTGGGATATGAGCATAATAATAGGTATATATATATATATATATTTACAGGTAAGTAAGTATTTAACAGGTAGTGATCAGGGGTATGCGATTATGAAAAGCAGGATAAATATATATATAAATGTATATACAAGGTAGTGAGCATATATAAATGTGTATACAGGAGCAGGGATATGCAGTTCTATCAACAGATTACAATATATACGGCAGGTACAGTAAAGACATACACATTAACAGGTATATTATCAATCAATATGTAGACTATAGGCAGAGGTAGGTAGTTGTGGTACAGCGCAAGGCAGTCAAAGTCATTGATGGTGATGTATTATTATTATTATAGGATATATTGAGCAGAGGTGTGGGGCAGGTGGGGGGGCGGGGGGGGCAGCATGTAGGCCTCATGTGAACAGAACAGCTCACAGGAGAGTTAGTTATCTTGTCTATTCCGATGCGATAACCACCACCACCTGCGTTACCTCCTCTGTCATAGGACATCCAAGGGCATTTCAGGCCCAACTGTAGTTTGTACACACACTTTGAACAAGTCTGTGTCCTAATGATTCTATCTGGCGCACAAGAGAATAATTAGATCCCAGTGTTTGCCTCCTGGAGGGTCATTCGTTTTGAAGCCTTACATAACCCTGAGCCTTCTCCTATTAACACTGTTTTCAATGTCATGAGTTTTTGTTTGTTTGTTTGTTTGTTGTTTGTGTACATAGGGGGGAGGGGGGGGGCGGGATGCCACAGACCGAGCGGGGTAGATACACGGATACACATTAGCAATATTCTAAAATAGCTCGCACAGTTGACCTACACATGTGGCGTTGCCCCTGGTTATGTGGTAATATGTACAGTGATAGTGCATCGTAGTAGTAATCATAATAATAACTTCATTTACAGTACGCATTCCAGCACAGTGCGCACCGAGGATTTATTTCACAGTGTATGCGTGTGTGTGTATATGTGTGTTTGTGTGTGTGTGTGTGTGTGGTGTGTGTGCATGTGTGTGTGCGTGCATATGTGTGTGTGTGTGCATGTGTGTATGTGTGGTGTGTGTGTGCGTGCATATGTGTGTGTGCATGTGTGTATGTGTGTGTGTGCTTATGTGTGTGTCTGTGTGTGTGCCTGTGCTGTGTGTGTGTGTGTGTGCCTGTGTGTGTGTGTGTGTGTGTGCCTGTGTGTGTGTGTGCCTGTGTGTGTGTGCATGTGTGTGTGTGTGTGTGTGCCTGTGCGTGTGTGTGTGTCCTGAATGGGATGAGATAGTACAGACCATGGAGACGAGGACAAAAGCCGAGCACCCTCTGCATTCTCACAGAGAAATGACCACAATAGAAGGCATAGGAAGTTAGAAGGAGAGAGAGAGAGAGAGAGAGAGAGAGAGAGAGAGAGAGAGAGAGAGAGAGAGAGAGAGAGAGGAGAGAGAGGAGAGAGAGAGAGAGAGAGAGAGAGAGAGAGAGAGAGAGAGAGAGGAGGGAGGGAGGGGGAGAGAGAGAGAGGGAGGGGGGGGGGAGGAGGAGAGAGAGAGGAGGAGAGAGAGAGAGAGAGAGGGGAGAGGAGTACGAGAGAGAGAGGGGAGGAGAGAGAGAGGAGGAAAGGCAAGGGAGGGAGAGAGGGAGGGAGGGGGGAGAGAGAGCGGTTAAGGAGATATGAAGCAATATGAGATTGAATACAGTATGCCTGCCCTCTTCTGGTCACCACCACCACCACCTACACCTCCACCACCACTACCCACACTTGTCAGTCTCTAAACTGACAAGACGGGGGTAAGGAGGCTGAGAGGGGGGGGGGGGGTCTGGCTTGGAGACATTAGGGGTGGAGAGGACGAGACTAAATTAGGATGACCGGGATAGACGTTGACCAGAGGAGAGGAGAGGAGAGGAGAGGAAAGAAAATGAGAGCGAGGGGAGGTGATAAGTGGAGAGAGGAGGAGGGGGGAGAAGAGAGGAAGAGAGGAAGAGAGGAGAGGCGAGGGGAGGAGAGGAGAGGAGAGGAGGGGGGAAGGGGAGGAGAGAAGTGGAGAGGGGAGGAGAGGGAGAAGACAGGAGAGGAGAGGAGAGGAGAGGAAAGAAGATGAGAGCAAGAGGAGGCGATAAGTGGAGGGAGAAGAGAGGAGAGGAGAGGAGAGGCGAGGCGAGGAGAGGAGGGGAGAGGAGAGGAGAGGAGAGAGAGGAGAGGAGAGGAGAGGAGAGGAGAGGAGAGGAGAGGAGAGGAGAGGAGAGGAGAGGAGAGGAGAGGAGAGGAGAGGAGAGGAAGAGGAGAGGAGAGGAGAGGAGAGGGAGGAGAGGTGAGGTGAGGGGAGGAGAGGAGAAGAGAGGAGAGGCGAGGAGAGGGGATGGGAGGGTAGGAGGGGAGAAGAGAGGGGAGGAGAGAAATGGAAAGGAGATGAGAACGAGGGGAGGAGATAAGTGGAGAGAGGAGGAGAGAGGGGAGGGGATGGGAGGAGAGGAGTGTAGAGGAGATGAGAGCGAGGGGAGGAGATAAGTGGAGAGGGGAGGAGAGGGAGAAGGAAGGGGAGGGGAAGATGAGCAGAGGAGTTTAAAAAGGAGAAAAGAAGAGAAACAGCTAGAGTGGGGCAGGGAGAGGTTGACTAAACATCAACCTGTCCATGTCCCATGCTAATGTAAATGTTCATGGATAACATTGTGCAGGATACTACCAGAAGCATAGCTGCCAGTAAACTTCTATAATTAGCATCATGTTTAATACAACAAAAAAAAGAAAACATTTTGCGTTCGTGATTATCAAGTTGTTTTCCTTCTATTACAATCAGAAGAAGAAAATTACACTTGCACGCAATGGAGTTCATTGGTTTGAATATTAATCCAATATATTGTATGAAATGGCATTTTTAGTACTCAATGATACCCAGAATGTAATTAAACAGTCTGCCCTAGCAGCACATATTGTCCTGATTAATAAAAGCAATGAGAAAGCCTTGATTACGTGCAGCACCTGACAACACGGGAACGCTTTCCCCCTCCTTGTCGTGACTGACAGCGTTGTTTCTAATCTCATTAGCAACAGGAAATTGACTGCAAAAGATTACTTATTCCTAATATTGCTCATTTTAATCTTTCAATACATTATTACCCAATGTGTTTTCTCACTCTAATTGCCATAGCTCGTGTTACGTTTTGTGTGTTGTGTGTCAGTGTGCGTGTGCGTGTGTGTTGGTGGGGTTTTTTTTGCCCCCCGTGGTGTGTGTGTGTGTGTGTGTGTGTTTGTGATGCGTGGGCGTGTAGTGTGTGTGTGTGTGGGTTGGTGTTGTGCGCGTGCGCGTGTGTGTGTGTAGCGGTTAGGAGTAGACAGTGAGAGTGACAGGCTCCAGGGCTCGCTAGAATTTCAGGCCTAATCTGGACAAAAACGTGTTTTGGGTGGAACGTGGGGACGCTGTGGCTGGCGAAGGACGCTGAGACCAAGACCGCGGCTTCTGCTTCTGGACCGGCGTTGGAGGAGACGTCTGGAGCGACAACCAGTGGAATCCTGTGGAAGACAGGCACACACACACCCACTACAGAGTGGACAGAGCAGACAGACAGCTGCCACAGACGAGACAG
>CM051020.1:11254482-11256982 GCA_027704905.1 Muraenolepis orangiensis
TGTCTTTTTTTATATAATTTTAACCCCGATCAGCACGCCAATATTGGGTGGGGTGGTTTTGGGTTTTTCCCCTCCAAAATTACGGGGGTGTCATGTGGGACACCTTAATTCCCTTAAGCAAATGGGGGTGGGGGGGGGGGGATAAAAATCTAACCCATTCGGTATTTCTGATTTGCGGTGGTGATGGGGCCTCCTACAGATTTTTTTATTTGGTTTTAAAACCCCCCCTCACCCCCCAACCATCCCCCCCCATGTGGGGGGGCTGCATATCCTGTTTTCCCGGTTTTTCCCCAAGGTGCTTAACTTATAATTTTTTATTATTTCGTTGGGAAAAAAGATACTACCCCATCCCCCTAGTTTTTTTGGGGGGTTGGTCCAAATACGGGGGGGCTTCCGGGGCATTGGGGGTGGGGGTGGGGAAAAAGGGGGGTGAAGGGGTGGGGGGGGTGGGGGGGCAATAAATATCTCTATTATAAATAGTCATGGTGGTGGGCGGGGGTATGGGGGGGGGCCTTTTATTTTTGGTATTTGGTGTTGGTAAAAAAAAAAAAAAAAAACAAAAAAAACACACATGTGTTTTTTGGCCCTAGCTTTTGCCCGTTTTTCAATGGGGAAACACGGACAAAATACCTACCATAGGTAGCGGGGGGGTTCCGCCCCAAAATGGAATAACGGGGGGTGCTAAGAGCCATTGGGGTGTGCGTGGAATATATCCACATCTTTTATTAAATATAATTAGGGGTGGCCCCTTCTGGGTGGGGGTGGCAGCAATGGGGGGGTCCTTAGTTTTAATTTGGGGCGATTTGTGGTGAAACCTCCTCCCATCCCCTCCCAAACCCCCCCCCCCCACCCCCCCATTGTGTTGGCTCTCCGCGGGGTTTCAGAACTATCCGTGGTAAAACCCCCACCCCCCCCCATTCCTGGGTGGTGTTGGTGTTTTTCCCCTATACAAAAACCGGCTCCCTCATGGGGGGGGGGGGGCGAGAGTTTACCACAGTGTATTATTAAAAAATTTTAGGGGGCCTTCTTTTTTTCCTTTCTTGGTGCTGGTGGGGGGGGGGGTGCTGACCTTGGGGTGCACTATTTTTTTATTTGGGTGTTTTTTAAACCCTCCCCCAAAACCCCCCAAGGGTTTGGCCCCGCTTTCCCGGTTTTTGCACATAGGGGTAAAATCTCACCGACTTCAATCCCCCCTCCGATGGGGGGCTTGGGTTGTTGCCCTCACCACCCCCAAATCGAACGGGCAGGGGGGGGGGGAAAGGGGGGTGGGGGGTAAGAATCCGACTTTGTAAAAAAATAACTAGTCTAGGGGTGGGGGCTCTCGCCTCTGTGTGGGGTGGGGGTGGGGGGTGTGGGTTGTGTGGTGAGGAGGGAGGGAGGTGTGGGGGGGAGGCAGGTGAGGAGAGGAGAGGGGGGGGCCTAGGTTTTTTAGGGGGAGTTCTTTTACCCCCGCCCACCCCAGCCAGAGCCTACGAGAAAGCGGTGATAAAACAGATATAGATCATCCGTGCGCGTACGAGACCCCAACAGGAGCGGGTCGTTGGTGCGTCGCCTGGCAATTATCCAGGTAAGCACTTCACACACAACACAATGCGCTTGTTCTTCGATAGATTGTGTTTGAGTGCCACAAACTGAGTTTTTTTTTCTGATCTGGCTCTCCGTCGGGACCATGCGTTGGCAGTCCCTCGAGCGCAGGGGAAGTACTTATTATGGAGGCGACTGAATGTTGGATGTGGCGGGAAGGAGGAGGCGGTTGAGGAGTTTGGGGAGGTGCAGGTGAGAGAATCAAGTGGAGGTGCGGCGGAGAGGAGGTGGCCGACGATGTGGGTGAAGGCGGTGAGGTGAAAGGAGCGTTGGGATGTGAGGTGAGGAAGAGGAGGTGGGGGGACGAGTTACCCTGGGTTACAGGAAATGAGAGCAGAGGGTGAATGTGTATTATCATCCAGTCGTTTACACTTAGCCTTTAACATTGCAGCATCCTGGAGATCTGCATCTGGTGAAGGTCGCTCTGCTGGTGGGCGGTTGCCGGTCCCCCAAACACGAAAAAAGGCGACCGGAGTGGGGGCATTGGGGGGGGGGGGGGTGCGCGCGCGAAGGGGCGATCGGGGGGCGGGGGAGGTGGGCGGAAGGGGGGCGGGTGGGGGGAGGGCCGGGTTGGAGGGGGGGGGGCACGGGGGATCACAAATAAAGCATAGGGGTGGGGAGTGAGGAAAAACAAAAACCCCCCACGTTTAAGCGTTATCACCCACTTTTGTCAGGGGGGCAGGGGGTGGCCCCCTTTCACGTTTCCGCATCGCGGGCCCGGGGGGGGGGGGGGGTGGATGGCTGGGGCCTATTTGCCTTATGGGGGTTTTACCCCCCAAACCCCAACCCGCATGGCTGGCCCTTTCCCTCCCACACCACGCCTTTTTCAAGGGAAACCAACCCGAAAAAACCCCCACCCGACCGCCACATCTGGTTGGGTTTTGTCCCCAAAATTGGGGGGGCCTTCCACCCATGG
>CM051020.1:11279482-11294482 GCA_027704905.1 Muraenolepis orangiensis
ATTCCGCATGCAATTGAATTGAGTTCCATGTTGTGTTTCTTTGAGCTGTGGTTCATGTGGATATGAATGTGTATACTTGCCAATATCAACATAGGAATTTGCCATGGCAATCTCCCAACAAAAGACCCAACATTTGGGTCTTTTGTTGGGAGATTGCCATTTAAACTATTCAATGATACGTTTTGTGTACCATGTTTTGGAAGTGTGGGTGTGTGGATGTGCATGTTTCATGAGATGCATATCAACACGTTCACACCCTTGTCTCGTCCCCAAGGAGCTAATATTTTCAGTGGAGGGCTTCAAGCCATTTGGCTGGTACCTCACCTTGGTCCAGTTTGGCTTCTACTCCTTGTTCGGACTGGTGGAGCTCCAGCTCACACAGGACAAGCGCAGAAGGTACAGTTCATGGACTTTTCCCCGTAACATCCTGTTCAATCCTATGTTGCTTTCGGTGTCCCCGATATGCACCTGTATTCATCAAGGGGTGTGTGTGTGTGTGTGTGTGTGTGTGTGTGTGTGTGTGTGTGTGTGTGTGTGTGTGTGTGTGTGTGTGTGTGTGTGTTGTGTGTGTGTGTGTGTGTGTGTGTGTGTGTGTGTGTGTGTGTGTGTGTGGTGTGTGTGTGTGTGTGTGTGTGTGTGTGTGTGTGTGTGTGTGAACACACTGCTTGTGGATTCAAGGCGTGTCACCGTTAATTATAGGGCTATTGTCAATGTAGAAGTATTTGTTTATATTCCGGTTATAAACTTCAATTTTGTTTTAATAATTTTAGGTTTGATACATTTTATTTGAGCTTTTTTTCCTATACACTTGGTCTCCTGTACGTTTATAGGAAACACATCTCTTTGTCACTTGAGAAAACATCAATTGTTGGTCCATTTTGTTGTTGTTGTTGTGTCTTGACAGGATACCCGGGAAGACGTACATGCTCATCGCGTTTCTAACCGTCGGGACGATGGGTCTCTCCAACACCTCTCTGGGGTACCTGAACTACCCCACGCAGGTCATCTTCAAGTGCTGCAAACTCATCCCGGTCATGATCGGCGGAGTGTTCATACAAGGTCAGCGTTTTTTTTTGCGCTGTGCATAAACATCTGTGAACACTTAACAATGCATGATGATAATAATAATCGCCCGTGGTGCACCTGCTCTCCCGTTGGTTTACTTAGAGAGGAAGCACCGTTTAAACAAGGACACCTGTGTTTAACCATCCGAGTGCTCTACGGCGGGACCTGTCCTGCGTGTCTCCAGCGTTTTGCTTGGGTTCCCTCACTCTCTGTTTGCTTTGGACGGCGGGGGGGGATTGTTTGATCTGGTTGGTAGACGCCAGCGAGAGGCGCAGCTCCGTCAACACGCCCAGTCAGCCATGACGTCCGACATAAAGGATCGCTTCCCCGCACTGTCATTATTATTTATTCTTGATTTAAGGAATAACGTTGCCGCTTTTCTTTTTCGAACCCCCGGCCGGCGTGGGGGGTGGGGCGGGGTGGCGTGGGGGGTGCGGGGTGGGTGGGGGTGTGTGTGTGTGTGTGTGTGTGTGTGTGTGTGTGTGTGTGTGTGTGTGTGTGTGTGTGGAAAAAACACCTGCAGTGATTGTTGCCGTCGACGACGCTCTCTGCGTGTGTCTCTGGGACGCAGCTCAGCTCAGCTCGGCGCAGACGGTAGCCGCAGACGGTAGCCGCCGTTCATCCCATTGACGTGTAGGCCACATGGAGAGAAAAGGTTCTAAACATGGTTCCTTTGCATCTCCTGCCCACATGAAATGAAATGACACAAAGCCGGTTAAATTAAAGAAGTACCCTTCAATACATGTGGGTTCTTAATTCGGTATTATGGTATGAAATTCTGTCGTCGTCGTCGATTCGTCGTCGATTAGTTTTCAGTGTGTTGACCGTAACCCTACTGAATGTCAAGTTGTTTCGGAGAGGAGGAGGAGGAGGAGGAGGAGGAGGAGGAGGAGGGGGGGGGAATAGGGTTTGAACTAATCCCAAACTGCTTTCATCGCACAGCGTTGCTTGAAGGCACCAGACATCTTTCGACCTTTCCGTTAACATTCTCTTTATCGTTTTCAGCGGCTGTTGTTGTTTTGGAGCACCAAAGCTCTCTTTCTCTCTCGCTCTCTCCCCCCCCCCCCCCCCCCCCCCCCCCCCCCCCCCCCCCCCCCCCCCCCAACCACCACAACAGTCTTGACGTTCTTCATCTCAGTCTTTCATCCAAAGGTGGATGGATGTATCGATGGCCCGGGGGGAGGCAACGGCCATCTATACACTTGTCCACTTTGGATGGATGAGGGTGAGAGGAAGAGACCTCCGGTTTGAGTTTCAGGGCCAGGGAGGGAGAGCGGGGTGGGGGTATGAGTACAGGAGCTGGGGGTTGTCTTGTCTTGTGTGATGTGCGGCCCTTTCAAAGGCGAGCCGTTGCGATCAAAGACCCGCCTCGGAAAAAGGGTGACATCACCTCGTCGAACCCGAGGCTGGAGGCTGGATGCAGAACTTTTTATCAATAAAAAGTCTATCGACTGAATGGTTTATTCATTGGTTTTAACTACTTAAAAGGAGTTTTCAAAACAGAAGGGTCAGCCCCATCCCAGGTTTTTATATTGATCTACAACTAACAACAAACCTAGTTTCTTTCTTGTTTCGTTCATCTCTGGTTAGTTTTTTTAGCTCCTAAAACAGTCTGCCGCTCTGTGTTCTCCAGGCAAACGCTACAATGTGGCTGATGTCTCCGCCGCTCTCTGCATGAGTCTCGGCCTCATCTGGTTTACGCTGGCCGACAGCAAAATGGCCCCCAACTTCAACCTCACGGGTAACTCTTGATTTACGAACATTTCATTGTTGTCGTTTTTTTCCCCCTCAACAAACTACGCTTATAATTGTGTCAAACCAGGTCATTTTTTATTTACTACTATTATTAACTGTGTTGCTTGTCTTCGACACGTTCTTGTACTTCAGTTATAGAGTACCTTCAGTTGTTTTTTTTTAGAACCGGTGGAAACCAGTTCCTGAGTCAGTTTGTTGTTGTTTTTGGGCTTACGTTGTGTTTCCCCCCCCCTCCGGCGTGGTGCTGCTACAGGTGTGCTCCTCATCTCCATGGCGCTGTGTGCGGACGCTGCCATCGGCAACGTGCAGGAGAAGGCCATGAAGCTCCACAACGGATCCAATTCTGAAATGGTAACGCCCCCCCCCCCACACACACACACCACACACACATACACACCCTAAAAATAAAGCGACAGCACTTCCTGTACAGCTTCTGCACACGCGTTACTTTACCTAGCGCTTACGGCGAGGGATGAGGGACTAGCGCTAGGTACCAGCGCTTGTAACTAACTAACTAACTAACAAACGTTCTTCTTTGTATGGCTAGGTGCTGTACTCGTACTCCATTGGTTTTGTGTACATACTGACCGGCTTGTTGTGTGTCGGCGGTCTGGGGCCAGCGGCGGCCTTCTGCTCTCAGGTGAGTTCACCTTTTTTTATTTTTTATTTTAATGTCCCTGAAGCATAAACCAAACCACTGCTCCTGGTGGATGCTTGTTGTTTTTTCTCCCGCCATGGCATACTTCAAATCAGCAAAATGATTTATATACAGTGTATATTTTTGTCTCTCCTTCCCGTCAGCATCCGGTGAAAACGTACGGCTATGCGTTCTTCTTCTCGCTGACGGGCTACTTTGGGATTTCCTTCGTGCTGGCGTTGATTAAGCTGTTTGGCGCCCTGGTCGCTGTCACAGGTCAGCCTGCAGAACAGCGCCTTGCTCCTTCTCTCTGCACGCATCTCGCCATGACTACGTTTTGTTTGTTTGTTTGGCAAGCGTGAAGCGCAACCATTCAGTAACATGTGTCCGGGAGATATGACTTTATCTCATCATTATGACTTTAAACGTGTACGGTACCTTTTTATTGACCTGACGAAACGCTTTCATGTATGTTTTAATCGGCAAAGTAGGCAAATTCGGTGCATTTGCTTTACAAGTAGGCAAATATTATTTTTGCAGATATTTTATCGTGTCCAAAGATGCCGCAGTGTGAAAAAAATAAATGTAACAATTATGACTAGGGCTTTGATGTGCGATTCCAGCAGCGCTGCAGGGGCGTAATCGCTGCAGGAGCAATGTCGACACATGGTGTTATTTAACATGGCGAAACCACTCGATGGCAAACGGGCTCGATATCGCTGGTTCCTCGGTTAAATGCATGGAGATAATCTCATTTGCTTTAAGATTACATAATACTTTTAAGTCCTTATTTTTTATTTTATTTTTTTAATACAGAATTCACCAACATTTGGCAACGGCATGAATTGTGTATCGCGTTATTTCGGCATTCGGCACTTTGAAGGAAGCCCATATTAGGAATTGGTTCTGGCCCTTTGGTCTTTTTCAGAAAATCTTCTATTTATTTATTTATTTATTTATTATTTAGACCAGGTTTAGCCGAGGCGATTGATCCCCATTATATCCTAAGCCAACCCAATTTTTCTTTTCTCTGCAGTGACCACCGGGCGAAAGGCCATGACCATCGTTTTGTCCTTCATGTTTTTCGCTAAACCCTTTACTTACCAGTAAGTATGTTTTCCCTTCTCTCTCACTCTCACGTCTCCAGTGCCAACCCTGACTTACCCCCCACTCCCTTCCAGAAATCTTCCAAAATTTGGCTGCTGAATTGAACAAAACTATAACTTTTCGTTATTTTCGTGGTTTATTTGTATTTCCTCAGTCCATTTTCAGAAGCCAAACTCTGATGGTCCTCTCTTCACACACACACGCACGCACACACACACACACACACACACACACACACACACACACAACACACACACACACACACACACACACACACACACACACACACACACACACACACACACACACACCCCTCCCCCCGTGTGGAAATTAGAGCAGGGCAAAGTCTCTTATCCTGCCAGCTGCTGGTCTTGAATACAAATGTTAATTTGCTGACCTTGTTTACTCTCTCTCTCAGTCCCACCTCACTCAACTATTGCAAACTAAAAACATTTGTTTCTTGTTGTGGCCTAATGTCAACAGCCACTTGTGTGTGTGTGTGATTTGAAAACATGAAGTGAACTATAAGCATCCGTCCCTAATTTCACACATGGTTTGGCCCTCGCTCTCCCCTCTCCTCTTCAGGTACATCTGGGCCGGCATGCTGGTGCTGTTTGGCATCTTCCTGAATGTGTACAGCAAGAACAAGGACAAGATGAAGCTGCCCTCGGTACAGGACCTCCGCAGCTGGCTGCTGATCGGGAAGAAGACTCGACTACCGTCCCTGAACGTCTAGACGGGTACTTTCAGTCTCTCTCTCCATCTCTCCATCTCTTTCTCTCTTCTCTCTTTCCCCTCATTCCTCGAGGAGCCGCGGCTGTCAAGCTTCATCACCGGTGGGACATTCAATACAGACGTTGCACAGCTGAGGTCGGGGACACAGGGAGGTGGCCGCCGCTCTTGTTGACTCGTGTGTGGGCCAATAGCGTCCCTGCCACCGGCCTGAGCGACAGACCGACCGACCAATCGGCACATCGCATACCTCGTAAGGTGTTCCATCGCAAGAGTTATACGGCAGAGGGGATTGAACGATGTTCCGGAGAGTCGGAAGAATAACGGTCATCGTGGTCCTACGATGTGGAGAACGGGAGGGACTGTTGCTGTCCTGGTTCCTTTCGAGGAACCCTAATGGCCATTGTTCTATTTGAACTTTTAAGGAGGAAGGCCAAGCAGCCCAATGGGAAAGATTCACACAATTGAAGGACGATACCAAGGACATTTGGACATCCTCTCTCTCTCGAGGGGCAAAGCCCGCGCCTTAGCTCCCCACAAACGGCACGCGATTTGCACTGGACTTGACTCCAGGGTGCATTTTTTTTTTTCCTTGACCCTTTCGGGTTAACAACTGTATGACGTCCGAAGGAACCTCTCGACTGACCAAGATACTCATCGTTTAATTGAACATATCCGAACAGAATGTGTGCGCCCATCCCACATGCTTTATATCTATAGATATATATCTATATATGTATAGATATACAGTATATATGTATAGCTATACATGTATGTGTATATATCTATATATCTATATAGATATATACAAAGATTGATATCTTTATAGAGTCTTAATCACCTGCATGTGCCAGAATGGTGGCCAGTTTATTTTTTAACACTGACTTATTGTCTTGTGGGAGGGGGGGGGGGGGGGGGGAGTGGTTCTATCTGTAATTTATTGGTGACTGAAACACGGAGGCCGTTCTCATCATGAGGATCAAGATGTAAGGGGGAGTCTTGTCTGTTCCCACGCCCCATCGTCAATGTCAACTGCCATATTGCCAACAATTTATCTAAGGTGTAAGGTTGTTGATATTTTTACATTAAAAAAAAAATACAGAAGAAGGAAAAATACAAGTTTAATCGTGTGTGTGTGTGTGCGTGTGTGTGTGTGCGTGCAACACTCGTACAAATCCAGAAAAAATAATTGTTGCCAAAATGTGTGTGTGGTCACTGTGCCAGATGCCCCTGGGCCTATTTGATTAGCAGTGCGTGGAAAAACAGTAGCCCTGGTTAGTCAGAAAAATACACATTACTCACCAGGTCTGGGCTCTTCCTGATCTTCTGCACCCTGGTGGGTGTGTGTCTTGAGTGAGATGTGAAAGAGGGTGCCACACCCACCTATGTGGAGCAGAACACCTGCTCACAAGAAGATGTCCTAAGGAAGGGGGGGGGGGGGTGGTGTGTGTGTGTGTGTGTGTGTGCGCTATAGATTTGTCATTGACCACATTTAGAATACGTTTTTTATTTGATTTTTGATTTTTGTATCGTTATTTTCAGGTACAATGACGTTTTGTAGTTGTTAAAGCTGATGAAGGCTAGCTCTTGAGTAAGTAGATATTGATAATGGGACAGCTTAGACTATTAAGGGTAGTCCACTCTTAGCTGAAAGATGCTTGGTTCAAACTCCAAAAAAAAAACTATAAGATTGCGTCTGTAGGCATTGAGAGAAACCTTATCCCTACCCGCTCCTTAATGAAATACATACTGTACAAAATAAATCAGAAAATATTCAACTCGATGCTTGCAAGCAAATCACCGGAACGTTTGACCGTAACGTAATTGGCCCAACAAAAAACCCAAACTTGATTGAGTTGCTATACAGAGGCTCCACAAAGTGAAAAACACACACACACATATTTCAGTTCAGTTCAGGAAAACACTTGATGTCTTTGGACTTGCCCTTGATAACTGCAACTCTCTGACTTAGTGCCGCACCCCGCCGCCGCTGTGAAATGACAACTTTTTTGTTGCCAGCTCGGCAGGAGGTCCATCAGACGGGGAGTTGTCGGCATGGGGCCGAGTGTATACCGTACCTAATGGAGACTTCCTGCCGGGAAACCTTACACTGCAGCCAATTAGGGGTTTTCGGTGTTTCATGAAGAACTTGGCAGCTTCTTTGGGTTGGTGACAAACTGACCTCCCGTCCGCTCCTTCCTTCCTTCCTTCCTTCTTTCCATCCAGGGGCCCCCTTTTTGGCTTGAGGCTACAGTGCATCACTATGTGTGTGTGTGTGTGTGTGTGATATACACACACACACACACAGAGGACTGATACGTCTTTGTTCGGGAGCAAAAGTGACACAGGGTTGCACTGATTGGATGCCACAAGTTAATTGAAAAGGCGGGAAAGTGATTAGGGAGCCTTGTTTGTTTGTTTGTACGTCTCTTTGGCCACACGGCCTGGCGGTTTTCACAGAAGGGGGGGGAGATGGATTTCTTAACCTACGTCAGGAGGAGGGTGATGGTGGTGTGGTCATGAGGAGGGAGGGAGGGAGAGGGAGGTGGGAGGTGGTTACTGTTTTCCTATGATGGATGAACGGGAGTGGTGTTTCAGTGCAGGTGGAGAGGTCACCGTCCTGGGGTTTGCCAGCATTACATCTCCATTACACACACCTCGGTGTCGGCGCTTTACGGCACCTCGCTCGCCACCACGGTGGGAGACGTAGTTCTTTATCCAAGTCCCCGAAAGGTCATAATGGGGACGGGGAGCGCCCAGTTTGACCCCCATCGGCACAAGCACATCATTTGTCTTTTAGCACAAACGAGGAGAGAGAGAGAGAGAGAGCGCGCACACACACACGGTTGTTCAGGGTTGGCCGTCTTCGGGAGCATCTTTCAAATCAATCATAAACTGGTCCTTAACATTTTGTGCACCGTGTGTCAATGTGCAGATAACCCCCCCCCCCCTTTTAAAAGCTTTTATTTTTTAATCATGAAAGCTCCTCAGGCTGTGTGTGTGTGTGTGTGTGTGTGTGTGTGTGTGTGTGTGTGTGTGTGTGTGTGTGTGTGTGTGTGTGTGTGTGTGTGTGTGGTGTGTGTGTGTGTGTGTGTGTGTGTGTGTGTGTGTGTGTGTGTGTGTGGTGTGTGTGTGTGTGTGTGTGTGTGTGTGTGGTGTGTGTGTGTGTGTGTGTGTGTGTGTGTGTGTGTGTGCGCGATTTCAAAGGTACAGCGTCCTGGTGGGGAGAAAGTGTGCCACAGAGTCGGTCTCAGGTTAGCCACACAATGCGTGGCGGGATAAATAAATAGCGTTGCATTAGCCGGGTCACATTGACAGAGTGCCGGCCGTCCCGCGCTCCAAACCCCTCGGTTAAACACCCAGGGAAAACACAGGCCGCGCCGGCCCGCTCAGTCTTCTTTATTGCCACGTTCACTTCCTCCTCTGTTGCCCCCAAACCCCTGCAATTAACCCCCCTTTTGTCTCTCTCTCTCTCTGTCTCGCTCTCTCGCTCTCTCGCTCTCTCTCCACACACACACCACACACACACACCCCACACAGTCCTCACGCGTACCGTTTCCCACCTTTTGTTGTCTTAAAATACTGCCTTCCTTTCGTCCTCTCTACCTACCTACCTGCGTCTCTCTCTCCTCTCTCTCTCTCTCTCTCTCCCTCTCCTCTCTCTCTCTCTCTCTCTCCTCTCTCGCTCTCTCTATCTCTCTCTCTCTCTCTCCTCTCTCCTCTCTCTCTCTCTCTCTCTCTCTCTCTTCTCTCTCTCCTCTCTCTCTCTCTTGCCTTTGTTGATTTTAAGTGTTAAGGTTTGTTAAGAATCTCTGTCTCTCATTCTCTCCTCTCCCTGCTCCCTCGTTCCATCCTATCAACTCTTCTCTCTCCTCACTTCTCCATTGTCTTCTACCCCCCCCCCCCCCCCCTCATACTCAGACACCACCCCCTTGTCCCCATCTTCCTTATCCCACTCCCCCATCAGCATCATACCTGGTCCTCTGTCCTCCCTGTCTGTCTGGTGCTGACCCGCCCCTTGATAAATATCACTAGGGGTGTGTGTGTGTGTGTGTGTGTGTGTGTGCGCTCAGTTTGTCAGACTGCCATATAATATGCGGCCCGACGCCCCAGCAATGTGGGAGGGGGGGGGTGGGGTGGTGGGGGGGGCAGCTAGCAGCCCATTTATTATGGTTGCAGCGCTATAGGTGGCTAGGTGAGGGATACGCAGTGTGACACACACACACCACACACACACACACACACACACACACACCACACACACCCACACACACACACCACACACACACACACACCACACACACACACACATCGGGGGACGAGTTGAGCTATATGTGTGATATCCTTTGTCCTAAGCCGGTGGGGATTGTAAAGTATGGTGTACTTTGCACGTACGGTCTGTTATGGTTGGATTTATAATGACACACATGTCTTCCTTTCCTCCTCCCTCCCTTCCTTCACTTGGTCCTTCGTTCTTTCTATCGTTATTCGGACACTTTGAAATACGGGTACATTAATGAACCATATATTAACGTTGGTTAATGCAGTAATAAGCATCATATAGCATTATTAGCATAAATAGTGCTAGTTAATGTTAGTTACCATTACCCTGGTAAGCATGAACAACAATAGTAAACGCGATCACCGTTAAGATAACGATCATCGTCAGTTAACTAGCTGTTAATTAACTGTTGGTTAACGCTGAGCTAATGTTAGTTAATGGTTCATTAATGTACCCTTAATATAAAAATAGTTACCCATTCATCCATCAGATTCTATTCTCATCCTTCTCTGCACCTCCTGGCATCCCCCCCCCGCCCCCCACCCCCCTCCCTCCCACTCCTCCCATGCTTCGTCCCCTCTTCCTCATATTCTCCTGTTATATGGTGGCCATCTGCTTTGGCCCCTCCCACCACCACCCTACCCCAGCCACCCCAGATTGAGAGCCCCCTCCCCTCAACAGCCCCGAGGGCAGGATGTTTATCTGTCCTCTCAAACCCTTCCCTCGCCCTCCCCCCTCTGCCCCCCCCGCCCCCCCCCCCCCCCCCCCCATCCTGTCCATGTTAGGATGCACCGATGTACCGCAACCAAAAAAAAAACATGTTTTTGGTTCTGTTTTTTTCTGTTTACAATTAGCACAGGTGTGGGCACCAGCCTAAAGTGATAACGGGGAAGGGGAAGGGGAAAGGGGTGGGGTGGGGGGTAATTGAAGTGAATTAGAGCAGAGAGGGTCGTGGGTGGAGGGGGCGGAGTGGGGTGGTGGGGGTGGGGGTGGGGGTGCAGGGGATGGGATGACGAATAAAGATTCTGGAGGTTTGGACCGCCGCCCTGTGCGGTACCACCGCCGGCGGAGGCTCGGTGCACTGTGATTAAACAGTGGTGCAGAGCAGAGCACCGGCTAGAGAGGCTTGGCAAGAGGAGTGGTGCTACCCCACCACCCACCGCCCCCCCCCCAACCCCCACCCTCCTACCCCAACCTCCTACCGAACAGCTGTCTGCTTGTCGGGGCCTCTGTTTAGAATGCAGCGCGTATACCTTAGTAGTGGATGTTGTATATTTATTTTCTTTTTCATGTCGTTTTTGTGTGTGTGTGTGTGTGTGTGTGTGTGTGTGTGTGTGTGTGTGTGTGTGTGTGTGTGTGTGTGTGTGTGTCTGTGTGTGTGTGTGTGTGTGTGTGTGTGTGTGTGTGTGTGTGTGTGTGTGTGTGTGTGTGTTAGGCTGTCTGTGGTCGTGTTTGTGTTTTCAGGGAGTCTGTGTGTGTTGTGTGTGTGTGTTCAGGGGTGTCTGAGGTTGTGTGTGTGTTTCAGTGTATGTCTGTAGTCTGTGTGTGTGTGTGTGTTTCAGGGGGTGTCTGAGGTTGTGTGTGTGTGTGCGCGTGTGTGTGCATGTGAGTTACAGTGTAAAGGAATATACATTAGAACTCAGACAATTCTTCTGGCATTTGCAATGTCAGCATTTAGAGTAGCAGACACACACACACACACACACACACACACACACAGACACTTTACCACCACTACCCCACGTGCTCGTGGAATTCCGGCAGCGAGGATATATATTCCTCCGCAGTCATTCATGTAGAGAAATTCTTAATAATAAATATCCTAGCCAATAATGAATGTTCTCTGCCGGCCTCCAGTTGTCTGGGGGGCATAATATCTAATTTCCTCCCAATGTTTCATGTCCCTGCACAGGCATGTCGACACAGTCCATCATCACAGCTCATCCCTGGTCCCTATCGCTTTTTTATTTCGTTTTCGAAATCAATATATATATAAATCACCGCCAAGATCACGACACGGTAAACCTTTTTACAGATGAGACCCCGTCCGTAGGTTATGCGGCAGACGATGGACAAATGTCCAGGGCCGCTGAACCCCCAGAAAGACAGAAGGGTGGCACCGCGTGGGTGATTGTCTGCGTTGAACTACTACCTATGATATGCTATCCTATATACTATAAACAACCCTACACTATAACAATACTACACAATACTAAACTATACAATGCTAAATAAACTGGTCAATTCTATACTATACTAAACAATACAAAACTACAAACAACACTATATACTACATATGATATACTATACTATATACTATAAAATACACTATTTACTAGTGATTTACTATGTACTACACTAATAAACGATCAACAACGCTATACTATACTATAACAATAGTACATTTGGTATTCAGAAGTCACGTCTAAGTGTTTCCTATTAATACTATATTTCTAACCCGCTACTATTCACAGCTCCCGCTTTGGGGCGATAAATATGTAGGGATTGTTTATCTCCTGACTTTGAGTACCATTTAGTTTGGCAGATTATTTGATATCAAAGCGTTCTGCAGAGAGCACTGTATTGTTATTCCAGATGCATGTCAATGAGTAGGGGTAGAGGGGTGGGGTGGTGTAGAGGGGTGGGGTGATGCTGGTTTAGGGGCGTCTTGCTCAAGGATGCCTACAGGACATGGGGGGGGAGATGGGGGGGGAGGGCGGGGAGACGTGGTACCCGGGACTACGTCTCCCTGTCACGCCCGCCGAGGGCCCCGGAGATATAATATAGGAAAACACTTAACCCCCATTTGGCCGGTGCTAGGTGTTAATGTTGGACCATATTAGCCGGCTTATTAGGCACCTAATAAACTGGCAAGTTTTTACCATGCACCTGGCAACCTGGTACCTTGTATGCTGTTCGTGTGTGTGTGTGTGTGTGTGTGTGTGTGTGTGTGTGTGTGTGTGTGTGTGTGTGTGTGTGTGTGTGTGTGTGTGTGTGTGTGTGTGTGTGTGTGTGTGTGTGTGTGTGTGTGTGTGTGTGTGTGTGTGTGTGTGTGTGTGTGTGTGTGTGTCAGCCATGGTCTCAAGGGCCGCCTGGGGGTGGGGGACACAGTTGGTGGGCTTTGTTAAATGGCCAGTTTGCAGCCCACCCTTTCAAGCGAACGACTTATAAATATATAAATATCCAAATCTACACAGGTGTGTGTGTGTGTGTGTGTGTGTGTGTGTGAGCACACCTCAGCCCCGGTGGTCTTGTTGACCACCACCACCACACAATGGAGTCAGGCAGAGCCTCACCCGACCTGTGTTCTTTAAGCTCAGCCACACGGGAAATACCACTAGTGTTGGCGGGGGGGGGGGGGGGATAGAGCAGTGGCATTGAGTGTGGTGTGGTGGTGGTGGTGGTGGTGGTGGTGTTGGTGCAGGTGGTGTGTGGATGTGAGTGGTGGGGGTGTGTGTGGGGGGGGGGGGGGGGGGGAGTACAGGAGGGAAGCACCAGGTGAAATAGAGCATGGAGATTTGAGAGAGAGAGAGAGAAGAGAGAGAGAGAGAGAGAGAGAAAGAGAGAGAGAGGGAGGCAGGCAGGGCATCTCCGAGCAAAACAATAATAGCAACAGTGAAACCTCCAGCTGTAATGTGGAATTCTCACAGCAGAGTCACGGCCACTCAACTCCGCCATGGGCCCGTGATATGAAAGGGGAGGGCTACACGCACATGCACACGCGCACACACACACACACACACACACACACACGATACCTGAGCCCTTGCCCTCGGTGCGATCATCTGGGGAATATACTGCCGTCAGGGCCCATAACGTCAGAGACCACCGTGGTGGCTCACGCCCCTTGACACACATATGCTGCGTGAAGCAGTGGAAGGGAAGGGGAGCTAAGAGAATGGAAGGTGGAGGGCGGGGCAGAGGATTTACCAGCTTTGAGGCAGATCCCCGCTGACAGTGGTCCAGTAGGGCGGTGGCGGTGGGGGGGGAAGAGACCCTCCGGGATGAGGTAGAACAAGGAGAGCTTGCCCGCTGACACAGGGAGAGAGAAAACAGAGAGAGAATAGTGTATTTTTCATAATACTATTATTTTATTATTATTTTATTGATTTATTATTATTATTTTATATATATATATAAACAGTATATATATATAATATCATATATAATATATATATATATATATATAACTGTATATATATATATATATATATATATATATACTTATATATATATATATATATATATATATATAATATATATATATATATATATATATATATATATATTATATTATACACATTTATACACTACAGTATTTCTCTATTTTTTTTATATACATATTTTTATACACTGTATAAATATTTTGTATTCTATATATATATATATATATAATTGGCCTACGTCTTTCTCCAAGCTATAACTCCGTAGCAGTTTGCTGTTATAAGGTCCGCCCCCAGCACCCTTCCTTCTGCTGTTCATTCCTCCAATCAGAAGTCAGTGGACTGGAGTGGTTAAAACATTTTTTTTTTTTTAGGAATTTTCGTCAATTTGGGACCACCGACTGGTGACTTCAGACCACACCTCGGAATGTACATTCAGAAAAGAGAGACTTCCTCCTCAGATATGAGATCAGAGGACGTGAGTCATTAAGGCCCTCGTGAAGGGAAAGACATGTGTGTGTGTGTGTGTGGGCTCCTGAGCTTTCATCTGCACCTGTAAGAACTTATTCAGGCCTCCTATTCATATTCATGTTCACATACTGTTTGCTCTTTTATGTGTTTTGCCAGCTTTTCCCTCCACATTTTCTAACTTTGTACAAAGGTTGTGGCCAATGGCGTTTTTTTTTCTCTATTTAATATTAAGCGACGTTAAGAAACTAGGAGATGTACAGCTCATGTATTAATGTGTTATCATGTAGCAGGCTGAGGGTAATGATTGAGATGCCGTTTGGCCAATGTTTGCGTGCAAGTTGTAGCCTACATGACCGACCAATGGTGCGAGAAGGCGGGTCGGTGAAATGCCAAAGAAATAGTAAAGAAATGTGACAGTAGGAAGCGAAAGCCGAATCACATCTTGGGCGATTTAGAAATAGTTTTGGGTCCCAAAAAGAGTACATGTTTATTTATTTGATCACATTACAGTGATACAGATAACACAAGACATACACAATTGCAGTTTTCTTGCCGTTTTCATCGCCAAATTCATCTTCAATATTGCAAATTGCTAAATAATTCTAAACAGGAAGTACCAATTATATAAAAATTGCGAAATCTGTAACCCCCCCCCCCCCTCCCTACAAGAAAGAAACAAGGTTTCCATGTCACAAAAATAAAAATGGTCTCCCAGCAGAGAGAGAGAGAGAGAGTTTAGTCTAATGCGCGGGGTGTAGGAGAACGCGGGGCTACACAGTATAAATAAT
>CM051020.1:11299482-11301982 GCA_027704905.1 Muraenolepis orangiensis
CTCTGCACAGGCACCGCGATTGCATTGTGAGGGCCCCCTTTCCCCTTTCCGATCTGCTCTTTTTCGCGGCCAATTAAGACTTTCTAAGTTGTGTTTGAGTTCATTATCCACGGCTCTTACTGAAGATTAGGGCGCATCTTATCTTGCTTCCCGGGCTTCTTCCACTCGCCTCGGCTACAAGCGGAGAGTCGCTGAATAGAATCATAGGGTATGGAACTGTAATTACCTCATCCGTTTGAATAAATCAAATTATCTGGCACGCACACACACACACACACGCACACACACACACGCACGCACGCACACACACACGTTCGTTCAATGCGAGAACGATTGGCTGATGATTACTGGGAAAAGTAGTGTTATTTTATTATTAATGAACCTCATCTGACAACGCCAGCAATGTAATAACAATAATAACGTTGTTCGTCGTAAGTCAGACTGTATCCGCAATTGGACAATTTGTATTCAAATGAAAATATTGCTATAAACACAACAGCATGGATTCCACAGCTGTTGCACTGCAGCGTACAGCAGGATACATCCTGTGTGTGTGTGTGTGTGTGTGTGTGTGTGTGTGTGTGTGTGTGTGTGTGTGTGTGTGTGTGTGTGTGTGTGTGTGTGTGTGTGTGTGTGTGTGTGTGTGTGTGTGTGTGTGTGTGTGTGTGTGTGTGTACAGCAATCAACGACAGTGTATTCCTTAATGTTAAGCACTCGCCTGCTAACTCACCACTGATTGACCCCAAGCTGCTTAGCGAGTAGGCTTCCGAAAGCCATGGAACCAACTCACTTCTGCCTTTGAACCTTATCAAATAATAGCATAGCACACCACACACACACCACACTAGGGACAAATATACGCTTTACGTACACTCACACACACACATATACACGCACGCACACACACATGCACACGTACACACACACATATCCATAGTCACACATTAACAGACACACACACACACACACACACACACACACACTTCATGAAAGATCTCAGCCCGGTGACAAACAGAACACACTCATCCATTATTCCACTGTGTTTTTTGGGGGCCGCCAGAGTTTTTCTGCAGAATTTGTTCCAGTATTTTTTCCGCCGCGATGGAAGATTGTGGCTTGAGGAGCCGCGGTGCTGTGATTACGGAGATGAGGAGCGCGTGCTAGATGAGGCTTCATCCTCATTAGTGTTCACTTCCAGCCCGGAGGTGGTGCAAAGCAACGGACACCTAATGAGACACATATTGCAACAAAGGGCCTGTGCCACCACCACCACCACCACCACCACCACCCACCACCATCACCACCATCCCCTCCTCCACCACCACCAGTACCACCACCACCCCCTCCACCACCACCACCACCACCACCACCACCACCATCCACCACCACCACCCACCACCATCCCCTCCTCCACCACCACCAGTACCACCACCAGTACCACCACCACCACCACCACCACCCCCAGCACCCGCTCTGGGGGCCTGCCCGGGTCTTCATCTGGGAGACTTTGGGAACCAGAGGATGGTTTAGGGTGTAGGGTTTATAGTTTAGAGTTTAGGGTTTAGGGTTTAGAGTTCAGGGTTTAAAGTTTAGGGTTGAGGGTTTAGAGTTTAGGGTTAATGTGTAAGGGTTTATAGTTTGGGTTTATAGTTAAGGGTTTAGCGTTTAGAGTTAAGGGTTTAGGATTCATAGTTTTGTGTTAAGAGTTTAGGGTTTAGGGTTTAGGGATTACAGTTTAGGGTTAATGGGTAAGGGTTTAGAGTTAAGGGTTTAGAGTTTAGGGTTTAGAGCTTTGAGTTTAGGGTTCAGGGTTGAGGGTTGAGGGTTTAAAGTTTAGGATTTAGTGTTTAGGGTGGTGGTGGTGGGGGGTTTTGTCAATATCTTTGTAGATACAAAACATGAATAGGAAAAAGTTATATTGTGAGCATGTTTTTCGATGCTTTTCACTCCTAATATGCGTATGTCGGCAAGACAACAGAAGATACCACACTATTTTCTACAACCGTATTATTACAGACAAAATCCATAATTCCACTCCAATAATAAACCATAAAATAGTGTCTCTTTCGTTCACAGAAATCACATCAATTGATACGACGGCATTGTGGGACATTGGGCTTCGCAGTCAGTAAATCTCGGGGGTATAGCTAACATGGGTGGTGCTAGAGAAGAGCTAGCGTAGCATGTTGGGCTACTAATCATCGTTGGCTTCAAACCCCTAAAATAAGCCAGACAGCAGCCGGCCTTACAGACACAGTAGGGACTCACCTGCCCTGTGGCTAAAGCTACTGTATCACGCACAGCACACACACACACACACACACACACACACACACACACACACACACACACACACACACACACACACACACACACACACACACACTCACCAGCTATCTCACAGCGTTCCGTACAGTACAGTCAATCTCACTTAATCATTTCAGAGGTCACCGCAAAGCAAGGTGGGGTGATAATTGCCCGTGCTGAGCGGCCAAAAGGG
>CM051020.1:11311982-11326982 GCA_027704905.1 Muraenolepis orangiensis
GAATCGCGTCATAGAGTTATTCAAATGCTAAATCTCTGTAGTTTTTTTGACTGTAATTCAGAGCTGTCTTTGTCTGGGCACTGCTGGTGCTTCATGTGACACGAGGCTGCCCTTTCGAAAAAGCAGGAAACATTCGACCTTTGACCTTTGACCGATTGGCAGAACGCCTGGTGACCTGGTTCTACCAAAGGTAATAATAGATAATATAGATAACTGATGAAGGGGGAATTGAAAACTGCTCATTTTTTGTGATGGGAAAGCTGACGTACAGAGACAGAGACAGAGACGGAGACAGAGACAGAGAGGGGTACAGAGAGAGAGAGAGAGAGAGAGAGAGAGAGAGAGAGAGAGAGAGAGAGAGAGAGAGAGAGAGAGAGAGAGAGAGAGAGAGAGAGAGAGAGAGAGAGAGAGAGAGAGAGAGAGAGAGAGAGAGAGAGAGAGAGGTAAAGACTGAGAGTGTGAGAGAGAGGTAAAGAGTGAGAGAGAGGTAGGTGAAGAGAGAGAATGAGAGAGAAAGCGAGAGCTAGCGAGAGAGAGAGCAACAGCGGTGATTGAGTGAGAGTTGTTCCTGGTGCGCTGACATTAAGAACAGAGAGCCTGCCTTGGTTACGAGTCATTAGATCGCCTGGTAGCTGGTTGACATGGGCAGTGAGAAGATTAATAAGCGTCTGACAGGACAACCGTTATGCCATATGCCTGCGCCAGGCTTACATGCCTCGTCTGATGTACTCCAGGAGACACTTGGGCCGGGGTTACTTTCACAGAAGACACCAGGCGTGGTTAAGGCATCGGGTGAAAGGTACGGGATATCAGAGCCCACCGTATGAATTGCAGTCGCATAAATCCTACAAAACATGCATGTAAACACTCCCGCCCTGCCCATGAGCAAGGCAAATAGAGCGAGGCCACTACGGCTGGAGCCCCACTGCTCCTCGCACCTCGGCTTGGGTTAAATGTGAATTTCCCCACAGGGATTAATAAAGCATTTATTTATTAAAGTCATCATCATTCAATATGTATCTATTTATAGGGTGAGTCCATGCTCTTGAAATCCAAGCAAGCCTACCCTAAGCCTCTAATCTCCCTGTTAATCGCTTTTCTCTCTCTCTCTCTCTCCTCTCTCTCTCTCTCTCTCTCTCTCTCTCTCTCTCTCTCTCTCTCTCTCTCTCTCTCTCTCTCTCTGCTCTCTCTCTCTCTCTCTGTCTCTCTGTCTCTCTCTCCCAGCCTCTCCATCTTCCATATCACACCCATAAAGTGCCCAGTGAGTGAGTTTACTCAATGAGCGCAAACAGCATAATAACCCCCCCCCTCGCCCCCCCTAACAACAACAACAACAACAACAACAACAGCAACAACAGCCTGGGATCTGCTTCACAGTAAATTAGCCACAATTAGTGGCACGGTCGACATTGACAAGCCCGCCTCTCCCCCCCCCCCCCCCTAATGCCATTAAATGCCCAGCCAATCATATCTGAGTTAGCACAGTCTGTCGGATCATTTCTCCCAATCAATGATGTCGGTAAGTGCTTTGGTTGGAAAATGGCCTCCCATGCCTGATCAGCTGGATGCAGACAATTAGATTCGGAGCTAGGGGGGGGGGGACGGGGCGCCCGGGAGTAGCACTTAGCTCCGGGGCAACCGCATGTCATTTGCTATGAGGAGCTCACTGCCGCGCTGAGCTGAGGCCCGTTTTTTGCCGCCGTGAGCCAACAACAGCCGAACACATGGAAAATAGACGTTGTTTTTTGTTTAAAAATGAATCACGTTAAATGTTTGATTTTCCCCACACGGAAGGATGTGGAACTGGTCCTGGTTGGTGTGGTATGGTGCAGTCCTGAACATACAATAATTATCTAAAATGTAAGGCCTGAAAACAGAATGTTTATTTTTAATAAGTTAAGCGATTTTATCTAAATGTTATATAATATATTATATAATGATTATTATTATTATTATTATTATTATTATTATTATTATTATTATTATATGTCATATATAATATTTATGCTCTTTCAAAATATAATCCCCCTATTTATTTATTTTAATTCATTTTAAAGCTTTGAAACTCTAGAGTCTATCTCTAAAGCACATCTCCTCCAAGGTTCCTGGTGGGGGGAGTGGGGTCTGATCACATCACCACTAGAGGTGAGCAAAGAGCCCTGCCTCGACGGAGGTGGACCTGCAGGTAGTGCAAGACGCACAACCTGCAGGTCCAACCTGCACCTTTCACCACACAACGACGTCACACGCATGGTTCATTCACACTGTGGTTCACACACGCGTGTTCGCACAACACTTAGAAGAAATGTAGTATTTTAATAAAAAACTAATATTATTCTACACAGGCTACAAAGTGTGTAGTTTGAGTCATTTGTGAAATGCAAAGCTTTGAATATTGTCCTTTATCTGTCCCAAATGTTGTTGATCTTATTATTGGTCTGTTGGTTAACTGTTATTAATCCTTTTTCTCTTTTTGCTAATGGTACTCTGCGTTATACAGACGTCATTGTAAGCAGCCCTATAACAATGAGGTGTGTTCATTGCATTTCATTCATATCATTGCATTTGGAGCAGCTCAGTCTGTTGGGACTTGGCTTGGGGAATCAGACGGTCGCCGGTTCAAGTCCCCAAAAACAAAAATGGACAAAGTACGGGGTGAGAACTGGTATTTGGGAAAAAGGTTCGCCTATTACTCAGTTGGCCTCCTGGGGCACTGCCGAGGTTGCCCTTGAGCAAGGCAGCAGACCCCCTACTCTGCTCCCCGGACGCTGTATATAACAATAGCTATAACCCACTGCTCCTAATACTAGGATGGGTAAAAATGCAGAGAAAGACCCTCTGTGTGTACACGTATGTGACCAATAAAGAGAATTCAAGATTTAGATATTGTTTTCTCCTGGACGTCACACCGTTCCTGAACTAAAAATGAATTAAATTTCATGCGTGTTTTTCCACATCTCGCGTCGTACTGTGAATCGTAACGACCTGAAAGGTAGTCATGCTCACTCACCCGCCCCGCCCCAATGGCACCCATGGGTGCCCAGCTGGTCGGCTTGCCAGGGAACAGCTCCGCTAGCAGGGCCATAGCCGCTTCCCGCTTTCAGCAGCAGCGGCGGCGGCGGCAGCGGCAGCAACCTCCCTCACCTCCATGCAATTAAGCATGAAACATTGTCAGAAGCAAATTGGCTCTTAAAACCGGGCTAATTTAGCATGAAATGCTAGGGCTATGCTCTGGCGATCCGAGGCTATGGGGAGCACTTAAAGGGGAGGGGGAGGAGGGGGAGGAGGAGGAGGGAGGGGGGGCGGGTGGGCGGGGGGGGGGGGAAGACCTATTTTATATTGGTTACATCTTAGGTACTTACGTGGTTGTTGATAACACACGCGGGTGCGCACACACACACAAACACACACTTAAACTCTCTCTCTCACACACACACACATACCTTCCCACACGCGCACACATACACACACATAAAAACTCTCTCACTCACACACACACACACATAAAAATACATTCATGCAAACACACACGCACGCACGCACACACGCGCACACACAAACACACACAAATACACACACATGCACACACATAAACACACATGCACACACATGCACACACACACACACACACACACACGTACACAAACACACACGCATGCATAAACACCCATTCCGTCTGTATAGGTCTGTTTAATTTCTTTATTTTATTTGTACGACAAAATCTTGCCAATGTGTGGCATTTATATATATTTTTTCAGGGTGGGGGGGTTGAAATGTAAGGTAATAAATTGAACGCCATGAAGGGCGACGGCGAGATTAAAACATGTTGAGGGTCATTGAGCGGGTGGATTCATTTATACGACAGACGCGTTCTGTTGTATACGGGGAATAAAGAAATCACACTGGGAGAAGACAGGGAGGCAGTGGAGCAGGCTGCACGGCTGTCAGACGGTTCTGGATCTGTCCCCCATCTTTATGCACTCACACACACACACACACACACACACACAAACACACACACATATACACATTTACACACACTCACACATACACATTTACACACACGTACGCGATCACGCACGCACACACACACACACACACATTTACACATTCACACGCACACCCACACAGATACACATTTGCACTTGCACACACACACACTCACACACATACACACATACACACACATACACATTTACACACACACACACACACACATTTACACATGCACACACACACACGCAAACGCACACACACCCACATACATTTACACATTTACAAACCCTTACACACGCACACACATTGACACACACAAACACACACACACACACACACAAACACACACACACACATTTACACACATTTGTTACACATGCAAGGGCACATACGCATACACACATACACATCCAAAATGCAGTCTAAATGCAGTCTCCAGTCACAGTGAAGCACGGGTCCACAGAGTGGAGAGAGCAAACAATTTGAGGCATATGTCAAGTCCTTGTGGATCCCCCCCCAGAAATACACTGTCATGAACACTCTGCCTTGGCCCGTGCAGCCTCTCTCTCTCTCTCTCTCTCTCTCTCTCTCTCTCTCTTTCTCTCTCTCTCTCTCGTCTCTCTCTCTCTCTCTCTCTCTCTTTCTCTCTCTCTCTCTCTCTCTCTCTCTCTCTCTCTCTCTCTCTCTCTCTCTCTCTCTCTCTCTCTCTCTCTCTCTTTGGGGCCCTTGATTTGAATTGTATTTTTATTATCTTTAGTGAGTACTTCTGCCTCCTCTCTGAGCTTCTTGGTGTCGCCAAGTACATGTCTACAGACATGTGCTACTTCCTGTCTAGAGACATACACTGCTTCCTGTATACAGACATGTACTGCTTCCTGTCTAAGAGACATGCACAGCTTCCTGTCTAAAGATATGTACTGCTTCCTGTCTAGAGACATGTACTGCTTCAGAGTTGTTTATCTGCCTGGGAGGCTCTTGAAGGGGGGGGGGGAGAGAGAGAGAGAGAGAGAGAGAGAGAGAGAGAGAGAGAGAGAGAGAGAGAGAGAGAGAGAGAGAGAGAGAGACCCCTTGACCCTCGAGACTGAGTCTGTTCCTATTCCCCATTGTGAGAGATGCATGCCGGTGAGTAAGGGTGGGGGGGCAGAAGGAGAGGAGGAGGAGGAAGCAGGGAAGGAGGGAAGGAATGGGGGGAGGAAGGTGAAAGGGGTGACATCAGGCAAGACACAAGGCATAAGGAAGGAGATAGAGACAGAGCGAGAGAAAGTGCATATATATATATATTGTAACATCACGAGAGCGGGCAAGTGTTGGGTTCCAGGGAAAACAGGTAAAAATAGTAAGGTTTAAATAAAAATTGGCTTTATTTCCTCACAAAGGGCTTTTCCCCCAAGCACAGTTCATCAAACAAAAATTTGACTTTCCTTCTCTTTGGAGGCTTTTCTACTAAGTGTCTCCAGCCATGTTCCCCCTCTGCTCCTGAGAGCCTGGGGGCTTTTGTCTGTTTCCCCAGTGCGGCTTCAATTAGGTGGCTTAAGCACCTACACCTATCAGAGTTGTGGGGCATGCTGGGAGATGTAGTTTGTGGGACCGGTGGCCATTTTGGGATGTTGCAGCTGGTCTACCGGGGGAATATAGCACCCCTCTATAACCTGTTCCCTCGTGATGTCACAATATATATATATACAGTTTATATACAAAAGCATCATGGATATAAAAGCATGCATCTGCTAGGCCCCTTAAATGTGACTTTAGTACATTCATATGTCCACACAATGAACCTATATGATCATCTTAACCTATGTGAACCGGTGATATGATTGGCTTCATCTATATGATCCGTTAATGAGGAGATTGAACAACAGCCTTGTTTAGCACATGAATCATATGCACATTATTGTGTTAATCACGATCAGCAGGTGGCGTGATGTAAAGTAAACAACCGCCGATTGAAATATCATTTCCTCATCTTTAATTGCAATATCACAACGCCACATCATCCAAAGCGTGGGATTCCATGATCAACAAGATTCAAGATGTTTTTATTTTGCCATGTGTGCAATGGAACTCCCCATTCCCTCAACACTACCCCCTATATACTATACTATATAGAGAGGTGCTAGATAAATGGACTGCATTTATATAGCGCTTTTCTAACCAGTACGGCCACTCAAAGCGCTTTACATATCAAGTCTCACATTCACCCATTCATACACACATTCAACCACCAACGGCGGAGTCAGCCACGCAAGGAGACAGCCAGCATGTCAGGAGCAGTTAGGGTTAGGGGGTCTTGCTCAAGGACACCTCGACAGCTTTTGCTAGGAGGAGCCGACCGGGATCGAACTTCCGGTTGTGAGGCTCTACCTCCTGAGCCGTACTGCCGCCCAGATAGCGATGTAGACGCCATCGTTGTATGGTTTATTGTATCGGGAAGAGCCACGTATATCAATGAGCTTCACCGTTATCCAGAGTAGAAGCACATTGCTCTTCTTGTCACTGCTAAACAAAAATCGAGCAAGTAGTAAAAGGCGCACCGTTTATTTTGTAGATCTAGGTTTGCTCTCGGGCCAGGGCTGTACTCAAGGGCTTAGCCCCCACCACCACCACCACCACCACCACCACCACAGTTAATATTCATAATCCAATATAGACAAATCTAGACAAGATCTCCCAGCTTAAAGGAAAGGAGAGAGAGAGAGAGAGGATCCGACGGCGTTATTTCCCCCATGTATTCACAAGGCGGCGGCGTGCATTTGTATTGTATTGTCGTTGGCGTTCCCCGTGCAGCCATGCGGGCCGAACAGCGTGGAGATTTGTGAGCGCGCCGGGCGGAAGATTGGTCGGCAATGTTTGGTTTAGTTGTTTTTTTCCGGGGGAAGAAGAAGCTAAAGGTTCCACGGCGGGTGATGGCCTTGTGTATTAGTGTGTGTGACAGACAGACAGACAGGAGAGAGAGAGAGAGAGAGAGAGAGAGAGAGCAGCTCTTCGGTGAATCGCTTTTCCTGGTGGAACGAAGAGTGAGAATGAACAGAGTGAAACAACGCGTGACGCGCCGGATGTAATAATAAACACGTGGAGGAGAAGAAGAAGAAAAAAGAAAAAAAACAACAGATAAAACCTCAATTTTATAAACATTAAAGTTGCGATTTTTTTAATGTTTTATTTTCCTCTCTTTCCCCCCCCCCCCCCCCCACCCCCAAAAGAAAAAAATGAAGGTGATGGATGGTAGGCTATCCATCCTTGCATAGCGAGATACAAACATACACACACACACACACACATACACACAGACATAAACACACACACACACACACACACACACACACACACACACACACACACACACACACACATACACACAGACATAAACACACACACACACACACACACACACACACACACACAATACATACACAGACATAAACACACACACACACACACACACAGACATAAATACACAGACATAAACACACACACAGACACACACACACACACACACACACATACATACAGACATAAACACACTTACACACACACACACAGACATACATACACAGACATAAACACACACACAGACACACACACACACACACACACACACACACACACACACACACACACACACACACACACACTGCAGCAGTTGAAGGGAGATGGGCTCCTCACAGGATATGGGGTGAATCCCCTCGCAAAAATGACTCATAATCCCTCACAGCAGGGGGGGAACACAGAGTCTGTTCCTCTACCCCCCCCCCCCCCCCACCCCTTACCCCGTTCGTCTGGTCGCAGCCACATCCAATATGGCCGCCCAGACTTTGTTTATCTGCGACTGTCTGCCGTCTCCTACAGTTTATGATAAATAACCATTTACTGCTCATGTCTGCAAGACATGTGCACCAGGAAACACGCTTAGCCCCACACAGTGGGGTGAAGGGGGGGGGGGGGAGGCAGACGCATGCACACACTGACACACACACACTGACACACACACTGACACACACACACACACGCACACACTGACACACACACACACACACACACTGACACACACTCACACTCACTGACACACACACATACACACACACACACACACACACTGACACACACACACACACACACACACACACACTTCACAGGCCCATTCTAAACATGGTGTTAATGATATTCGTCTTGCTTCGGTCTTTAGTATGTAAAACTCATGTGATAGATGAGGGTAGGAAACGCAGAGCAGGGCTAAACACCAGTGGTGGTGGTGGTGGTGGTGGTGGTGGTGGTGGTGGTGGTGGTGTTACTGGCGGTGGTGTTACTGGTGATGGTGTGTCTGGTTCACAACAGAGCCGACCCAAGGCCCCCCCCCCTTTGCTAACGACGCTTGCCAAGTAAATGATGATATACATCGGAGGCCTCCCTCCCTCCCTCCCTCCCTCCATCCCTCCCTCCCTCCCTCCTCCATCCCTCCCTCCACCAGCACATCACCTAATGATGTCGGATGCACTGCAGACCACAAATATATTATGCGTCTTAAATGGCCATCCCTGAGGAAAACGCCATTTGAATTGTAAATTCGAAACACACGCGGCGTGTGTCATTTTTCATGTGCGATCGCCATGCGGCGAAGGGGGCAAAATTCCAAACAACTGTGTACTTAATGTACAATGTTTTCCGCAGCCACCCGCCCATGTGTGTGTGTGTGTGTGTGTGTGTGTGTGTATGTGTGTGTGTGTGTGTGTGTGTGTTTTCATTTTCATCTTTGCATATATATTTTTTTTTTTCGCGTGTTGTTATTTTTAAATACGCTATTTGTCACCCACAGACTAGAGTCAGACGGATGTGTGTGTTTTTTTATGTGCTATTTATTATATATTCGGTTCTGGGTCAAACTTTACACTTGAAAGTTCTCTCCCAATGAACCTCCTGTGTGAGTACGAAATAGGCTGCCATCTCCGAGGCTTTCTTCTTCTTCTTCTTCTTCTTCTTCTTCTTCTTCTTCTTCTTCTTCTTCTTTTACCACTTTTTTCAACAGATTGTCCGTTTTTTTGCATCTCTGGTCTTTTTATCTAGGATTTATTTGTGGATTATTTTTTTTTTAAGTACAAAAAGCACACATACATAATCCCTAACATTTATGAAAAGATAGAAAGGGAGTAAAAGATACCATTCTACCATTCTGTCAAATAAAATGAGGTAGGCATTGGCAAAGATATATGGTGACACGAAGACGAGGGTGATATCAACAACACAATAAAACAAACAAACAAACAGACCCCCCCCCCAAAAAAAAATGAAAGAACATTTTTCATTTCATCAAATCAATTAAATGAATCATAAATAATAACAAACACATATACAAGACATGTCAGTGGCAGTAAACTAATCGACATACTGTGTGCTACCAGTACATATATAGTGACAACATTAGTTACATATTGTCCAACTTAGTGCACTTTTACCTGAAATCATCCAATTCTTAGGGACTTGAGCTGTATCCTTAGAGAGAGCCGCCCCCTTACCCTGAAATCTTGGGCCACACTTTCCCTTCCGCTTCCCCCCCCCCTGGAAAACAAAAAACACACACAGATTCTCTGGAGGATCTAAGATGAGGCTCACACAAAGAGCCCCTCTTTACACACTTTAAGGTACAGTAATTATCCTCCGAAACCCGGAGATCCAGCTGAACCGGGGCTGCATTGCGCTGGTCAGGGGCTCACCGTTGGAATTATAGAGCCGTGGACAGGGAGGGAGAGTGAGGGGAGAGAGAGAGAGAGAGAGAGAGAGAGAGAGAGAGAGAGAGAGAGAGAGAGAGAGAGAGAGAGAGAGAGAGAGGAGAGAGAGAGAGAGAGAGAGAGAGAGAGACAATAGAGCGTTTGACTGAATGTTGGCCCGGACTTGGACCAGACGACAGATATACCTGGCTACCTGCCTGGCCACTGACTCAGGTTTAGAGTCTGTTAGGCTGAGATTGGTATGAGATTGGTATAAAGAGAGTGTGTGTGTGCGTATGTGTGTTTGTGTGCGTGTGTGTGTGTGTGTGTGTGTGTGTGTGTGTGTGTGTGTGTGTGTGTGTGTGTGTGTGTGTGTGCATGTGTGTTTGTTTGCATGTGTGTGTGTGTGTGTGTGTGTGTGTGCATGTGCGTGTGTGTGCATATGTGTGTGTGTGTGTGTGTGGGGGGGGGGGGGTCTTGGAAAAGACTGAGGCCTAAAGACATCTTTGCCAAGGGCCCTTCAACACCTCACCTTAGCTGGTCTCCTCAGGGATGCTTTGGAATGTACACAAACATAAACACACACACACACACACGCGCACACACATGCGCACACACACACACACACACACACACACACACACACACACACACACACACATATGAACACACATTCACTCTTGATGTACCGACACATACCGGAAATATAAACTAAATTAGTAATATAAAAGTACTTTAAAAGTACTATAGCCATATACAATACAGAAAATGGTACAATGTTTTCGGTGTGTGTTTTCATTTTCATCTTTGCATATATTTTTTTTATAAAAAATAAATAAAAATCTAAACATTAGTAATATAAAACTGCTTTAAATGTACAATAGCCATATACAATACGTATACAATATACAATTCATGAGGGCCCATATAGGCTCTTTCCCTTCTCCCCCGTTTGTTGTGACGTATTCTTAGACAAGTGAGAGTGAGAGAGAAACTTCTTCTTCTTCTTCTTCTACGTCGTCTTGAAGTTCTCCTCTCGTCTCCGATCAGAGGAGCTAGAGAGTGAGAAAGTGTGTGACACCGGGGGTCACCCCGTATGCTAAACACTCGTGGGAAACCAACGAGGAAGTATCGTCGAGCGCGTGTGTGCACTTACTTTACAGTGAGTCTTATCCGAAAAAGGGCGATTGACCTCTTCTATCTATTCCTGTCAACGTAAACCACGGGGTTATTTGGGTGGGTGGGCGGAAGGGGAGGAGGGGGGGGGGGGGGGAGTGTGGGGGGCACCATCGGTGCACCATCAGTGCCATCTGCTTGGCATTCAGAGGAGGAGGAGGAGGAGGAGGAGAATATAGCTATAGTCAGAGCAAGAGGGCAGTGCGGTGCGATGGATCCACTGTATACAATGTCAAAGTCATTTCGATTGTTTGTCTTGTAGGCTTCGAGGTAAATAAAAACGAATTAAAAAAAAAAAGGTTCTCAACCGTGCCAACTTTCTAGAATCGTGTCAGGCGTGTCAACGTAAACGCTTAAAACGTCGGAAAAAAACGTCTGTATGTCGTATAACTATATGTTGAGCAGGAAGACAATTCTGACCCCAAAAACCCAAGTTATCTAAATCTGGAGGATTGAATGCTCTTCATGTACACACACACACAGTGAAATGTGTTTTCTCTGCATTTAACCCATCCTTAGTATAAGAAGCAGTGGGCCGCTGTTGTACGTATACATTAGTTATATACAACATTTATATATATGTATATATACATATGTACATATAGATACAACATTAGTTAGATATTGTCCAACTTATTGTACTTTGACCTGAAATGATTGTACTTTTACCTGATGGTGGTTCAGTTCTTAGAGACTTTTTATGAATGAAATGCACTTTTGACTTTTGGTTACCAACCTTTGTTGAACGCACTATTGTAATTCGCTTTGGATAAAAGAGTCTACTAATTGACTGTCATGTTATGTAATGTATACAGCGCCCGGGGAGCAGTGTGTAGGGGGACTGGTGCCTTGCTTAAAGGCACCTCGACCACGTGGCCACGTGTTTCTGGGACTTGAACCGGCGACTTTCCGGTTCCCAAGCCCCAAGTGTCAAACAGACTGAGCTATCCTGCTCCCCCATGTTTTGTCCATGAATGGGGAATTGTATTCACATTTGGAGCAAAGGAAAGCTCACCATGATTTGTACACAACGTATCAGAGGTCAAATCCGTTCCTCTTCTCTCTCAGTGAATACCAGGCCTATCACTATTCAGTGTGGCATTTGAGTTTCTTGGGTGTCACACAGTGATACCCGCGGGGGAATGCTAGCCCATGCTAGCATGTCAAGGACTCCAGAGCTTGGGCCTGTGGCTTAGACGTCAGGAAAACCCACTGAAAACCCAGGTGTTGCCTGCCTCAGAAACTGCTGAGTGTTGTTCTCTGTCACACACATGTATGTGTATGCTTATGTACGTTAATCCACGCGCACGCACGCACACACACACACACACACACCCACACCCACACACACACACACACACACACACACACACACGTCTTTGTGTTCATCGAGAGAGGTTACTTACAGGGAGCGTATAACAAGCGTGTAGCCAGGTTAGACGTGAATGCTGTCACAATCACACATATGTATACAATCTGAGATATGCAATCTTTTTCATACCAGATATATGTATTAAATATGAAATGTATTCCCTACGACGGCTGAGTGATTGACAAGGACCTTTGGCCTATATGGTAGGAAAGCGGTCAGTGTTTTGGTTTGCTGTCAGCCATGCCAGCAGCTTGTGTGTTGTGTGTGTGTGTGTGTGTGTGTGTGTGTGTGTGTGTGTGTGTGTGTGTGTGTGTGTGTGTGTGTGTGTGTGTGTGTGTGTGTGTGTGTGTGTGTGTGTGTGTGTGTGTGTGTGTGTGTGTGTGTGTCTACAAAGCATACAGCAGAACAATGTTTAAGACTCAAAAAGCTATTCCTTTGACAAAGTTTCATCACTCATGCACTTGTCTAGTTCCTACAACTTAGTCATAGTATTAGAAGTACCAATTATAGTTAAAGTCTGTATTGACCTGGTTGTGTATGTGTGTGTGTGTGTGTGTGTGTGTGTGCCTGTGTGCATGTGTGCATGTGTGTGTGTGTGTGTGTGTGTGTGTGTGTGTGTGTGTGTGTGGTGTGTGTGTGTGTGTGTGTGTGTGTGTGTGTGTGTCTACAAAGCATACAGCACTACAATGTTAAAGACTTAGTCATAATATTTTTTAATATGGTTTTGGTGCTTTGTTTTTCTTCCTTGAGCACTTTTGGTACAATTTCCTTAGACTTGCCTTAGAAATCCTCCTGTGAATCGCAAGTGGTAATTGTCTATGCTAATTTGCGTCTATGCTAATGGAGACCAATGTGTGTGAGCCCCCCCTCCCCCCCCAATGTCAGAGGTCTGTGTGAGATGAGACGCCTGCAGGTGAAACTGGTAAACAACAACACAAAGCGGGTAAACAAAAGGGTTAATGAGAGACAACGGAGGGCCACCAATGCCCCTGTCCCCCAGACGATGATGTCATGTGGCTCGGCCCTCAATCCCACCCCTCTTAACACTCTCTCTCTCTTTCTCTATCTCTCTCTCTCTCTCTCTCTCTCTCTCTCTCTCTCTCTCTCTCTCTCTCTCTCTCTCTCTCTCTCTCTCGCTCTCTCTCTCTCTCTCTCTCTCTCTCTCTCTCTCTCGCTCTCTCTCGCTCTCTCTCGCTCTCTCTCTCTCTCTCTCTCTCTCGCTCTCTCTTCCCCAAAACAATACCACCCTATTCTCATGGGCAAATCCCCCACCCCCCAAACCCCCCCCCCCCCCCCCACTCCTATTATTTTCATCTCAATTGACCTCGGTTTGTGTTTACCCCCACCACCACCACCCCCACCACCAGCCTTCCCCATGGCCCCTGGCTGGAACCCCGGGAGCACGGGATCCCTGGGCCCCCTGGTTCTCCCTCGCTCCGCGGTCTCTTCTCCACCCTCCAGTCATCTGCTGGCCATCTGTCAGCTGATCCAGGCTCCGCCCATCGTGCTCATTTGGCCCACAGGCCGGTGAGCGGAGCTCCTATCAGACCGGACCCCGTGCGGCGTGGAACTAATTAGTCGACCACGGGGCAGGCCGAGTCGCCCCGGACTGCGGTCCGTCCCGGGACGGACCACGCCCGCACTCATTTCCCCATAGACACACACATACATACACACACACACACACACACACGCACACACATGCACACACCGTCGACCCTGTACCGCTACAGCCAGTGAGTGAGGTAGAGCGTGTGGATGGATGTGTTTGTGTATGCGGTGTCACAGCATATACCGGTTTCACACTGTATAACGTTCACACACGATAGAGAAGCGAATGCGCATTCATTGGAGACTGGTAGTTGTGTGTGAAGTGAAAGTAATGCGCATTAAAGATTCTGTTCACACACACACACACGGGAAGCGAAACCCGTAGTAGTTTTATTGCTTTGCACCCAAACTAGTTAATTCAGGATCGAAACCACCTTCCCCAAGGGGTATTAGTTAATGCACACTAGTTGGGTAGCGAATGCGCATTACTTGCCAGTGTGAAAGCAAAAGTGCTGCGAAACTAGTTTTCGCAGCGCTTTTGCTTTCACACTGGAATACCGTATTTTAGCCCAGTGTGAAAACGGTAATAGTGTGCAAAAGATTGGGGAAACATATCGTGGTTCAGACATAGCCAGCACGGTCGGTGACCGAGCCTTTTCAGGCCTAATATCACCCAAGCTATGGAAGGCTCTCCCCCCACACACACACACCCCTTAGGTTTGCTGGATCTGTTGAACACTTTTAGGGAAAAGGGCAGCTAATGACGTACCTGTTTAGACGTTCGTTAGGCGTTTGGGTAACTGTTTTAATCTGTTTTACAGGGTTTTTATTTGTGTGTGTTTGGTGTGTTGTGCCATGTTTGTTTAGTGTCGTACAACATCTTTCACTGTGGCCACCTGTTTTTGTTCTGGGTATTTTACTTTAAACCTGCTTTAAAGTACAGCACTTTGTGACTCCTGCCTGGGAAAAGCGCTTTATAAATATATTTTACTCTTTTTTTTTTTTTTTACTTACCTCATCATTCGTCCAAAAAAAGAAATTGTATTTCCCCTAAAGTGAAATCTTTTTAAAAGCACTCCTTTGCAGGCCTGCAGGAATGTAATTGATTTTACACATACAGGTCAATAGAGGGTAGAAGGTCAATAGATTTATGAATAAAACTCATTTTTTTTTGCTTGTTTTGTCCCATTCTCTGCAGGAGAA
>CM051020.1:11331982-11341982 GCA_027704905.1 Muraenolepis orangiensis
AATTTTTTTTGTTGGCTCCATCTTTCTTTTTTCCAGAACAGTGCTCCTAGCGTGCCCTGTGTACTGAGGTGTTGACTGAAAGATTAGCTTCGCCGTGGCATCCAAAAGAAAATATAATACACAACACACACACACACACACACACACACGCACACACACACACGCATGCATCCATACTTCTTGGAAAGCCGCAGCTAGGCTAGGAGTACATGCCAAGGCAAAGATAATCTGCTTTAGGAAGCCTCCTCAAGGCACACGCACACACACACGCACACGCACACACGCACACGCACACACAAACACACACACACACACACAGTATTCTCCTCTGATATCACTAAAGCATAGGGGCCAATACATTATGAAGCCGTGTTGGTGGTGGTGCATTGATTCTCGAGGAAGGATCTGTGTTATTCCGGGTCCTTCTCTACTCAAGATGGATGATCAGCCTATCTGACATCCTTAGCTCTCTCTCTCTCTCTCTCTCTCTCTCTCTCTCTCTCTCTCTCTCTCTCTCTCTCTCTCTCTCTCTCTCTCTCTCCTCTCTCTCTCTCTCTCCTCTCTCTCTCTCTCTCTCTCTCTCTCTCTCTCTCTCTCTTTCTGTCTCTCTGTCGATCTGTCTCTCTCTCTCTCTATCCCACTATCTCTCTCTCTCTCTCTCTCTCTCTCTCTCTCTCTCTCTCTCTCTCTCTCTCTCTCTCTCTCTCTCTCTCTCTCTCTCTCTCTCTCTCTCTCTCTCTCTCTCTCTCTCTCTCTCTCTCTCTCTCTCTCTCCCCCAGCATATTGGCACTCACTGGTCATCTGCACCGCTGGGATAAGGGGGGGGTGGGGGGGGGGGGGGGGGTTAAGAGTTTGAGACACAACATATGTTATTAGCTTTTCCAATAGCGCGATGCCTCGCAGGAAAATGTGTGTGTGTGTGTGTGCTATCGCGTTATGACAAGGAGGAGAAATGAAAGAGGCTCCGTGGCAACTCCCCCTACCCCCCCCCCCCCCCCCCCCCTCCCCCCTCCCAAGATGGAGGACGTTCGGGATCGGACGGCCGTGAATAATGTTCCGGAGAGAGAGAGAGGGGCGGGAGGGGGGGGGGGGGAGCAGGGGGGCGACGGAAACCCCCCTGGAGTGGACAGAACCAGACTCTTCATAACACAACAAATAAAGGTGATGACTTCCTCTTTGAAAGAGATAAACGCTCGTCTCCGATAGAGACCAACAAAACGCTCTCGATAAACGAAAACGAAAAAAACAGAAAAAAAAGACATTTGGAGACAGCCGAGGAGAGAGAGACACCCAGGAAGAGGGATAGGAACAATTACAAGCCGGTTGTCTTTAGTCAGGCTCTTTCCACGCTTCTGTCCGTCCGTCCGTCTGTCCGTCCGTCATTTCAACATTTGCCACAAAGATAAAAAGACAAATCTAAGCCAGGGGATAAATATGCGGATGTGTGTACAGTTATAGGAGGGGGGGGGGTACCGGGGGGGGGGTACCGTGTGGGGGGGGGGGGGATGTAGGGCCGTAGGCTAGGCCTCCTATGGCCCTGGTCCTGGAGATGGCTGCTGGCTGTTTGCTATTCTTAGCGGTTTGGCGGCCGGCTACAGGGGATTAGCCCACTTAGCGACAACAAAACAAACACGACGACAAACAAGCACACAATTACACCAACACATCGTTTAAGGTACCGAGGCAGACAGACAGCGTATATATATATACAGTATATACATATATATATATATATGATTATTATTATAATTATTATTATCTATTAAACGTTTTTAAATACATACTGTACATACACAGTAAGAGCATGGTAGAGTGTCACATTCGATTCGGTTCAAAACAATGGCAAGTATTAGTAATGAAGCCATGTGTAAGCGGGGGTTTACGAGACGATTTGTTTTGTTGATCTGTATGCGCATGAACCAGTGTGTGTGTGTGTGTGTGTGCTTATAATCGCATGCATGTATGCATGCATGCATGCATGCCTGGGCCCACCGCCACCGCTATCCATGTATGCGTACATACATCCGTACATCCATGTATGTAATCCGTCTCATGTCTGCGCATACGTTAGCACACATGTAGGATGACATCCACCGTACATACGGCTTTGAGAGGATTAGCAGTCATAGTCATGGGGGCCTATATAGATATATATATCTATATACTGTATAGATATATATATATATATCAGTATATAGAACGCAGCGTGGTGCAGATCCAGGGGGAAACGGTAACTGGGTGCTCGTGTGAAAGCTCTTAATTAAGAACGTAATAGGCCTTTATCACAGTAGATTAGAACGCCGGAAGAACCCGCCGGAGCAGTGTATCTTTAGTTCCGGTTTATGCAGTCACCTTGGCATTCACCATGGCGGACAGTTATCGCTGGACAACATCGCTGCACAACCTTCCACAAGTCGGTCAAGACGATGTGGTTCGACTAGTGAATGAACACTCTACAGTGAAGGAGTCTAAACTGGAAAAAGGATACAAGTTATTTTACGAGAAGTTGATCTTCAAGTATAGAGGTAAGTGCTTAGATTGTGTTGTGTCACCGCTAGCTTGCTAGCTTGTAAGGTTTAATGAAAATGACCAGTGTGTCAGATAAGTTCAACTACAGACAGAACGGTATCCATTCGGTGTATACTGGTGTGTATTTATATATATACACACCATTATACACCGAATAATGGATACCGTTCTCTGTGTATATATATTTATATGTATATACAGAGTGCTTAGATTCTGTTGTCACCGCTAGCTCGCAAGGTTGGTGTCAGATAAGTTCAACTACAGACGGAGAACGGTATCCATTATTGTGTGTGTATGTGTATATATATATATATATATATATACACACATATATATACACACAGAGTGCTTAGATTCGGTTGTCACCGCTAGCTTGCTAGCTCGTAAGGTTTAATGAAAATGACCAGTGTGTCAGATAAGTTCAACTACAGACAGAGAACGGTATCCATTGTTCGGTGTGTATATGTATGTGTGTATGTATGTATGTGTGTATGTATATATATGTATGTGTGTGTGTGTATATGTATGTGTGTGTATGTATATATATATATGTATGTGTGTGTGTGTGTATATATATGTATATATATATGTGTGTATATATATGTATGTGTGTGTGTGTGTATATATATATATATACACACACATCTATATATATCTATATATATATATATGCTGCTCCATGTCTGCTGTTGCAGATTCTGTCATTTTTTGTACATGTTCTCCATTTCTAGATTGTGCTGCGTGCAGTTACACCCGTGCAGTTAAATGGATGCTCCTGTTTGTGTGCTGCTGGAAAGGTGTTGTGTAATCACGTGGTCGCACTCCTATTCCAGACGGCTCACTACAGCACCATGGGGGTGAAAAGTGTGCAAACACCACTGGCCTGCACCAGTGAGATTCAGTCATGGCACCGACCAAGGACACAGGTATGTTTTGTCTGGATCCCTCAGATATAGCTATACATACTGTATAGACTACTCAAAGATGTTTAAGATTCTAGCATTTAAGACTCGCAAGACCAACACATCACTTAAAGTGTATACATTTGCATGGAGTTTCCCTCTATTTCTCAAAGCAGCAGTTCCCTGAAGAGGGATGTACAATATGACTTGCGTGTTGAATTATCCCGATATTCTCTGACACTTGCAACAGCATCTATTTTCTTTTTGTGTCATTCCAGGGGATAAGTCCGGAACCCATGGATGAACTTGTGGTCCGGAAGCCTAAGGCTCCTGGACGCAGCAGTGTCAAATCCACGCTGTATCGAGCCTATGCAGGTATGTTTATCATTTTTATTAATTTCATCACTTATTGTGTAGTTTTTTTTAGAACATGGGCATAATATTAAAACCTGCAGATGGTGCTTTACTGATGAATGGTTCCTGTTACTTGTGTTTGTAGGACCCCTTCCTGACCCTGCAGTGCTGTCCTTAGGGGCCAACCTACGACACCTTCAACCACAACCTGGAATATGCAAGATCTTGTGTGGCCTGTTAGGCCTATATCACGTTAGATTAGAACGCCGGAAGTACCCGTTAAAAATCGCTGAAGCAGTGTATCCCAAGTTCCGGTTAATGCATTCAGCTTGGCATTCACCATGGTGGACAGTTATTGCTGGACAACATCGCTGCATAACCTTCCAAAAGTCGGTCCAGACGATGTGGTTCAACTAGTGAATGAACACTCTTCAGTGAAGAAGTCTAAATCCGAATCATACAATTCCCCGACATTGTGTCTTGTGGCTCTATCTGGATATATCGCCATATAACACATACATTTACATTTCATTTAGTTATATTTTGTTTATACTAGTTTATTTAGTTGTTATTTAGTTTTTAGGTATTAGTATACTTTGTGTGCATTTATTCCCCGTCAACTGTTGCACCTTAATTTCCCTCCGGATAAATAAAGTCATCTTGAATCTTGAATAACGAAGGTGATTTTGTGTAGAAGCAGAGGTATGCCTATGTATATAATATAGGCGATTTATTTGATGGATTTTGATTATTTCAATGTACCTTTTCATTTACGTGTTAATATGTAGTGTGCAGTTGTATATTTTCTAAAAGGTTATTCTTGTGAATATGAGTTGTCTTAAAATAAAGAGCTTGTGACATACTTGTGGCATTGAGTTAAAACCGAATTTGTATAAAATACCTATAGATAGAGATATGTATATCTCTATCTATATCGTGTATATATATATATATATATATAGATGGAGATATGTATATATCTATCTATATCGTATATCGCGACGCAGCCAAAAAATACCGGGTTTTGGTCCGTATCGCCCAGCCCTACTTGGGACCAGTGCTTTAAATCACACACATACCCGACATTATGTGGCTCTATTCGGATGAGAGATGGAGTGTGTGTGGGGGTCAGGACCAGTGCTTTTAATCACATACCCGACATTATTAGCCTATTCCGCCCACTTTTCGAGACGTATATGCTCTCCTTGTCAAAGTGCAAACTGCAGACATACGCGCTACCCCTGAGAACATGAAACGAGGGACCTTCATCCTCCTTATCAGCCTCACATGAGACACAAGGAGGAGTTTGTCTTTCGGTAATGGTGTAAACGGAGGTAGGGCTGTCTTTGTTTAGACGTTGAGCAGCCGGTACATTACAATAACAGAGAGGAGAGGAGGCGGCCACAGTTTGTCCCGTATCAGGGGTAACTACCGGAAGAAAGAGTACACTGCTCACGGCTCCGGAAGCAGGAAGTGTGATAAAGGCCTATTAACAAGCGTTCGATTGATTTCATTTGAGCGGGAGAGGCCTCCGTAGCCACCATACCATACCACACCACACCATACCACACCACACCACACCACACCACACCACACCACACCACACCACACCACACCACACCACACCACACCACACCACACCACACCACACCATACCACACCACACCACACCACACCACACCACACCACACCACACCACACCACACATACCATACCATGCCACGCCACGCCACGCCACGCCACGCCACGCCACGCCACGCCACGCCACGCCACGCCACGCCACGCCACGCCACGCCACGCCACGCCACGCCACGCCACGCCACGCCACACCACACCACACCACACATACCATACCATGCCATGCCACGCCACGCCGCGCCGCGCCGCGCCGCGCCGCACCGCACCGCACCCGTACCGTACCGTACCGTACCACACCACACCACACCACACCACACCACACCACACCACACCACACCACACCACACCACACCACACCACACCACACTACACTACACTACACTACACTACACTACACCACACCACACCACAACATACCACAACATACCACACCACACCACACTACACTACACTACACTACACCACACCACAACATACCACACCACACCACACCACACACACCACACCACACCACACCACACCACACCATGCATGCAGAAGCAGACACAGCGCTGTAGGATAGTTATACTATACACTCACTCCGCACTAGTCCATGTTTGTCTTCATTTATACCTCAAAATACAAGAATATTTAAAAATATGTTTTCCGATTGTATTCAATGAATGCAGCGGGTCAGCAAAGCACATCAGGCCGAGCCCTATATGTGAGAGTACAATCACTCATGTGTGTACTATTTTATATGCATCTATTCTTTACTTATGCTATACCACACACACACACACACACACACACGCACACATACACACGCACACACGCACACGCATACCAGGGGACCAAGTGCAGCGTTGCTCTCTCCCTGCTATGCGGTCAGGGGAGCAAGGTTCACACACAGTGAGGGTCCTGCCATGGTTCTTCCACAACAATCAAACAACTGCCAAAAGCCTCGCCGTCACCAGGGGCCAGCGGGGTCAGGCTGGGTCACGGAGGAGGAGGAGGAGGAGGAGGAGGAGGAGGAGGAGGGGCCGGGGAGAAATGGGTCAGCTGAACCTGAGGAGGTGATTAAAGGGAAGAGTCAAGGAGAGAGGTTGACAAGACATGAGTAGAGCCGATAGAGATGGAGAGAGAAAAAGGGGAGCGAGAGAGAGAGAGAGAGAGAGAGAGAGAGAGAGAGAGAGAGAGAGAGAGAGAGAGAGAGAGAGAGAGAGAGAGAGAGAGAGAGAGAGAGAGAGAGAGAGAGTGAAGGAGAGAGGTGAAGGAGAGAGAGAGAGAGATATCTAATTCCTGCATGATTTCCTGTTTGTGTTCTGTTGCCTCTTTATTTAACAAATTGTATTTTAGGTGCCTTTCATGACACCCAAGGACACTGTACAATGTAATATTATTATTATTATTATTATTATTATTATTAATTGGTCATGAAAAGGGTAGAACAATGTCTTTTGGTGAGTGAAATATGTTCAAACATGCACACACACACACACACACACACACACACACACACTTAAACACACACACACACACACACACCAACCCATCCCTGTACCCCATCTCTTATGCCCGACCTAGTGCTCCCCTTAATGCGATCCCAATGTATCTGATCTATCTCCACGGCGACCATCTCCACACTCACACACTGGGTGTCCACCTTGTCAACAGACCTCAGTTGGGATTAAGGAGGAATAATCACCTGTGATGGTCAGACTGCCGTCCCTTCAAATCACAGTACGCATGTATGTACAAACACACACACACATGTGCACACACACAGGCACACACACACACACACAGCTATAACGCAGGAGGAGAGCAACTCGTCTCTGAGTATGACCCCGCCCACATAATAGTCTCTGCCCCCCCCCCCCCCACCCCCACCCCCATTGATGTGCTAGACACTCGCATGCACGCGTATAATCACGTAAACTCTCACACACACACACAGATACACACACAGATACAGGCCTTCCGTCTATCAGTCGGTCCGTCAGTGCGATGCAGGCAGGTCTGGGCCACGGTCACGCCTGTCTGTCGCCGTGGAGACGGTTAGGCGGCGGGGGGATGGGACTGGCACCGCCTCCGCCGTGGACGGTAAAGAGGCGGGGTCGCACCGGGCCGTGACAGAGCTTTTGACGAGTAATTGCTCTAATCACCACCCACCGACCTCTCTCCTGTCGGTGGGGCGCATACACGCATCCGGACGTGACCTCTTACAGTGCGGCGGCGGCCGTGGCGGAGGAGGGTCCCCGTTATTACCCAGAATGTCCCCCTCCTCCCCTCACATCTCACATGTCAGGATCTCCTGTCACCTCTCTCTGCTTCACCTCCTCTTCCCTCCCCAGCATGCACGTTTGCCTTTTGCTTTTTTCTTCGTTCTTAATAAATGAGCACACAAGGTAAAGGTGAAACATTCTGTAGAATATACAGACAGACAGACAGACAGACAGATAGATAGATAGATAGATAGATAGATAGATAGATAGATAGATAGATAGATAGATAGATAGATAGATAGATAGATAGATAGATAGATAGATAGATAGATAGATAGATAGATAGATAGATAGATAGATAGATAGATAGATAGATAGATAGATAGATAGATAGATAGATAGATAGACAGCAATATAGATAGATAGATAGACAGACAGACAGACAGACAGATATATAGATAGACAGCAATATAGATAGATAGATAGATAGATAGATAGATAGATAGATAGATAGATAGATAGATAGATAGATAGATAGATAGACAGATAGATAGATAGATAGATAGATAGATAGATAGATAGATAGATAGATAGATAGATAGATAGATAGATAGATAGATAGATACATAGATACATAGATAGATAGATACATAGAAAGAGATAGAGAAGGAAAGATGGATGAAAAGCCACACAAAGTGTGTAATTGTGTGTGTGTGTGTGCGTGTGTGTGCATGTCACACACATACATCAACCGACGGTAAGAGACCACCAATTAGGGCCAGTGGGTCTGCACCCTCCCCACCCTGCTTCAGAGACCCCCCCGCGCTGGAGATGTACGCCATCAGTGGGCTGGGGTGGAAGAGGAAGAAGGAGGAGGGAGGAGGGAGGAAGAGGGAGGGAGAGAGGGAGGTGGGGGAGGGGTAGTTAGAGGGGCGGGAGAGGGACTACTACGGAGAGAGTGTAGTTACTGAGATTGGCGAGCGAAGACGAGACAGAGATGACAGCCAGGCTACCCGTTCCGCTGCCGCTATCGGTGCTCCGTCCGACACACACACACACACACACACACACACACACACACACACACACCACAGCCCCCTTTAAATTGCTCTGGCATCTTATACACCCCCCACCCCCCCTTATCACCACCATCACGATCGTCCACCGTCACTACGGCCTCTCTCTCTCTCTCTCTCTCTCTCTCTCTCTCTCTCTCTCTCTCTCTCTCTCTCTCTCTCTCTCTCTCTCTCTCTCTCTCTCTCTCTCGCTCACTCTCTCCCTCTCTCTCCCTCCCTCTCTCTCCCTCTCTGTCTCGCTCTCTCCCTCTCGTTCTCTCACGCTCCCTCGCTCTCCCTCTCTCTCTCTCTCTCTCTCTCTCTCTCTCTCTCTCTCTCTCTCTCTCTCTGCAGGTTGACTGGCCACAGTGACAAGAGGAGGTGAGTTTAATACGATGGTCGGCTCCACTCCACAACCCCCTCAGTCGCTTTCAAAACAAAACCAAAAATTGTTGTTGTTGTGAGGGAGCATAGTTGCCGCTGGTGATGATTGATTTCACCTTTCAGCTATACAGCTGCCATTCCAAATTGACGACAGCGACAGTGCTGCTTTTAACACGTTGATTACAGTTACTTTCATCAAACGAACACATGTGTTTGCATTCGTGTCATCTTGAGCATCCAGCTGCCCTGTTGTTCTCTCTCTCTCTCTCTCGCGCTTTAAATTCAATATTCAAGATTCAAGATTCAAGATTTGTATTTGCCATATGCAGCACGTACAATGGAATGCTTCCTCCCCATTCCCTCCTTCCTGCAGTATGAATTATCTGCCATTTTCATTGAGTACCAAGTGACGGAAATAACAGCAGCAACGAGTCCCTGATTGTACTGAAGATAAACTCACATCCTCTGAGCTAAAAGCGGGGAAAGAACGAAAGAAAGAAAGAAAAAAAAAAAGCCCCGACTTTATCTGGAATTTATTTAATGACTGACAATGCCCAAAATAGTGCGGGAGTCTTGTGGTTAAGTGTTTCCAGGAAAAGAGTTGACATCCGTGAGATACTCATCAGTTTGCTCTTCTGTTGTATCCTAAGTGGATAATGCCGATAGGAAATTAACGGAGGGACGGAACGCCGTGCGCATATGGCTTTCCTTATGTCGCTCTGTACCCCTTCATACCCCGGACCGCAGAGGCCTGACACACTTATCGCATTACTGGTACTTTTAAAAAGCAAGTGGAAGTCATTCATCATAACTCAACCCAAAACTTCCACTGCAATTTCAGTCGGTTTGAGTCTCTTCTTGTCTTCTGTCTTGCGTCTTTTAGCTTTTTCTCTCTGTCTGCGACAGTCATTCCCTCAAACGTTAAAAAGAT
>CM051020.1:11351982-11369482 GCA_027704905.1 Muraenolepis orangiensis
GTGTGTGTGTGTGTGTGTGTGTGTGTGGTGTGTGTGTGTGTGTGTGTTTCAGCATACGTGCGTGCATGAGCGTGTGTGGGTGTGCTTGCATGTGTGGGGCATGCATGTGTGCGTGTGTGTGTGTGTGCGTGTGTGTGTGTGTGTGTACTTGCATGCGTATGTGCAAGTGTGTGTGTGTAAGTGTGTGTGTGTGTGTGTGTGTGTGTGTGTTGTGTGTGTGTGTGCATGACTTTCACAAAGCATGTGAGCTCGTACCTCCAACAACATGGGAGTATCTCTCCCTCTTAGACCTCCCTTCACCTCACGGGCACAGCGAGAGCCATAGATTTCTCTGAATCATGGACTGAGAGACACAGAGTGTAACAGAGAGAGAGAGAGAGAGAGAGAGAGAGAGAGAGAGAGAGAGAGAGAGAGAGAGAGAGAGAGAGAGAGAGAGAGGGAGCGGGGGGGGTGGGAGGGGCGGGGGGGAGGGAGGGAGGGAGGAGGGAGGACGGGAGGGGGGGGGGGGGTGGGGGGAAAGGGAGATGGCAAGAGGAACCTACCATGGCCAGTGGGCGACTTCAATAAAAGACAATCTGACTTTTCAGAAGCTATCTTAATCAAGATCCTCCCACCGAGGTTGTTTGCCGGGGCGGGGACACAGAGGGCCAGAAGTAAGACTATAGTGGGATCAGCCCGGCTAATTAACAGTAGCTCAGTGACTCGCTGCTGCTGGAAGGGCGGTCGGGGCCCGGAGTTTGTTGTTGTACTGTGAGCTGGTACCGTGTCCCCCAGCCGGGCCTGAAGCTGCTGCCTCATCCTCCTCCTCCACCAGCTCCTCCTCCTCCTCCTCCTCCTCCTCCTCCTCCTCGCTTGCCACTGAGGCGGAGGAGGAGGTGCAGGGAATGGAGATACTGCTTTTTATTACTGGTTTATTTGTCTCGGGGGGGCCTCTCTTAATCAGTCAGAGATTCAGCCACCCTGCCCGCGCACGCATAAATGCACCCACACACACACACACACACACACACACACACACACACACACATTTCCAATGCTAATCTTGTGTCACAAATGTTAGAGGAAATGCTTGAAATGCCACAAAAATGTCATTGCTCCTCTTCTGTCATTGGCTCAGGCCAACCCCAACCCCTCCCCCAACCCCCCCCGCCTTTTAAACGTATATACATGTTCAGAATACATACTCATTTGCATCCGATCCATGTGTGTGTGTGTGTGTGTGTGTGTGTGTGTGTGTGTGTGTGTGTGTGTGTGTGTGTGTGTGTGTGTGTGTGTGTGTGTGTGTGTGTGTGTGTGTGTGTGTGTGTGTGTGTGTGTGTGTGTGTGTGTATGTCAGTGTGTGTGTGTGTGTGTGTGTGTGTGTGACGGGGCCGAGGTACCAGCTTGTGGCTTTTTTAGCCGTTGGGTTGCTGTTTGTTCATGGAGAGCTAACAGCAGGGTGCCCCCCCCCTCCCCTAGCCACCCCCACCACCCCACCCCACCCCTGCCCACCCACCCACCCACCCCTCGTAATCCCATCACTGTTTGTCGTCACGAAAGAGGCCCAAAGGGCCCCGCTCCCAGGGCATCCTCCACGTTCCCTGGCAGCCTCTCTGACTTCATCTGGCTCCCGGGAGGCAGCAGGAGCTGGGGCTGAAACACTGCGCTCTCTACTCTGCCCTGTGCTGCTTGCTTGCTTGCTTACCACCGCCGTGTTCTGCCTGCGAGTGTCGTGCCCTGGCTCCGAGAGATGGAACGGAATAGGACACAGGTCTTATGGGGCCGGGGGGGGTGGGGGAAATGCCTCTGTTTCTTTGCTGAATCAAACCTGATATAATCCTCGAAGAAAAAAGAAATCACATTTATTTTTTTGTGAAACAAATCGATCTACATGTACCTATATACATACGTGCATATATAGACACACACCGCGTTTGATCTGCTTTATCCATTTAAATGTGTCCTCCGCAATATGATTAGAATTTCATATTAGTATTTGTATTTGAAGCGTTGACTTGTTTTGCATCAGCAAGGTTCATTTTGAATGTTTATTTTTATTAACTTTTAGTCCTTAAACCTCACAGTGCGGCCCTATCCATGGTCTTATCATTGTGCTGAAGGGCCATCTGCCCAGGTGCGCCCTTGAGCAAGGCACCACACCCCCTCTTACACTGCTCCCCGGGCGCTGTATGTGCAATAGCTATAACACACTGCTCCTAATACTAGGATGGGTTCAATGCAGAGAACACATGCATGTGACCAATAAAGAGGATTCAAATAACTCTCAAATATTCGCTCAAACTCTTGGCCAAGATCAAACAAAACAAAAAGTGCAAAACATGAAACTCGACAGAATGCCATCCCAAAAAAACGCCTGAGAAGAACCCCTGTCCATCCGTCTGATCGGCGATGACAGCGTGCTCGTCCGGCTCTTCGTAGTCAATATCCATCTCAACGCCCCCATCGCCCAGTGTTCTAACCACGAGCATCTGGGTGTGTTTAATAGACGCCTTTCCATCGAGAACGTCCACAGGTCGTGGAAGGTAACAGAGGAGACAGCCCCCCCCCCCCACACACACACCTCCTCCCTGTGTCCAGGCCAGACGCAGAGTCGGTGTAACAGTATTGTATGTGGCATGTTGTGTGCATGCGTGTGTGTGTGTGTGTGTGTGTGTGTGTGTGTGTGTGTGTGTGTGTGTGTGTGTGTGTGTGTGTGTGTGTGTGTGTGCGTGTGTGTGTGTGTGTGTGTGTGTATGTGTGTGTGTGTGTGTGTGTGTGTGTGTGTGTGTGTGTGTGTGTGTGTGTGTGTGTGTGTGTGTGTGTGTGCGTGTGTGCGTGTGTGTATGTGGGCGTGTGTGTTCAGAGGGATGTTGTTAAGGCTATAGGGTGGGGGTGTATTTGCCAGGACTCTGGGCTGCGTTTATGGCTATATGCCTGCCTTAAGAAGCCCCTGGGGCAGTGTCCGTGACCCCCTTGTCGTCGTCCCCCCCACCCCACCCCACCCCAGATGTAGATTTAGCCACTAATGTGGAAACCCCGGATTGTGTATCACAATGGGGCCATGAGAATAACAAACCCCCTACAGGCTACGGATAGGGGGCCCGGGTACGGGAGATCGCTGTCCTCAGTCCGCCGGGGAACAGGCTGGATGTGGCAGCTCCGGGGCATTCAGTCCGAGGAGCGGCGCGCTTCACCGCTGCGGGCAGCGCTCCTACGGAAACACTACGAGGGTTTAAAATAAAACAACACTGGATGACGTGAGGCAGCCACTACACACACACACATCACACACACACACACACACACCACACCACACACACACACACAATAAGGACAACGACCAAAAAAAAAGGAAAAACCGAGGCATATTGGAGAGGCTTTTTCCAGCATCTAATCATTCGTCATAGCCTGTGTACTCATTCTTCTAATTAATTTTTTTTTCTTTCTGGGACAGCTTTCTTTGCACAAATTGGGTTTAAAAATAACATCTGTTCTTTCATGTTATGTGCAGGAATAAGGCAAGGGCGACTGTTGTTAGGGATATATGTGCAGAGCAATAGACGTCAGTGAATGTGGTGGTGGTGGTGGTGTGATGGTGGTGGTGGTGATGGTGGTGGTGGTGATGGATATACAACGCAACAACAACTAAACAAAAAAATACTGGCTTTGTTAGAAACATGTGGTCAACATATTGACCTGCATAGACACAGATGTGTTCTAGTTTGATTGCAATTCGGCTCGAAAGATGTCCGAAAACATTAATATCAAAAGTTTGTCCTGCTGCAAGGTTGTCGAATATATTTAATAACCTAAAATGTTTCTAGAACGATGAGTATGTATGCAACACCGTTACTTTGAGAAAAGCTTAATAATATGAATAGGTCTGAGATTAGCATACTTCGAAATCCTTCTATATCCTTTTTTTCTAGAAAGAATCATGAATGTTTACACACGTATGAACGTTGAACATAGCTAGTACCAATGGACCTGACATCTAGGTTCTCTCTGTGCCTCTTTATCTCGTTTGAGTCAGAAGTGTCAGTGCAAAAATAATGCCAAAATTAATTTGATTTTTGTAGCTGTCGTCCCTCAACAAAGACCAACCACCGGGACCCGATTAGAGAATCAAGCTCTCACCGTGACACTTTAACTCAGCTGTCACTTGCTATTGGGTAAAACACACACACACACACACACACACACACACACACACACACACACATGCCCACACACACAATTGCACACAGTTGTGCATGCCCACACACACACACACAAATGCTCTCACACACACACACACACACACACACACACACACACACACACACACACACACACACACACACACACACATGCCCACACACACAATTGCACACAGTTGTGCATGCCCACACACACACACACAAATGCTCACACACACACACACACACACACACACACACACACACACACACAATTGCATGCACACACACACACACACACACACACACACACACACACACACACACACACACACACACACACACACACACAACACACACACACACACACACACACACACACACACACACACACACACAATGGGGGCCCACCTGGACCAGTGAGTTAATAAGCCGAGGTTTGAGTGACAAGTGACATTTCATTACGGAGAAGTCACAGGGGACAGTAGAAATCCAAACAGACGTGACACACACACACAATGTCACACCGCCCGAGACAGACGTGGGCTCGGCTGGATGGCAAGCGTGAACAGGAACTCTGCTGCAGGACTTTCTGCGCAAAACAACTCGTTATAGGGACCTTTTTCTGCTGTCATCTCCATTTTGACTTGAAGCACAACTGCTTAAAGAGGAGCAGTGCTACAAGAGGACATTGTTGCCTTCATACCGGCAGTTCCTCATACCGCTCACCTTTGTATCGTTGGATTTTAGTTGTTGTTTGGTTCAAGTACGAAACAGGCTTTAAGGAATATGCATACTGTGTGACATGTTGTGTGTGTGTGTGTGTGTGTGTGTGTGTGTGCGTGCCTGCCTGCCTGCCTGCCTGTGTGTGTGTGTGTGTGTGTGTGTGTGTGTGTGTGTGTGTGTGTGTGCGTGTGTGTGTGTGTGTGTGTGTGTGTGTGTGTGTGTGTGTGTGTGTGTGTGTGTGTGCTGAGGTTCTGTACATTATATAATTATGCCAGAATTGTATGTGTGAGCTGCACAATTAGTGAGGTTCTAATGATATTGCCTTTTTTGATATTACGTTTTTATTTGATGCATCAAATCTGGATTCTGCCAAATAACTCACATAAATAAATCAAACATGCTAAATGTTTGTTGTTTTGTATTGTTATTTTAATGAACACTTTCAATTGTATTCAAAGTAAATTCTAGTTGTGACAAAACGCGTTGTTATGTCAATATCATTGTTTATGTATATGATAGTCGTACGGGATGAAAATCTGATTCTGATCTGGTTTTAGTTCATCATTATTTAATGAACTGATGCAATCTAATGACTTGAATCAAATGAGTTTGTCTGCTGCGCTGTCATTGGCTATAAATGCAGTCAATCTGACGTTTATGGGCGGGAGCTGCGAGTTTAACCAATCACGTTCCACACACAGCGCACGAATGACAGACAGACAGTAGCAAAGATGGCGTTGAAGGAGCTATCGTCGCTGGAAAAATTTCTGGGACTCAAAAAGCCTAACAAGTACAGTACACAGGGAGACAACAAGGTGAAAAGACCCCTTTATCGGTTCGATATGTACGGTTGGCCCTTTTATTGAAATTGTGTTTAGAATGGGCGAGTGACATGGTGATTGGATGAGCGCTACTTAGCTCGCCGATGCTAGCCCCTGTTAATACAAAAACAACCAATGCCGGTATTACCCAGCTGAGGTTATATATCTGCTGAGGTTATATCCCGTATACACGACGGTAGATGGTATTGATGGCATACGACTCCCCACAATTGTGTATTTTCTTACAGTGTGTACAGTGTGTACTCTTATTGCCCTGTATCCAATGTTCACATGTCACTTTGTGGACGTGCCTGTTCTCTGCGCATGTCTCTCTCTCTCTCTCTCCCCCCCGCTGATGACACGACCTACCTTATCTCCTCCATGAGAGATCGATACACACCTCATAAGCTTCACATCAACGGCGTTAAAGTGTCTACCACAGATATATGATGAGTAGATCAGCACTGGACCAACTGCCGGGCATAGCTATCTTTCCATCATCCTCATCATCATCATCATACATCTGGGTATGAGAGTGTACATCATACACTCTCTCCCACTTGTGATGTCACTAGAAGGGTTCTATGGTCATATGGCACATTTTGAACCGGTTTCTTGAAATCACACTCAGACCTGGGGGTAAAATGGGGGCCCTTTTTAATCAAGTAGGTTGTCATCATCATCCGATACAAAAAAAATGTATTGTTCCTTATACTTGTCTATATGTGTATGTGGTCCTGGCAGGTACCAGTGTTGCAGACTAACAGTGGGCCCGCCGTGGGGCTGCTGACAGTCTGCAGTCACCTGGTGAAGGAGGCCAAGCGCCCGGAGCTTCTGGGCACGTCCGCCGAACACAGGGCCCTGGTGCAGCAGTGGCTGGAATACAGAACCACCAAAGTGGACGGCTGTTCCAGGGAAGAGGCCAAGACCGTCCTTAAGGTACAAAACGAGAACAAGACACAAGACGCACAACTGTCCAGTTGTCTGAGTACTACTGCGTGAACGTGTTTGTGTAACAGTCAGTGTCCTCCACTGGGTCTCGAACTGACGACCTCCGGCATCGGAGGCGACGTTTGAACATGAGAAGCTAAAACCCATAGGCCCTAGCTTCATCGCTAGAACGTCTCGTTGGTGAGTGAGGTTTACCACTGCACAGCACCACCTGCTGGCGTCTGTTACACTTGTACGGGTGGATGGTGAACCAATTGTAATTCAAACTAATTCTAATTGTGATTACTAGATAGTGGATGAATATGGACAATAAACACTAAAATATCGTTTTTTTAAAGCACCCCAGCGCTACCCCCTACTGCAAACATTTGACATATTTACCAGATGGTTTGTTGCACAAAAACCATCTGGGAAGTCGTCCATGGAAACCGTTTGGAAAAGGGCTGGCACTTTCAAAAGATATTTGGCCGGTGATTGGATGAACCATCTGTCACCGTCTATTACAGGCTAACTTCAACCAATCATCATCGACGAACCATATGCAAAAACATATTTTCCATTGAATAAAGCCTTCTGTGCCATCGATTTTGCTTTTCTTTTAATTAATAAATACTCTCCAGTTCAGATAAAGCTGATGCTTTAGCAGCATATATGCTAACCTATTTAGCAACCGACAACCAACAATTCGCTTCTCGCTGTCATCACATCTAAACCACGGCCGTAGCTGCTAGTAGTTCCTCATAGGACGCTGATTGGTCCGAAACCACCTTTTGGTTTGGCCTCAACAACACAACACAGTATTGACAACTTGTAGCCTGGATCTAGCTGCCTCGCCAGGTAAACATTTACCTGCTTGGTGAATGTTTCATTAGAGAAAGTAGAGTAGAACAGCGATCAGAAAGCAGAGTGGGGTCAAATAGCCACACACACGCGCACGCACGCACGCGCGCGCGAGAACACCGCCGCCTTCAAAAGGCGCCAAATCCCTCTCGGTCCATCTCTCTTCCCCTACCCTACAGCAGCACGGAGGAGGTACAGGTGTGTCTTGTTCAACTACAAGAAGTTGCATGGGATTCACGCTGATGTATGGACCCCTTCAGTCACACACACACACACACACACACACACACACACACACACACACACACACACACACACACACACACACACACACACACACACACACACACACACACACACACACACACACACACACACACACACACACACACACGAGAACACCGCCGCCTTCAAAAGGCGCCAAATCCCTCTCGGTCCATCTCTCTTCCCTACCCTACAGCAGCACGGAGGAGGTACAGGTGTGTCTTGTTCAACTACAAGAAGTTGCATGGGATTCACGCTGATGTATGGACCCCTTCAGTGACATATACACACACACACACACACACACACACACACCACACACACACACACACCACACACACACACACACACACACACACACACACACACACACACACACACGCACCACATACAGGGGCCTTAATGTGTTGGACACCAGTCAGTGTGAAATGGATTGCTGGATGCAAGGTGCCTCTCGGCGCTGTTCCTGTCAGCGTGAAGTGAGAGAGAGAGAGTGTGTGTGTGTGTGTGTGTCGGAATGCGGTGTGGTGTCACGGCAGCGGACTCTCGCTGTTAAGCAGCGTGTTCCCAGCGAGACCTTTTAAATGTTTTAATGGTCCCACTTGAAAGGAGCGAGTGGCCCTCAGCCCCGTGGCCCTGGTGCCTGTCAGCCCCCCTCTGTCCCACCCTGCTGCTTCGCCGCCCAGGTCCCTAGAAGAGAAGAGGCTCTCGCTCTCTCTTTTTCTCTCTCTCTCTCTCTCTCTCTCTCTCTCTCTCTCTCTCTCTCTCTCTCTCTCTCTCTCTCTCTTTTTTTGAGCCCCAACAGTCACTTCCCATTAGTGCCCCACCAGCACAGGGACTGTCAACTGACCGGGTGCTTCAAAGTTGGCGTTTTGTGTACTGAAGTTATCTTTTACCACAGTTAACTTTGATGGTTTGAATGCACAGTGGACAGAATGTTTTATTTTGTGGTTTTGTACCCAAAGATTAAATTATTGTTTATGGTTTACAGTTTCAAGGACAACTTGATTATAATTATTTACAGGGAGTAATTGTTATATCGATTTTTGTTTTTAAATGTAAAAGCGAGAGGCTTAAACAAGTTGTGTGTGTGTTAGAGAAGAGAGAGAGAGTGAGGGAGGTTGAGAGAGGAACCCAGGTTTGCGGCACTGCAAGCTTGGTTAGGCAGCAGAGTTGCCTTCTCCCTTCCTCTTGCTTGCCTGCTTGACTGGGCTTCAGCCCCATTGCTCAGGGCTAACAACGGCACGGATCCGATGGTGGTGGAGAGGGGAGCAAGTCTGCTGCCTTCATGCCTTGCTTGGCATCGGCCCGCTCTTTGCCGCACACTAACTCCATTTGCCCTCAAGACGCTCCGTGTGCAGACAAAAGTACAAGTGGTAAAGATGGTCCCGTCTCCTGGGACCAGCATTTCCCACACACACACACACACACACACACACATGGGGGGGGGGAGGCAAAGCACGCACCCTGCTGCCTGTTGTCTTTTAGGACGGCTTCATTAGATTTGCAGGCGAGCACCGTAGTCATTTTGTAGCGGGGGAAAACAAATTGGCCGTTTTATATAGCATCTGTGCCAAGCGGCCAGTCATGGGGAGAGACCCCCTCAGGTCACGGATTATTCCTATATAGCACAACACACACACACACACGCAAGGAGGTATTGTGTGCGCCTCACGCACCCCCAGATATATAGGTTAACTAACCGGTTTCAAACCTCTTTCAACAATTCATGCTGAGATCAAGGAACATTGTCTGAACTTGTTTTTCATTGCCGGCCCTCCTTTGTTAACGGTTTTAATTAGTGTCGTGAATAAAGTTGAATATTTTTATTAAATATTTTTCCTCTTGCGTCTTTGTGCTTGACTCTGAGCACCCCCCCCCCCCCCGACTCTGTGGACTATGTCTCTCACACGCCATTGTCTCTGGTCTGCTCTCTCCTACAGGACCTGAACCTTTACCTACAGGACAAGGTCTACCTGGCGGGACACTGCTTCACCTTGGCCGACGCCCTCATGTATTATGGACTCCACCCCCTGGTTGTAAGTAGCTCTCTCCCCTACCCATGTTTTTATATATTTATTTATTTTCAGCGGGCTTAGCGGTCTGCCGCCCAGGTGGAGGAGTTGTACCTCTAACGAGCTATCTTGATGTTCTTCAGAATCAAATGAGGTTTTAAATATCAGTACTTTGCACGGTGCCAAATTACATCTTATCCATCCTCCCCCCGCACCTCCACCCTCCACCCACAACTTATCCTAAACCATTTCAATCAAGCACAACATTAACATTACAAGCAAATCTGTCAGCGGCGAACACACAACGAGACACAACACAACGAGTGATGATGGCCACAGGGGTCGCCCCCCCAGGAACAACATGGCGGTAGTAGACGCGCATATTAACAAACGCGGAGGAACCCCTGACGGCTACCGGAGCCAAGCCATGTGGCACAAAGTGATGTCTGTAGCCCCAGACCATGGACACTGAGGTTTGGTTACACACTCCTTTCCCTGAACCGAAGCAGTCAATTGAGATCCCTGCGATGGATGGAATGGATGGATAGAAGGATGTTGGCAGTGGGGGGGAGGAGGAGGAGGAGGAGGAGGAGAAGATCACAAGCCGAGAGATGTCAACGGCTACGTTGCCACCAGGCAGAAGGGAGTCACTTTGGTTCTGCTGTCAGTGCGGTCTGAACCCCCTCGGGGACCACGGGGGCCAGCGAGCCCTCACCCTTAACCACAGCCCGCCCCCTGATGTTCAATTCATGAGCGACAACACTGAGTCCCACAGACACCAGGGTAGGGTCTGGGGTCGGGACGCCTTGTCCGCACACAGGGGGAAATGTCCATTTTGGGTCTTTTGCAGGGTGGTAGATTTGTCAAGGACATACTTACACACTACACAAAACTCTTGCGTTGCATTTCTTTTTTTTCTTTTTTTCAATATATTTTGTGTATAAAGTTGGCTGAACACACAATAAGTCTTTGTAAGTCTCTCGGACTGGGTGTTCTGGAGACAAAATGACTACTTGCTGCATATCATTCATGATCAACTGAATGTAGAGGGTTGTTGGGGCTGATACTGATCATACTGAAACCATAAAAAAAATATACCCCTCATAAACGTCGAGGAGATTGTATTGTAACCAGACGACTAAGGAAAGCCAAGCTTTCAAATTAGTCATGAATCGCTATACTCTGTGGTGAGAAAGCTTGACTTTGTGGACGGGACACGGAACCCTTTTTCCTTTTGCGCTATGATTTGAACAACTGTAATAGCACCGCTTCTACGACTACATGCGTTTATCGGAAGTTACTCGACACCCCTCCGGCCAAATCGGAATCAAGTATTCACTGTGGCCATGGTGTCATTTGTACTGCGTCATGCGACCGGTTCTCGTGCTCGGCCACCGGAAAAGAAATCGGAATTCTCGACACAGATTATCGTCCAATTCCAATCCACACATCCCTACTACACACTGCATTGACCACTCGGTGTGTGTGTGTGTGTGTGTGTGTGTGTGTGTGTGTGTGTGTGTGTGTGTGTGTGTGTGTGTGTGTGTGTGTGTGTGTGTGTGTGTGTGTGTGTGTGTGTGTGTGTGTGTGTGTGTGTGTGTGTGTGTGTGTGTGTGTGTGTGTGTGTGTGTGTGTGTGTGTGTGTGTGTGTGTGTGTGTTCATTCCACTCCACCCTCTCAGGTGGAGCTGGCCGTCCAGGAGAAGGAGCAGCATGTGAACGTCACCCGGTGGTTCGACCACATGCAGCACTACCCCGGCCTCCGCCACCACCTGCCCCCCGTGGTGGTCCTCAGAAACAGAGTCTACACCAGCGGACATCACTGAGAAACACCACAAGTTACAAACCCCAGTCACTGACTAACCGGTCTAACCAAGATGTAAGATTGACTTGACCATCTTCTGGGAAAATGTGTTCCACCGTAACCCCCCGGAAAGAGGACACTGCTGCTTTTCACGAAACGCCAGGACTGCGTTCAGTGTTTGTTTGTTGGTTTCTTCCTTTCTTTCTTCAGTTGTGTCTTAATGTGTGGAACTGTTTCCCAGCTGTCACCTCACCTGTATAATCATGACATTGAAAAAAACACGGACACGTTTGTTGGTGGGGGGGGGTGCTTTCATTCTACAGTCAATGATCCAGACACTGTCAGCTGTTAACGTTGTGTATGAACTCGTAGGTTTATTTAAACACCCTGGATGGATGGATGACTGTTGTGTGCAGGGTCTGCGCAAACTTTCTTTTTATCTTATTTTTTTTTTTATGTGGATCCTGCAAACGGAAAATCGACAAGGAAAAATCAAATGAGCATAAACATTTTTGTTTTGTTTTTATCTCTTTGTTTGACAGTGTCCCAAACAATCCTGTATCCCCGAAAATAGTCTGTTCAGTCACTAATTGCCCAAACTGCCAGTAAACGACATCTAAATACCATGCTTGGTCCCTATTGCTCTGTCAACACACCCCACCACCGCTTAACAACCCCACCTGTTCATACATTTGTCCGCCGTTGCACGCAAGCTGTACCTTTTGCAGCCGTTCTAGTCCATTTCTAGCGCACATTTTTTCTCTCTCTCTCTCGTTCTCTGGCTCTCTCCTTCCTCCCCTTGGCCACTTCCCCGCCACCAGCGGAGTGGGCAGCAGTGAGCAGTAAGCATCAGGGATCAGAGCGCGGCTCCAGTCGGACCCACCACAGCTAGTGTTGATGCTGCAGGCCAGAGAGGGGAGGTGGATGGGGGTGGGGGGGGAGAGAGAGAGAGAGAGAGAGAGAGAGAGAGGGAGGGCAGCACAGCTCACCAGCTGCCACACGGACCCAGCCTAGTGGAGGCCAGCACCCAGGGGCCCCTGGGGGACAGCCAGCCACTGTGTGTCATTTCAAAACCCCTGCATATCTACAGGCGAACTTGGAAGAGAGGGAGCAGGGGGGGGGAGGGGGATGGGAAAGAGGAGGGGTGATGTTAGGGGGATGGTGGAGGGTGGGGGCGGGAGTGGCAGAGGCGGAGAGAGAGAATGAGACAGAGGCCCCCCGGAGGCCAGGCATCCTTTCGTGACACAACTTGTGAGTGTTGATCGGGGCCCGGCAAGGCCTAACTGTTGATGACTGAACACGAGGCCATTAGTGCCATTAGCTGGGGGAGTGGCAAGGGGACGCAGCAGCTCAACTCACCTGTCACAAGCGGTCAACAGCTGACCAGAGACCACTGGTCTGTCGGGACTTGGCTGTGATTTATATTTGATTGTTTTTTAATGAAGATAACGATTACGAGATAACGAACATTATAAGCGCAATTGCAAAGGGAATGGGGCAATGGGGAAGTGTGATCATTTGAACCACAGCCACAACTGTTAAGAACAAAAATCATTGTGTTGTAATTTTTTGTGTCCAACTTTGTTGACTTTTCAATATGTTTTTTGTTGTCGTCCGGCGCTGTCTCTATCGGTTAGAGGCTGGAAGCTGATGCTTTTTTCTTTTTTTTGTTGGGGTCATCCTGAGCCAATAAACTTTAGGAAAACAGTTCAGCCAATGACGCCTAACACTTGACCGGCCCTTTTTATTAGCTGTTTCCGTCTCGGAAGTCCAAGTCAACGGGAGGATTTGAACAAAGAGCCCAAAGATTCCCGGAATAGATCCCCCCCCTTGATCACTGTTCTCTGTTGGGCAGAAAGTGTCAAGCTTTAAAAAAAGCTTTGGTGGGTGGTGTTGGTTGGTGGTTGGGGAGGAACAGCTTGCAGTCATTTGAGTGGGCCTTGTGACTAGATATGAGATAAGAGGCAGTGAAGTCTTATTCAAGAAGCCCTTTCTCCTTGGCGGTTTTAGGCATGATTCTGTCCAAGATCGATTCAAAGATCATTACAGCGTCCAACGCTGTCACTTGTTGTTTGGGACGTGTGAAAGATTCCGGCTGTCTAAGTAAAGCCAATACGCTCCTGAAGACTTAAAACACAAAAGCAACTTTTGAGTTTAGTTTTATTCCTTGAAGAATATGAATATTTGAAGGGATCTGAAAGGGCTCTTATTATTTTTAGCCTTTGGAAATGCATGACCCATATGTAGCGTTAAGAATACCACTTTTTAGATTTTTTTTAAAAAAGACCCAAGACAGCATTCGTCGTGTTGGTACAAGCAAGAACAATAGAAGGTTGTTAAAAACCCGTTTGATTTATATTTTAATATTACAGTGACGCGTTAAAGCCCATTTTTCTGATCATATATATGATCCACTGGCAACCACTTGAAATGAATTATTACAAAGAAAACAACCATTTCACTCGACACACGTTGCACGTCTCCTCTTGAAGGCACATTTTTAACAGTTATGGCGGGCGCATTTCCTCACGCCAAAAAAATCCCCTCAGCGATCCCCAATTCGGCTAAGCCTCGTCTTTCAGTGTAACCGCCGGGCCTCGAGAAGATGTGTTGATGGAACTGTCTCCGGGGGATTTGTCTTGTTTGTATAGGAATTGTGCGGTTGCTTAGGATTGAAAAGGGCTAAACTGTCGTATTTACTACGTAAATAATATGTATGTAGTAATTCACTCACACTGATGTTTGCTAATGTGTCAGCCAATGCTTTCAGAAATGACGTGGCATTTGGTTTGATGAGTTTAAAAAATGTGGTTGGTCCTAAATTGTATTCCTTTTGTTGTTTTAAGGACTTTCAAAAAGCCACTAAATCCATATTCCACATCCCCATGCTACTAACGATATAGGGGCCAGCCTCTCCATAGAACTTTCTCTGTGTTAAAGCTTTGCTGACCCTTGCCAGAATCCCAAATCGGTATAGCATCTCGGGGGTCTCACATCCGGGTGTCCCCTTGATCACACCTGAAGGGCCGCATGTGAGGCTGGGGTCACAGTAGGCGATCCAAAATGCAAGGGCCAATTAAAGACGACCTTCCTGAGGAGGCAGTGCCTGTGCCACGGGTTGGTCGCCTCTGCCCTCTGTGATGAGTGAGACTTCCCCCCCCCTCATCACAACCTTGCGACTGCACCCGCCTCTGCAGGAGTCTCAATTTTCCCCGGACTGTTGCAGAGGTGGAGGTCAGAGGTCAAAAGAGTTCACCGGGGAGTTGGTTGGAAGTGGTCGTCGTCGCTTACCATCACTGTGGTGGAGAAGTGGGCCTAGCCAAAGAGGGGGTTGACTTGCTCTGTTGTGCTTGGCCTTGCGCTGGACTAGCTTAGGCAATCTCCCCTCTCCTATATCTCCCCTCTGTCGCCTACTGTCTCGTCCCCACGTTTGCGTCTATGGACTTGGACTACAAGTATGTAGGGTACTCTTTCTCTCTCACGCCCTCTGTCTCTTTCTCACCCTCTCTATCTCTCTTATTCTCTCACACCCTCTCTCTCTCTCTCTCTCTCTCTCTCTCTCTCTCTCTCTCTCTCTCTCTCTCTCTCTCTCTCTCTCTCTCTTTCTCTCACCCCCTCTCTTCGTCTCTCTCAACCTCTCTCCCTCTCTTCACAACTCTCTTTAACCTCCCCCCACCTCTGCATGTGTCTCTCAGGTGCGTCTCACGCAGGCTCCCACAAGGAGCCCAGGTGCGAGGTGTGAGCGGAGGCTTCCAGGAGACACACTCCCTCACCTCCGTCCGTCACGCAGCAGGGGGGGTGGGGGGTACTGGGGTGAGGGGGGACTGGGTGCCCCCGGGTGCTCTGCACAGAAGGTGCTTCTTCAGTACATGTGTGTGACCCCGGGGGCGACGGCATCGCACTTTGAGTCACTGTTTACCACACACAGAAACATGCTACCACACATACACACACACACAGACACATGCTCCCACATACATACATACAGACAGACAGACAGACACACACACACATTCTTGAATTAACCGCCTCAGTCCCTCCTCAGCCCCCTCTGCCGCCTCAGCTGCACGCAGGTCCTCCACTTGTGTGTGTGTGTGTGTGTGTGTGTGTGTGTTTACATATGCATGCATGTGTCTTGCATATGTGTGTGTGTGTGAGAGAGAGAGAGAGAGAGAGAGAGAGAGAGAGAGAGAGAGAGAGAGAGAGAGAGAGAGAGAGAGAGAGAGAGAGAGAGAGAGAGAGAGAGAGAGAGAGAGGAGAGAGAGAGAGAGAGAGAGAGAGAGAGAGAGAGAGAGAGAGAGAGAGAGAGAGAGAGAGAGAGAGAGAGAGAGAGAGAGAGAGAGATTGTTGTGTATCCGCATGTGTGCATGGATTCGTGGCTTTATCTAAGAAACGTACTCACACACATGTGCACACTGTGGCCTCTCCGACACTATGATCTAAGCGTCTCTATGTTCTCAACAGTAGTTAAACTTGTCCTCTCAGCTGCCAGCTTGAGGTTGCCTGCTAATGGCTTTTTGTGGCCTCGCCTCCTTGCCGGCTAGTATGTAAAGTATGGGGAACTGGGCCCACCAAAGAAAATTACCGTAGACGGACATAACCGTACCCCCCGCCCTCTCGTGTGTCATCCAGACCCCATGAGTCATGCCACTTAACTTGCCCAACACCACCCCAACACACACACACACACACACACACACACACACACACACACACACACACACACACACACACACACACACACACACACACACACACACACACACACACACACACACACACACACACACTCGCAGCGCAGTAATAGGCTGTGATGGGCAGCCTAGAGGCCAGCCACTTCTCACTGAGAAGTGATATTAAACGTAATTGCAGCTGAAGCCCTGTGACGAAGAGGGGGGTAGAGAGGATGAGGAGGATGGGGGGAGGGGAGGGGAGGAGGGGGTGATGAGGGGAGAGGGACTTCAAAAAAGAGGGAGGGGGAGATAACTGCCCACAGAGGATAGCAATAAGCTGTGTGTGTGTGTGTGTGTGTGTGTGTGTGTGTGTGTGTGTGTGTGTGTGTGTGTGTGTGTGTGTGTGTGTGTGTGTGTGTGTGTGTGTGTGTGTGTGTGTGTGTGTGTGTGTGTGTGTGTGTGTGTGTGTGTGTGTGTGTGTGTGTGTGTGTGTGTGTCAAGAGATGGGGGGGTCACTGCCCTTAGCCATTCCTGTTATTTGACCCAAGACACATACACACACACTCACAGCAACAGTTATCAAATTTGCATACGTCCCCGGCTCATTTGCATACACCACTGGGGCAATTACTTATTATCCCCCCCTCCCCCCCTTCCCTGCTTTCATCTTATTACAACGGTTTTAATTTGAGGTGACTAATTTATTTAAACCTAGTGTGGAATTATCCGGCGTACCGCCAGAGAGAATTCCTGTCTCATTTGCCTAATGAGTCAAGAAGCATTAGGAGAGTTTAAAACAAATCAAGAGTGTTGAACGGAACACAAGCCGACGAGCCTTTAATATCGATCACTCTTGACTGACTGACTGTGGCCCGTTTACTTCCCAACATCCGAATCCCCCTTTGAAACAACTCTTTGTTTATTGGTCTATTAGTACAGGTGCGCTAATCGTATTGAGCCGACCAATCAGAGCGGTTCAGCCGACCAATCAGAGCGGTTCAGCCGACCAATCAGAGCGGTGCACCTGCGACGGCCTATCATCAAAGGTACCCCCCCCCCCGAAAGACGCGGTGTCTTCTTCTTCTTCTCCATTCCACAACTTTTGTCTGTGAAGTGGTGTTTAAAAAAAAAAAGCTGCAAAAACAATTGTCCTTATTATACTTATAGTATATTGAGGGGAACCTAAAACTCAACTGCAGAGAAAAGCGTTGTTTTGGCAGATTTGCGCGTATTGCGCTGCGTATTTGAAG
>CM051020.1:11379482-11416982 GCA_027704905.1 Muraenolepis orangiensis
AGAGAGGACAGACAGAGAGAGAGAGAGAGAGAGAGAGAGAGAGAGAGAGAGAGAGAGAGAGAGAGAGAGAGAGAGAGAGAGAGAGAGGAGAGAGAGAGAGAGAGAGAGAGAGAGAGAGAGAGAGAGAGAGAGAGAGAGAGAGAGAGAGAGAGAGCAAAAATAATTACACCCACTGGGTAATGCGTAATGCGAGCACCGTCGTTGGATGTGTGTGTGTGTGTGTGTGTGTGTGTGTGTGTGTGTGTGTGTGTGTGTGTGTGTGGGGGTGTGGGGTGTGGGGGGTGCGCGTGCATGGAGTTGGGGGTGGGGGGGGGAGAGAGAGGCAGAGCGGGAAGCGGGTAGCAGGGGGAGAGAAAGAGAGAGAGAGAGTGTGTGTGTGTGTGTGTGTGTGTGTGTGTGTGTGTGTGTGTGTGTGTGTGTGTGTGTGTGTGTGTGTGTGTGTGTGTGTGTGTGTGTGTGTGTGTGTGTGTGTGTGTGTGTGTGTGTGTGTGTGTGTTAGTACATGGAGAGTGGAATGGACCGCGGAGAGCATCCCAGCTTCCCAGGCCATGGCCAGGTCTGGCTCACAGCACCGGTGGGGATACGCAGATAGAGAACTATCACCACTCCCTGAGAACTCCTGCAGCCCACTGGCTAAGATATATATATATATATATATATATATATACATATATACATATACACATACACACTGATGTGGACGTCAGTGTGCCATGGGGTTAAAATATTTAAAAACAACACCACGATTTAGTGCATATACATTTTTTTTCGTGGGGTGGTTTTTTTTTGGTTGCGTTGGTGGTTGTTTAAACCGTGAGCGAGACCTTAATGGCCTTTCTTGAGAGTTAAGAGGCAAACTATTCTATTAAACCAAGATGAATGGAATGTGACCATGCAGGACAACCAGGTTATATTATGGAGGAAGGTTTTTAAGGGAGTCCCCAGCGCAACGTCAGATCTCTCCTTTAAAGAGCTTTTTTAAATTATATTTATTAGTAGTATTAGTATTATTAATAATTATTCAATATTATTATATATATATTTTAAAAAAAAATGTTGTCAGTCTTAAAGTGTTTCCATTATTTCCATTGGAATCAAGATTTCACCTGAAATCGTGAATATATATATATATATATATATATACTGTATATATAGGTATTAAAATTGAGAATACATACACAAATCCTGCCTTTCGGAGGCTGTCCTAGAAAGCTGCTTTGGTTCGCTTTCTTCTATACACAACAGTTAGGGTGAGGGGAACGGACGGACCTAATAGACGGATGAGTTTGACAGATTCATCAGAGACCACAAATATATATCGCCCCTGACCCCCCGGTGACCCCGCTCCCCGTCTTCGCATAATAATGATGCCCTTGGACAGATACAACCTTGATGCGTATATCTGTCTCCAATACGTGAGGAGAAACTGCACTTTTGAAATATTTTCCCCTCACTCTCCCATGCAGCGACAAGAATAAATATGCTTTATTTATTTGAAAATGTTCCTGAATAATTCCAGCCTTTATGCATAATATAGCAAATATTTGTACGCTCGTATGACGTTCAGCCAACATGAATAATTACATTTCACCAGAATACCCTTTGATCTATTCATGGGCATTTATTTAAGTAGATAATAAGACACAGATAAGAACATTTATCTTTGTCAGTTATGAACATTTAAAATTATTTTTTTAAATGAGCCTACATATTTGCTTCTAAATTATTTCAATTTCAGTGCATATTTCAACTTATCCCACATGATACTGGTAGATAAACCTATAATATATTCTACTGGTAATACATTCATGCATGCATTGCCTATTCCGTTAAAGTCAAGCGCCCATCACTGTTCACTTGATCCTAATGTATTTAATTTAATTTAATTTAATTTAATTTAATTTAATTTAAAATCAAATAAAAACATGGCATTGAATGGTAATGCCCCTGAGGTTGAGATAGTAGGTCTGACATGTTTATGTCATGACGACACAACTTGTAAACAGGCCCTGTGCTTCCTCCGAGGCCAGTGGCGGTTCATTCAATCTGTTTTAATAAGGCGATAAAGCTAATGGTGCATCTAACTGCTTTTTAGCATAAATAATGTGGACATTATTTGTGGCCTAAGTGGTGGTGTCGGATAATTCTCTCTACGGATTTTGACAACCGTTGGTCAAGGAAATTTCATGCAAATGTTTTAATAGGAATAAGCAACATGATTATAGCCACGAACAATGTTTTGGTCTGGCACTGATGATGTGCATGCATACTAATTATTACAACGCCATGGGTCATATGTCTATTTACATATTTGTACAATGATACTTTCATAATGCGTCGTGAATGAATTCGCTAACTATCCTAAATAAATCCGATCGCTCGGGCACCCGCAATCTTTTTTTCGTTGTCTTTAGCGACACCTAGTGGTGATTCTGATGAATTGTATGTATTATTTTCTAACTAAATTTGCTCCAATGAATAGTTTGATAACTGATGACAACGCAATCCACATTGCAACGCCATGGGTCATATGTCTATTTACATATTGGTACAATGATACTTGTATTTCATAATGCGTCGTGAATGAATTCGCTAATCCAAAATAATCCGATCACGATCACACTGGCACCAGCTATCTTTTTTTTCGTTGTCTTTGGCTCCGCCTAGTGGTCATTTTGAGGAATTGTATGTATTATTTTTTAACTCCATTTGCTCCAATGAATAACTTGATCTTTCATTGATACATATCATTGATAATAACGCAATCAGCATTGAAAACGATGTAATCAAATATCGGTCAGCGAAGAGACACGGAGTTTCGAAATTTCTTCTTATTGCAGTTCAAATGAAGACTTTCAAATCGATATATGACGATTACCATGTTGGCACGTAGTGCAAGACTGACACCTGCAGTCTTCACACATGCAAAACGACATTCACATCTCTCTCTCAATCAATGTCTTCAGATTCAGAATCAGATGTGGTTTATTTATCACATGTATAAGGTACAGTGTACAATGTACAGTGGGAATGGTATAGCCAGCTCCGAATATGTGCTCAAAAGTACAAAAATAAAAATAAAAAGTATACAAATGGGTTCATATTTTCATAATTGCAGAATAAATACGAATGAATGTGAATATAGCAGACTTGCATTTAAATGTTTTATATATATAATATAATATATATATATACAGCGGTTATATATACATGTATAAACGTATCAAACACCCCTAATTCAGGGGTTTGTTTGGTCCATTCCACAAAGCCCTCCCACCCGGAAGTGGTCGTAAACAACATTCAGCTGATTCCAATTCACGTGACTACGATTTGCTAGTTTTGTGCGGTTTTTTTATAGATGTTTTTCCCTTTTCGGGGGTCATATTTAAAGATGTCCGTACGACAAATTTGCGTCGGACTGATCAGCCGTCATTTAAATGTGTGATATGTTATTGCTGTAGCTTGCTGGCAGTGTCGTTCATAGCCCTCCGTGTTCAGTTAGCATTTAGCCATCGAGTGTTGTTTACAAAATCACACCTATCGCGCATGCGCAGACATGGACAAGATCGCTAAAGGTGTGTACTATAGTAGGCAGACACCAAGTCTTATATACATATAAGACAACAATATAACATGTGTGCATGAGGTGTTGCGTGCATATGCACCGATTTCATACATTGTGTATCGATTGATGTGTCATGATTTGTGGGTTATATAAAAATATATTAAAAAAATTGTTGTTAAAAAGTTTGCATACCCCTGCTACTGCACCACAGATGTGGGTGAAATCCAATCCAGACTGATAGACCATAGGCCCATCACCCAGGGAGAGATCCGCTACTTTGTGAGAGAGTTTGAGGTAAGCTGGCTCTCTTCAGTCGATTTAAAAAAAGTTGTTTTTAAAAAGTAGGTATAACAAAAAAAGAAGCTACAACGTTCAACGATATGTTGAATCAGTGTGCCTATTGAACTGCTAGGAGTGCTGCCACTATCATAACATTGTCATCCATATTACATTTCACTATTATACTTTTGCTGCACTTTCTGGTCTCATTACAGTTACTGCACTGTATTCACGTTGCTGCGGCACTACTGGCACTTTTAAATGCTTTTAAATGCTTTTTGCACAATTTAACACATGAACATATCCATCAGTCACTTTATTGTTCTTTTCATTATGTACATTATGTTTATAGTATAGTGTTTTAGAAAAAGGGAATGGGGAGTAAGTATGCATATGTCAAATAAAAATCTTAAATCTTGAAACATGAGACCATTTGGTATGCTGCATTCTCTTCCATTGTTTTGTAACATGTTTATATTTTAATGTTTAACAATAGTACTTTTTATTTTATATAGCACTTTACAGGAAACTCAACAACACTTTCATGACAACATCATGGATACATAAATACATTTAAGAGGAAACGACAGATTAAAAACATAAAACACAACACTATTTAAACATTAAAAGCAGTTCTGAACAGTTGAGTGTTAGTGTTGAGTTATTTGTGAGATGTTCCCCATGTCTGACATATCTGAGACACACATCGAATATTGCCATTAAAAACATATATAGTCCATGAATCAGTGGAAGCCAGGGGCGATCTGAGTGCACATCAGGATCTTCTCCTGCTCTTAGGAGAAGCGAGGTTACCGGGAGGGAAGACTGCTGGAGAACATCAGCAAGATGGTGGTGGAGGCCAACGTCGAGGTGATGCCCAAATGTTTGCAGGGGATACACGACCACCTCGGTGACATCAGCACAAGATGTAAGCCCCCCCTCCTTTTTTAAGTTGTCATTTCATAAGTAAAGGGGACCTATAGGCGGCGGTATAGCTCAGGAGGTAGAGCGGACGACCTGAAGGTTGCTGGTTCGATCTCCGGCTCCTCCTAGCAAAAACTGTCGGTGTCCTTGAGCGACAGAGCCCGAAAGACACCCTAACCCTAACTGCTCCTGACGTGCTGGCTGCCTGCCTTAAAGTCTATCTGGGACAATTAGATTAGCGTTTGCTGCTCCAGCAATGTAATGTAATACTGTGGATGCTAATGTTTTTTTTGTCCACAGTGGAGGCTGCAAATCACATGGCAAAAAGAGTCCAGCAGAGGGAGCTAGAGGCACACCAGGTAACAACTATGTTTGGCTCATACCCTTGCAGTGTGGACAGTCTATGGTTCATAGACAATGTGCGAAACAGGTTTATATTTGTATGTTGACTCCATTTTGCCATTTTTGCATTTTTAACGATGCAAATATTGGATTTTCTTTCCATCAAACTCCTTGTTGTAATCGAAGTCTGAGAGTATGAAGATGGTGCAAAAGGCATATTAAAGTGACCTCACTACGGTGCTTCACTAATGTCACTTTAATATGCTTTTTGCACCATCCCCCATATGTATATATCATCCATTAGACTTTATTGCTCATATTGGGTTTTTTTCCTTGTGTATATTATTGTCATAGCAGTGTTGCTTATAGTAGATTGTATATAGTGTTGTTTACTGTATAGTATAGTGTTGCATAGGGTAGTGTAGTATAGTATTGCTGTTCAATTCTGAATGTGGGAGTGAATGGGTTAGCATTCCATTGTACTTGTTGCACATGGAACATCTTGGAGCGTCATTGGGGCGTCATTGAATGTATATGATGTATTGCATCTTGTCAACGCTTGACATGGCCTATAGTAGCAATAGGCTCTCTCATATGTCAACCTAAAGAGTGCAGTGTGTTAGCCAGAGCCAATAAGGAATCCACCTGACAACAGCTGCCTGGTTTCAGCCACCTGCATGCGCTCACCCTCATCACTCACTCACTTCACTCCCGCGAAACTCAACAGCTTTTTGCGTTTCGTTACATGATGTCATTTTAATGTTTTTTTTTTTCTTTATTCGTACCCAGAGTGCCCAGCTGCAGGCGAGCGCGGGGCAGGAGAAGGAGGCGTGGGAGGAGTTCCTGCGTGAGCAACAGAGGCTGAAGGACCAGGTGGACGAGGAGCACGCCAAGGCAGTGGGGCGCCTCAGCACCCAGTACAGCGAGATGAAGAAGGACCTGGAGAAGCTCTCGGCCTTCTAGAACCTTCCACCCTGGAGAGAGGTTGGGGGGGGGGGGGGGGGGTGGGTGTGTGTGTGTGGTGTGTGTGTGTGTGTGTGTGTGTGTGTGTGTGTGTGTGTGTGTGTGTGTGTGGTGTGTGTGTGTGTGTGTGTGTGTGTGTGTGTGTGTGTGTGTGTGTGTGAGAGTAAATGTGAAACAGGGCTGTTCCATGTCAGACAGAAATGTTAAGACTTAGTGGCAGCCACAGATGCAGTATTACACCTTTGGCCATGCAACCCAAAACAGATGAAGTGTGTATTAGACGGTGTCAGACTGACGGGGCATCAGGCACACCGTCTTGTGCACATGGAATAAAGAAGGCACGCTAATGGTCTGGCAAATCTCTCTTCATTTAAACAAACACATCACTTGATTGGGTCTTGGCTGTGAGGGGTTCAACATTGAAACATTTTTAATGGATTCCTGCCTGTTTTTATTTTTTTTTCTGGTGATACATTTCTATCAGGCTATGGAGTGTGGATGGAAAAAGTGCAGTTTGGTACCAAGAGGAGATATTTCACGTTTGACTCAAACTCAAAACATGACAAAACGTCCAAAGGGCCATAGAGTGCAGCAGGTGTGTTATGGAACTCACAGGGTCGGTAGTAGTGTTGTAGAAACGACCTCAAACAGAACAGAGTTCCAGAACAACACACCATTCATCAGCCATTCTTCAGTGTTGTGAACGTTTGACCTCTTCAAGATTCAAGAATTTAATTTGCCATTTGCCACAAGTACAACAAACTGCTTACTCCGCATTCCCTCCCGCAGTATGACATTCTAGAACATTTTACTCTAAGAATACTGTACACAATAAAATAAATAATGCACATGAAAAGAACAATAAAGTGATTGATGGATGACCTGTACATGTGCTGAATTGTTCTAAAAACATTTTAAAGTGCCAGTAGTGCAGCAGCATCACGAATACACTGCAGTACAGTGCAGTGACTGTAATGAGTAATGAAAATGAGTCCAGAAAGTCCAGCAAAATATGTCCGTGTAATGTTAATGACAATGTTAGGATATTTGGCAGCACTCCTAGCATTTCAGTAGCCTGTGGATGAAAACTATCCTTGAACCTCTGACATCAACTTGAGAATAAACCCTCCTACATTATGAAATTATGAATATATTAATGTTGTTGTTTTTTTGTGGGCCACAACACAGGAATATATAGAATTCTGACCATATGGTGTTTTTAACGCTGTTTTAAAATCCATAGATGTATCACCCTTGACCCTTGACCTAAATGTGGGTGACAATCTAAATGAGTTGCCTCCAAACCCTATGTATAACCTTTCTCTTTTCTTTGCTTGTCATATCATCTGAGGCAAAGGTATTCCTGACATAATTAGAACATGATGCTATCCCAACACACTCTTAGCCTCAATCAATGTTTGTTTTTGTTTTTTTATACTAAAATACTGTTTGTTTTCAACCAATCACTGCGACCGGTTCCCTTCTATATCCCGGTGGGACCTCACTTCTCGTTTCCGGCTGGCGGCCGTGCTCCCGGCTGGCAGCCCTGCTCCCGGCTGCCAGCCGTGCTCCCGGCTGCCAGCCGTGCTCCCGGCTGGCAGCCGTGCTCCCGGCTGGCAGCCGTGCTCCCGGCTGGCAGCCGTGCTCACGGCTGATGTGATGCATCAGGTTGGTTTCTGTTGTTGGACTGTGGTGTTTTTAGCTCAGTGTGAGACAGTGTCTGAGTGAGACAATGGTTGGGGCTATTTGGACAGGTTGATGAACGATCCTGGGCACTGTACCCGGTACATTCCTGACGTGGCTGAGAGCAGAGTTCATCTCGATGGACATGACGGGACAAATATTTAGGGTGGGATAGCATCAAACATGCACTTCTCTCTCTCTCTCTCTCTCTCTCTCACACGCACACACCAGCATCCAAGTTATCCATCGTCATCTGACGGATAGAGGCTGGAGGTATGTTAACTATCAGCAGAAGAAGTAGAATACAATAATATTTTAAGTTGCGGATGATTCCAAATGAATAACAATCTGAAGAAATCAAATGGTGCAAAGAAGATTCAGTTATGCTCTCTCCTCTCTTCTCATGGCTCTGTTCACTGGAACAGAACAGAACGGGGTGTGCTGTTCTGTTCTTCTTGTGCCATGCAAGAGGTCACTGGTGTTTGGGTTATAGTGTGTATGTGTGGTGTTTGGGTTATAGTGTGTATGTGTGGTGTTTGGGTTATAGTGTGTATGTGTGGTGTTTGGGTTATAGTGTGTATGTGTGGTGTTTGGGTTATAGTGTGTATGTGTGGTGTTTGGGTTATAGTGTGTATGTGTGGTGTTTGGGTTATAGTGTGTATGTGTGGTGTTTGGGTTATAGTGTGTATGTGTGGTGTTTGGGTTATAGTGTGTATGTGTGGTGTTTGGGTTATAGTGTGTATGTGTGGTGTTTGGGTTATAGTGAGTGTGTGTGGTGTTTGGGTTATAGTGAGTGTGTGTGGTGTTTGGGTTATAGTGTGTGTGGTGTTTGGGTTATAGTGTGTGTGTGTGGTGTTTGGGTTATAGTGAGTGTGTATGTGGTGTTTGGGTTATAGTGTGTGTGTGTGGTGTTTGGGTTTATAGTGAGTGTGTATGTGGTGTTTGGGTTATAGTGTGTGTGTGTGGTGTTTGGGTTATAGTGTGTATGTGTGGTGTTTGGGTTATGGTGTGTATGTGTGGTGTTTGGGTTATAGTGTGTGTGTGTGGTGTTTGGGTTATAGTGTGTATGTGTGGTGTTTGGGTTATAGTGAGTGTGTGTGGTGTTTGGGTTATAGTGTGTATGTGTGGTGTTTGGGTTATAGTGTGTGTGTGTGGTGTTTGGGTTATAGTGTGTGTGTGTGGTGTTTGGGTTATAGTGTGTGTGTGTGGTGTTTGGGTTATAGTGAGTGTGTATGTGTGTTTACGTGTTTATCTGACCAACGTGGAATGGGCTGATTGGCACGTCCTCTGCGATCAGAGAGGGTCCCGGGTCACTGCCAACAGATGTTGTCAGGCCGACTTTCCAGTACTTTCTCCACCCTGTGCATATGTCTCCCTGTGTGTGTGTGTGTGTGTGTGTGTGTGTGTGTGTGTGTGTGTGCGTGCGTGTGTGTGTGTCGGCTAACGAGGAGCGACAACGCGGAAACATGGCGTACACACACACTGTCAACAAGACATCTTTTCATCTGCGACTTTCCGCTCTCTTCTCTTTTATTTTTTATTTTTGGCTTTTCGTCGGAAAAGGACGGTCAACACGGGGAAGGTGAAACATTCAAGTCAACACGGATGTTAGTTTCTCCACATGACTCAAAAAGCATAAGGCCCTCTTCTTCTTATGGGGCCCTTATGAACTAGTATAAGGTGCCGATTGTACCGAACCCGAACTAATCACTGAATGGGAAACAGGGAATAGAGTTTGTAATTCTGTGGTTATTCTGAAAAATATATATATATAATTATTTATACTGTATATAAAGTTGCCAAAGTTACTTTTGGAATTTGTAGGAAATTAGTAGGAACGCTTCTGTCTTTCAATAAAGGTACATTAATTCACCATTAATTAACATTAATTAATGCAGTTCTACTTAACCACTGGTTTAGTTATTGTTTACTAATGGTGTGGTATTTTTTAATAGGCTTAGGGTTAACCCCTGAGCTATCCGCTATCCCTAACCTTATCCTCTATGCTAATGAATCTGCAATTTTCAGCATGAACTAATGTTAATTAATGTACCTTTTGTAAGTGTTACAGAAATAGTAGTTACTTGCTTTGTATTGTGTAATGAGTATATACTGTATGTAAGGTAGTAGTTAACTTGCTTTGTATTGTATGTAGTGTGTATATATGTAAGGTAGTAGTAGTAGAGGTCTATCGTTTTCAGCTGTGATCATCACAGCTGACCAATTCTTATGTCGGTTTAATTAAGTAACTTATCTTATAGTAATCACTATCTGCACATCCACATCCACAATTCACATGGACATTCTCTCTATACACACACACACACACACACACACACACACACACACACACACACACACACACACACACACACACACACACACACACACACACACACACACACACACACACACACACACACACAACAACAAACTCCATGCCCTGGGTCTGGAGCAGGTCGGGGCCTCCGGTGTGTGTCCCCGGGTTGTCCCTCTCCTGTCTGCACATCCACGTCTCGTTTGTGTTCCAGTCTCCTGTGTCCTGTATCTCAGACCATGGGTTCCCTTCCTGTTTTGGAGAGAGCTCCGTGGAGCCGCGGTCCCCTCGCTGCCAACATAAATGGTGAAGGAAACAGACACACAGGCAGCAGGCCGCAGACAGCACCCAGCCGGGGCCTGCTGGAGCTCTTAAGTAAAGGGACAAGAGATTAGCAGAAGCAGTCGGTAATGCGATCCACACATCCAAACACACACACACTTTGGCCCATTAGAAACCCAGTAGAACATACCACAGTGTTGTGTTATGGTGTGTTGTGTGTGTGTGTGGTGCAACATATTCCAAAGCAGAAGTGATCAAATGCATTGGATTTGTGTTTTGCTTCAGCATACCTCTGTTTCACCCCGAAAATACAAACCCCCCCCCAAGTGCTAACCCCAACCTAAGATCTAGAAAGATCTTTGGTTGCTGGTGTCCGCCACCACCTGTTGTAAGTGCCTGCGTTCCCCTGTAACGTTGGGTGTTGTTGGTGTCTGCTGTTGTGAAACCTGCGCAAATCCACCGAGCCCACCTGGACGGATGGGGACTAGAGTTTGTAGAGTATATTTAGTATGTATACTGTATCTTTTTTTTTTACAAGTTGAGGTCGATTGGATAAATAAAATGTTATACAATGTCCAATGGCGTGTAACGTGTCTCCTTCTGAGCAGAGCAGACAGTCCATCACTAATCAGCAAGGTTTGTATTCCTTGGTTTAACATGTGACATATGGCATGTATATATGTGTATATTTTTTTCCTATACGTCATGAAAAGAAAACACATACATCTGTTGAAACGTTTAAAAACCGTCAACATGTGCGTTCGCACCTAAACAACGTTTGTGAGAGTGTGGCCAGAAACAACTCTTTCTGTGCCCTGACATTGATGTTTCCGGGGCTATTATGATCGCATGATAAACTCATAAACCGCTGGGAAAGGGAACCTCGACTTTCTAGTGGGGGGGGAGGCGGGGGTTGGGGGGTGGATGGGGGGGGGGGGGGCAGCGAGATGGAGGACTCTCGGGGAGTGCCCGTCCTGGTTCCCAGGAGACTCAAAACAGCCAAACCGTGCGTGACAAACACAATCCCCCTGTTGGGTTCCCTTTGACCTTAACACCTTCTCAGCTACTCCCCCCCCCCCCCCCCCCCCACCTGCTGCTGAGAGAGAGAGAGAGAGAGAGAGAGAGAGAGAGAGAGAGAGAGAGAGAGAGAGAGAGAGAGAGAGAGAGAGAGAGAGAGAGAGAGAGAGAGAGAGAGAGAGAGAGAGAGAGAGAGAGAGAGAGAGAGACACAAGATCACATCACATTTTTGGAGGCAACAATAGAAAGTGACATTTCACCATTCTCATGCTCATCCAAGCTTCTAAGTGTTTACTCTTTTTATTTTGTTCTCTCTCTCTCTCTCTCTCTCTCTCTCTCTCTCTCTCTCTCTCTCTCTCTCTCTCTCTCTCTCTCTCTCTCTCTCTCTCTACTGTTCTTTTGTATCGCATGGTGGGGCCCCTTTCACTCATACAAAATAATGTCAGTGACCAATGGGGGTGTGTGTGTGGGGGGAGCTCAGCTGGAAGCGATGCTTCTCAGTTAATAACGTCGCATAACAGCACCGCGGGGGGGGGGGGTGACTGCTAATGCATGGTGGTAATATTAAATTCTTTGGCCGTGGCAAACCCTCACCCTGAGGATCTCTTTAGGTTTGACGGAGAATATATGGAGTGAGAATATGAGCTTCAAGTCGCCGTGCGTGTGTGCGTGTGTGTGCGTGTGTGCGTGTGTGCGTGTGTGCGTGTGTGTGTGTGTGTGTGTGTGTGAGTGTGTGAGTGTGTGTGTGTGTGTGTGTGTGTGTGTGTGTGTGTGTGTGTGTGTGTGTGTGTGTGTGTGTGTGTGTGTGTGTGTGTGTGTGTGTGTGTGTGTGTGTGTGTGTGTGTGTGTGTGTGTGTGTGTGGATAATTCTCCGTAAGGGAGCGGAGCGTCACCGAGGCACGACGCGTTCTCCCACCACACACACACACACACACACACACACACACACGCGCAACTCACAAAACGAGCACTAGGTGGCACATGAAATCCAACCATTGGCAGGGAAATAACAAGTTCTTATTTTATTAACATTTTTTCAACATAATAAACGCCACTAGACCCGAACCGGATAAGCGGTGGACAATGGATGGATGGATTTCCTGGCTAAAGAGAAACGATGGAGTCCCCGGTGAAGCTTTAAAAAGTCAAATATGTCCAAAAATACATTCAATGACATATCAAACAAGTCTCCAAACACAAACTTTTATATTTCATTTGACTTCATTGGGGACATAATAATATTAATAACATAAAACATACCGTATCATATTGACTATTTTTTTTTTTTGGGGGGGGGGGCGTCTGGTCAGTTTCTCTAGACAGCCTTTGCTATGTAACAGTAAAGCATTTTCTAGCGTTTCTATGTCCAAGAAACACAGATAAGACTCCAGCAAAAACAAGCACCTTCCTCAGTCAATCATAGGGGCAAACAATGGGACCAGAGAGAGGACGGCAGAATGGGCTTGTCCTCAGGCCAACAACAAGCCACCAGCGGAACACGAAAGCCGGCCTGTTGTTGTCGCCTGTGTTTCGCGAAGAAACGACAACCCACAGGAATGTCCCGGTCTAAATGCCCCTAGAAAGACCTAGTATCACCTCGACAGGTTTCATGGTTTCATGGAGTGGAACACAGTCGGTCATTTATGGCCACCATTTTGTTTGTTTTTAGTCATGGTAGTTTGTCCGAGGTTGATGTGTGGATGAAGATAATCTTTATTGGTCTCATACATGGTGGAACACACACACACACAATGAAATGTGTTTCTCTGTATTTAACCCATCCTAGTATGAGGAACAGTGGGCCGCTATTGGAAATACAGCTGCCCAAGGAGCAAGAGTATGGTGCCTTGCTCAAGGGCCCAGGAGGAAAACTGGGACCTTTTTCCAAGTACTCACACCGTACTTGGTCTGTTTCGGGGACTTGAACCGGCGACCCTCCGGTTCCCAAGCCAAGTCCCAACAGACTGAGCTACTGCCGGCCCCTTATGGCTGTGTTTATGAAACTAGTAGTAAAATTGGAGGCATATATATATATATATACTGTATATACATATATAAATATATATATATAAATATATATATAATCTTTAATGCTTTCCGTGACCTCTGCACTGTCAGTCCTGGGCAGACAGCCTTGGGCTGAGGGGCCCGGGGCTTCCTCAGAGGAAGCCCTCTTTACAGACTATCTATTCTATAGATTGGAGCGTTGGATTTCCTCCATTTGTTCCTCCGGTTTTGACATCTGAAAAGCAGGCGAATCGTTTGTCGTCTTGGACCGCGCTGGCCACGCCAACGTGTTCCTTTGAGCGGCTCCACCGGCGTGGAGGAGGATGCATCCGAAACAGGGGGGGGGTGGTGGAGACCCATATGTCTGATATGTGTCTCTTCTCCCTTTTCCTACTGCTACTTGTTATTTGGTGAAGGAGTGAAAAGGAAAACGTGCAGGACGAGGCTCCTGGGGGGGGGGGTGAGGCCCAGAGGATGAAACCGAGGCCCCTGGGCTCGGAGTCCACAGGATCGCTTTGGGGGGGGGGGGGGGGCGGGGGGGAGAGAGGATCTTCGAGTCCACATCGTTTGTCTGCAGCAAAACCTGCAAATTCTGGGGCGGCAGTAGCCGTCAGTCTGTTAGGACTTGGCTTGGAAATCCGGAAGGTCGCCGGTTCAAGTCCCCGAGACGCCTGGGTGACTGCCGAGGTGCCCTTGAGCAAGGTGCCAGACCCCCCCCTCTACACTGCTCCCACCGGGCACTGTATAGAACAAAAGCTGCCCACTGCTCCTAATACTCTGATGGTTTAAATGCAGAGAAACTCATTTGACTGTGTGTGTAAATGTATGTGACCAATAAATCCTCCAGATTTCGATTTAGAGGATGATAATGTGAGGGTTCTCCGTAGATTAAGTTGATGACATTTTAAAATGTTGTTTGCCGCCATATAGGCGTGGACACAGACGCCACGATGCTTCCGCGACGCAGACTTACATATCTATATATAATACTGTTATATACAGGGCTGTTCCGTACATTTTTGAAATATCGCCCTTTTTTTTTTCTCCAAGCTGTTTTCCACAACTTCCTGCCAGCTTTGCGTCTTCACCTGAAGAAACAGTATGAAAATGATATTGATGAAATCCGTCATTTGTGCCATCAAAATATCTGCCCTGTAGCAATCAGGCTTTCGCCTTACTTGTTTGTAAGCGATTTTGCATCAACATGTTTACCAATAGTTGTCGTTGAAATGTGAAAAGTCCAGACGTGTCCACTTTCCCTCCACAGGACTTTCCCCAACAGTACCCCATGACATTGAAAGCTTCCAGACGAGTTTCCCCTCCTGTAATCCGGTAAATCCTTCCCCTTCTTCCACCGTCGCTCATATTCTCAACAACATCAAGTCATCGAGTGCCAAAGCTCGTGCTACTGCCGAGCGTAGCGTGACCGGGTGAGAGACACGGAGGAGGGCGTCCAGCGCGGTCTCCTAACATTGGTTCATTTTCCATTCATTCAGCGGGTTACATTTCCCATAAGGGCATCATCAAAGGGATCATTGGAAAGGACATACGTAGAGCCTGTGTAATGTATCGTGTACCTTCTGGTGTGGTCCTCCTCTGGTCAGCCCCCAAAACGACACTTGCCTCCTGTTTAGAAACCTTCAAAGCAATGAAATGATGGAATGAAAACCTTTTAGTATACCTTTTACAGGAAGTGAAAAATAACGATGTTCTCAAAATACTTTTGAAGTTTGTCTGTAATGTCTTTAAATGTCTTTTAAACGTCTTCCCACGCTGTGCTGTGGGTTCACGGGGGTGTAACTAGGCTTACTGTACCGTGCAAGGAAGCACCTTCTGATCTCAATAGTAGATCCCCAGGGAGCCCCTAATATCCCACCTACACCAAGCCTCTGGGGCCTCATAAATCAATCAGCCCGTGGTTTATAATCCTATGTATGTTATTCCACTGAAGACCTGGAGAGTTCCCCGCTGTGGACCACAGCCTGACTGACAGGACAATGAGAGATACAGAGTGCATGTGTGTGTGTGTGTGTGTGTGTGTGTGTGTGTGTGTGTGTGTGTGTGTGTGTCTGGGGGTTTGTGTGCATATGTGTGTTTGTGTGTGTGTGTGTGTGTGTGTGTGTGTGCATATGTGTGTGTGTGTGTGTCCCTGTGTTTGTGCATGTGTGTGTGCATGTTGTGGTGTGTGTGTGTGTGTGTGTGTGGGTAGATGTTTGTGTTCATGTTGGTATGTGTGTGTGTGTGTGTGTGTCTGGACATTCTTGGAGGAACTCCAGCAAGGGATCACAGCCACTGTCTCTCATGCAAGTCTGTCATCCCAGCTTTAAAGGCATGGGAAGTGTAGAGAGGGATGGGGGAGATCCAGGTCCTGGATCTTGGAAAACAATCAAATCAACAGAAGATTATCTTACTCTCTATCAGGGCACTGTACTAGCCCTGTGTGCTGTTTAGTGCAGTGGTTCTCCAATGGTCAAGCCTCACGACCCATTAGTCCATAAGTCACAATCAAATAATAAAAAATATATATTTATAAATTTTGCAGTAATCAACAATGCCTTCACTGTATCTAAAACATGGAGCAAACAAAAATATGTAGGCCATTGAAACATCAATTAAATAACTATCAATTAAAAAACATGGGTTAATTCATGGGCTTTGTTCTAAAGATTAAGGTTTGGCATATGCTCTGCGACCCACTCAAAATGCCCTCACAACCCTCAGGGCCCCCTCTCTCTCTCTCTCTCTCTCTCTCTCTCTCTCTCTCTCTCTCTCTCTCTCTCTCTCTCTCTCTCTCCTCTCTCTCTCTCTCTCTCTCTCTCTCTCTCTCTCTCTCTCTCTCTCTCTCTCTCTCTCTCTCTCTCTCTCTGAGATGTTCTGACAGATGTTTTTTTTGGGTCAAAATAGACTTGAATCCTGTTCAAAACGAGCTAAACAATATGATCAAAGCTATTTTCTGGACAATTATGAAGCGATATTCGTGTTCCGTGTGCTTTGGGCTTTAGTCCATAATGTTTTTACCTTGAGGCTTGGAAAAGGATGGAAAGAGAGAGGGAGAGGGAGAGAAATAAAGACAGAGAGAGAAAGCGAGAGAGTGAGAGGAGCCAGTGGCCTTCACTGTATGTTGCCATGTTGTAAGACTGGCTTTCATCTCATAGCTAACAGGAAACCAAAAATATTGGGGAATGGCGGCCGGCAACCATCCCACGCTTTTATACCTTAGATGGGTCTTCTGGTTAACCGACAATCTTACTTGCCTGTATTGCCTTTGAGCAACTTAAACATTGTTGGTTAAAAGCTTGACCTGACAGGAGAACGTTCCAAGCATCCGCATTGGTAAACAGAAGCTAACAGAAGCATCTCGGGTCATGCACAGCTGCTGGAAGAAAAAGAGTGCCAGTCCATCCTTTTCTATCGCTGTTAGGGTTTAGGGCAGGGGTGTCCAAACTATGGCCCATTGCAAATTATAAAAATAAAATGGAATATGTGCCCATTTGCATTCTTCAGTCCAAGGCGCAGCATCACTTCCTATCATAGGTGATTTAAAAATGTATAACAGTATTGCTGATGTGTTAATAAGCCCAATTGAATACAAATATCTAACAATTAGTAGCCCAATTGATGTGTTAATAAGCCCAATAATTGTGTTTACAAAGTTTACTAACCCCTCCCTTTAAACAGGGCTGTGATTAGCGAGCCACCATCCTGAGTTAGAATCAACATTGTGAACTTGTGTTGTGAGAAGGAGCTGCTAGACGACTACATTAGGATACATTATAGAACTCATGGACCGCCTGCAACCCCTTCACGAACCACCACAGATAACTGTAGAACCGGGTAGAACACTGCTGATTTAATCCTGTTTGTGGCCCCGTTACTCTTCTGTATGTGGCCCCTAATGAAAATAGTTTGGACACCCCTGGTTTAGGAGTTAGGGTAAGGGTTATTATATTTATAGATACACTGCAATAGAAACCACATTGCTCCAAGGTCATTGCAGTGAACAGCCACCACTCCAGAATTCTGCTTCCATCCATTGGACCACTAATCTATTCTGAATTCACAGAATGGCATCGATCAGAGCGCAGACGATAGTACCAAAGTAAAGTAAAGTAAAGTAAAGCACTTGAACAGACAGCAACCTGTAACCGGCTGTAAATCATTGACAAAACTGGAATGGGTTCCTAATGAAACTGAAGTACTGAAAACCACAAAAGAAAATCAATCATTTTTAACATTGCCGTCTTTTATATGCGAGATATTTGCTTTCCACCAACCTAACAAATCAAAGTACACACGGACTTAGCTTACATATGCTTAGGCTGTCTGAGGTTCCAGTCCTGAGTATGTTTTGTTATTCTACTGTATAGTAATTATATATATATATATATATATATATATATATATATATATATATATATATATATAGTAACACGACTCTGTTGAATCTGTGGGTCCGTCCCTTTAACCGTTATTGTACTGATGTACAGTATTGAATTAATTGTACTTCATTTACCTGAACAAAAGTTAAGTAAGTAGTTTTATATATATATATATATATATATAGATATATATATCTATATACTATATACTGTATATACTATACATATATATGTATATACTGTGTGTATATATATATAAACTGTATATATATATAAAAAAAAAATGAAAAGTAAACAAACAAAAAGTGAAAAGTATTCTGTTCATTTGGACTAAAATTGTCTGCCTGCTGTGAAGCAACTTTCAAGACATAATCTGAAAATCATATTTGAATACAGGCATTAGAATTTGCCGTGTGTGCGTGTGCGTGTGCGTGTGTGTGTGTGTGTGTCGTGTGTGTGTGTGTGTGTGTGTGTGTGTGTGTGTGTGTGTGTGTGTGTGTGTGTGTGTGTGTGTGTGTGGAGGTTAAGCGCTTTAGCAGGAGACCTGAGTGGAGGGGACAGAAGGGGAAAATCAAACGATCACAAAGTATATGAACGGTGTAAAAATAACATTTCTCCGAACAGACGCAGATCTTCGAAAGTAGCAGGAGCTCCACAGACCTGGAGAGAGAGAGAGAGAGAGAGAGAGAGAGAGAGAGAGAGAGAGAGAGAGAGAGAGAGGAGAGAGAGAGAGAGAGAGAGAGAGAGAGAGAGAGAGAGAGAGAGAGAGAGAGAGAGAGAGAGAGAGAGGAGAGAGAGAGAGAGAGGACAGAGCGAGAGAGAGAGAGAGAGAGAGAGCGAGAGAGAGAGAGAGGACGAGAGAGAGGACAGAGAGGGACAGAGAGAGAGAGAGAGAGAGAGAGAGAGAGAGAGAGAGAGAGAGAGAGAGAGAGAGAGAGAGAGGAGAGAGAGAGAGAGAGAGAGAGAGACAGAGAGAGAGAGAGAGAGAGAGAGAGAGCCGAGAGAGGACAGAGAGAGAGAGAGCGAGAGGGACAGAGAGAGAGAGAGAGACGAGAGAGAGAGACAGAGAGAGCAGAGAGAGAGCGAGAGAGAGAGAGAGACAGAGAGAGAGAGAGGCCGAGAGGGACAGAGAGAGACCGAGGGAGACCGAGGGAGAACTGTGTCACATGGTGCGCAGATCAAATCCAAGGCTTGTTGGAAAAGAGCCCCGGGCTGCAGGTCCCTCTCTCCACCTGTTGCTGTCTCGGGGCCGCCAAGCCAAACACATTATTCCAGGAGACGCAGCAGCAGCAGAAGCAGCAGCAGAAGCAGCAGGGCCTGAAGGACTTCTGTGGAGAGTGACCCCACGCTGGACCGGAGTCTCTGACCGCATCTGAGGACGTTTTGGCAGACGGGTGCGGCGTAAACAGCTTACGCAGACAGACGGCGATGCACACGTACGCGCACGCACGCACACACACACACACACATTTGGGGTGGGAGTATAGTTAAGTGAGTAGAGCGGTCGCCTCACAACTGGAAGGATGCTGGTTCGATCCCCGGCTCCTCCTAGCAAAAACTGTTGAGGTGTCCTTGAGCAAGACACCCTAACCCTAACTGCTCCCCGGGCAGCTGTATAAATAGCTGCCCACTGCTCCTAATACTAGGATGGGTTAAATGCAGAGAAACACATTTCACTGTATGTTTGTATGTGTATGTGACCAATAAAGAGGATTTAATCCTCCAGATTTAGACACACACACACACACACACACGCTGGCTGGTTGAAATGTACACACAAACGCTCTAACTACAGTCGGGGAGGGGGGCAAAACTTAAGCCGAAACATTATACAGTCGATGGTTAAAAACCCCAATGTCTGCAGACTACATGTATGCACCCTTGAGCAAAGATGCCAAACCCCATAACCTGCTTCATGTCACCAGAAATGACTGACTTATAACTGTGGAAGGAAGCATCTGCTACATGACTAAATAGTCAATAGCAGTACTCACATGAAAGCCAAAGATATGTACTCCCGTTTATAAATACCCGCACACACAGACCCATTTGGGGATCTGTTTGATGGTTTTACTGCCGAGGGGCTTATGAGCAAATCTATGCACTAATATGCTTTCAAACTCACCTTGTCACTCTCACATAAATATCCTTTTTAATGTGCACCCTTGAGATCGGCATCCAATAATTCATGTTTGAAAACGGAGCACATAAGCACGCACACCTGCACACACACACACACACACGCACATGCACAAACACACACACACACATGCTCACACACACCTGCACACGCACGCACACATGCACACACACACACACACACATATATTGTCCTTACATTGTAGTGTGTAAGCTCCAGGTTCACCCCTGCTCTGCAAGGCAAAGGGTCGTTCAGAGGGAGCGGAATTATGGTTGGACGAGGGTCAATAGTGAACACAGAACAAATCATCCTTGGAAAAACAGTAAACATCTGCTTGGCGACTTGGCCACTTCTTCTTGGCGATGTCAGTCTGACCTCAACAAGGCCGGGCCCCCTTTGACATTTTTTCCACCAAACCAGTGAGAGAGAGAGAGAGAGAGAGAGAGAGAGAGAGAGAGAGAGAGAGAGAGAGAGAGATGAGAGAGAGAGAGAGAGAGAGAGAGAGAGAGGAGAGAGAGAGAGAGAGAGAGAGAGAGAGAGAGAGAGAGAGAGAGGAGAGAGAGAGAGAGAGAGAGAGAGAGAGAGAGAGTGGAGAGAGAGAATGAGAGAGTGAAAGAGAGAGAGAGAGAGAGAGAGAGAGAGAGAGAGAGAGAGTGCCAGTGTGCAGGTGACACAATATCAACAATGTGTTTGTTTTCAAGGAAGTCAGAAGAAAACTACACGCTAATTCTAAAGCAATGAAGGCAGGGACTGAGCCTTCTAAGGGTTTTGCAGGACATTGCAAAAACATTAAAAAACTGAGGCGTTTTTGGCGTGTGTGTGTGTGTGTGTGTGTGTGTGTGTGTGTGTGTGTGTGTGTTTGCTCTGGAAAGAATAGACTCACTAGCTGTGGGTGACATTTATGATGTGCCCCCTGTTTGAAATACTGTCAGGCGCACTCTAGTCGCCTCACATTTCTTAAGTCTTCTCGACAGCCACCGTGACTTATAAGGCGGTCCGTGACGTTGTATTTATCGGTTTCTAATACACTGCAGTGTTCCCAGGCAGTTAAAGGACATGTTTCTCCACGGAGATCTTTGGACTGGAGTCTCTGTCCCCCCCCCTCCGATCCCTCAGCCCAGCAGCAGGGCGCCCAGGTCGCTGGAGTCCAGAGGCTGTACAACACCCCCCCCCCCCCCGCCTTTGACTGATGTCATCATTTTAAATGTGTTTATATGTTGTTCTGTGCTGTAAATATTAAGCTGACGCGCTCAATGGTTTGTTACACAGAACCACCTGGGAAGTTCTCTTTTAAAACTGTTTGGAAAAGGGTCTGGGGCACTTGATGACATACTTGGCAGGTGATTGGATGAACCACCTGTCTGTCACGGGCTAACTTTCAATAACCAATCAGATCAATGAACCGTATGATCTAGTAGAGCAAAAGCGTATTTTTCAATCGAGAAAATCCTGCAGTGACGTTATTTGCTCTTGTTTCAATGAATTAATACTCTTCAGTTTAGATAAAAACAGATGCCATAGCAGCATCGTGTAAATGTGATCTCGCAAATCCGGCTGCCTCTCAAGGTTAACTCAATGTGGCCTTGCTTCATCATAATATCAACGATGTAGTAGCAGTATTACACCATTAGAGACAATCAGACAACAGACACACATAATGTCACTATGGCCCTTCAAATGTACTTTAATATGGGGGTGCGATGGTCTCAAGCGGCTGCCTATGTAACCAAGGGTTGAATCAGGAATGCCAGGCCCTTCCAGTCTAACTCCCCATCCTCCCTCCGCACTGGACTGGACCTCTCTCTCTTCATCCGGTCTCATTCCTATTTTATTTTTTTTTGTCTTCTCTTTTTCTTTGCAGCCTGTTTATTGTTTCTCGCTGCTCATCTGTCCTCACTTGTTCTCTCTCTCTCTCTCTCTCTCTCTCTCTCTCTCTCTCTCTCTCTCTCTCTCTCTCTCTCTCTCTCTCTCTCTCTCTCTCTTTCACTCTCTGTCTCTCTCTCTCTCCCACCCCCTTACCCCAGGCATATGTGTGTGTTGATGGCTTTACCAGCAGGAAGAAGGAAGAGGAGAGAGGCTTTAATGGTCAGGGGGGGCTTCTGCAAAGAAAGTCTCTCCCCGCGTCTAGGTGGGCCCTGTCACCACCGGTTGACATCTCACCTGAGGGTGACAAGCTTGACAAGGCGTGGCGGCCGTTTTTTCTGTTTTGTTTTCTTTGTGTGTGTGTGTGTGTGTGTGTGTGTCCCCCCCGGGACCTCTGTTAACATGCGAGCGAGGCATGTTCAGTAGTGGTCACTATAGCTCAGGCGGTAGAACGGTCGCCTCACAGCCGAAAGGTTGCTGGTTCAATCCCCGGTTCCTCCTAGCAAAAAAACTGTCGAGGTGTCCTTGAGGAAGACCCTAACCCTAACTGCTCCCCTCTGTATAAATAGCTGACCGCTGCTCCTAATACTAGGATGGGTTAAATGCAGAGAAATTATTTTCGCTGTACCAGTACTTGTGCACTGACAAATTTGAATTATTATTATTATTATTATTATAGAAGAAGAAGAGCTTTGAGAAGTGGCTGTTTACAGCTTTGAAGAGACCACGAGCTAATAACCAGAGCTTATGTGGCGCCGCAAAAACAACAGAGTCATTTTAATGTTGAGACATAGCTCAATAGAAGATTCAAGAATTGCATTTACCAAGTATTAACATGTACAATGGAATGCTTACTCCCCATTCCGTTGCACAGTATGAAATTCTCGAACACATAGTATAAGAATGCTATGCATATATATATATATATACAATATTATGAAACCACAATAAAATATTGTAGGGATTGATGGGTTGAATGGATGTTATATTGTGCAAAAGGTATTTAAAAGCATTTTAAAGTGCCGTGGAGAGAGTGAAGTAGAGAGTGAAGTGGAGAAGAAGAAGTAGAGAGTGATATAAACCCTACGATCGTTCATGGCACATTCACTGTATGTATTGTCAATGCTGTGCTGTAGCCAGGCGTCCTAAGAGAAGGGCTATTCACAATGTCACAATCAACACGTCTCTGTTCTGTGTGTATGAGTCACTGCACTCTGTGTGACTTTCATTCAGGAAATTGTGATACACACACACACACACAGACACACACACAGACACACACACACACACAGACACACACACACAGTCACAGTCACACAGTACGCAGCAGTAAACTGTGTTTGAACTTTGGAATTTAAAAAGGGGAAAAATAAAACCCATAGCTCGCTATCCCCATTCCACAACACAGTGATATCCAGCATCCACCTGTCAATAGCTCAACTGTTTACTGCCTCGACGTGCACAGCACTTTCCAACCATTGGGGAATACAGCTGACCCTGTAATTATGCAGACCTTGCGGTGGAAAATGACTGTCATTTCAATGGATAGCTCGAGGAAGAGAACCGGCTCTGGCTTTAGTCATCGGCCAAGAGAGGTTGAACACAGGAACACTTGGCTTATGGGGAGGGAGGAGAGGGAGGAGAGAGAGAGAGAGAGAGAGAGAGAGAGAGAGAGAGAGAGAGAGAGAGAGAGAGAGAGAGAGAGAGAGGAGAGAGAGAGAGAGAGAGAGAGAGAGAGAGAGAGAGAGAGAGAGAGAGAGAGAGAGAGAGAGAGAGAGAGAGAGAGAGAGAGAGAGAGAGAGAGAGAGAGAGAGAGACACGTTATGGCGGTTCCGGAGATGCCAGCGTCGCCCATCTCGTTGTGTCCTGCTTCACCCCCCGGGTGCCAGCCTCTCTATCTCACGCACCACCTCACACCCTGTCTCATCCTAAAACGTCTCTTCCAACCACCCTCTTTCTCCTCTTCATCTTTTGGGTAATGTGTTCGTAATGTTTTCCTGTCTGCTGTCCGTGTAAATATTCCTCTGTTTCACATATTCTGTCCATTCTCTCCTCTTTTAATTGTCTGTCTTTTCTGACGTCTCTCTTGCTATTTGTGTGTGTCTCTCTCTCTCTCTCTCTCTCTCTCTCTCTCTCTCTCTCTCTCTGTCTGTCTGTCTGTCTGTCTGTCTGTCTGTCTGTCTGTCTGTCTGTCTGTCTGTCTCTGTCTGTCTGTCTGTCTCTGTCTGTCTGTCTGTCTGTCTGTCTGTCTGTCTGTCTGTCTGTCTGTCTGTCTGTCTGTCTGTCTGTCTGTCTGTCTGTCTCCCTCTCTCACCCACCGGGACGATGAAGAGATGGGTGTGTCACAGTCACGATGGTGAGCTTCAGTTTTCCGTTGCCTGGTCCAAGATAGGTGCAGGACTTTTTGTTAGGCGGCTCTGTGAATGCCATCGGTTCTGCTCCGTTGATCACATCCTGTACTTCAGGCACAGGATACAATGATCTCTGATCTCCTGCTTCTGGCGAGGAAAAAGACCATGTCTGACTTTGATGTCCACCACGGTGAGTTGTGTGTGAGAAGGAAGGAAGGGTGGGAAGAAGGGAGGGAGAGAAACGTTGATGAAACCAGATGAGTGGAATAATAAGAATGGCGTGGTTCGAGCCAGTCCTCGTAAAAAGTTGTTTTGTAAGAGTTCACCTTGGTCATTTGAAAGTGCAGATGCCAAATTGCCGCAGATAGTGTTTGTGTGAGGCTTGTCCACAGCTGTAAGGGAAGAACATCTGGTTCTACTGTTTAGATGTGTGTTATTTATGGGGATGAAACATTTGGAATCGACAACCTTGAAAAGTTCTGTTTGTTTTCTGCCAAATTCAGAAGAGAAGGCCTGAAATGTATCAGTAAAATCGATTTATATTTCAGAAAGCAATCGATACCTATGAACCAGCAAAGATAACTGGTGTCAATTAAATAGTAGTGGTGGGAAAATATACATATTACAAAATATATCAAAAGTATTGATGATTCCATTTTGACGGTATCCATCTCAAACAGTGACATAACACAACTGATGAACTCACTTGTAAAGCAGCCATCTACTTGGAGGCAGGGGTGTAGGATAAACAAAGTGAACCAAAAAGTTAAATATTTACCTTGGAATGTAGCCGTTTTAGAGTATGAAGTACAATAAATCAATATTGTACTTAATTACAGTAAAAGGCGCTATTCGAGATTTGAGATTCAAGAAGTTGAATTGCCATTTGCAACAAGTGCTTACTTTCCCATTCCCTTCCGCAGAATGAATGTCCTAACACAACATACTATGCTATGTACTATACTTATACTATACAACAATATACTAAACCAATGCTGTACACAATAAAAATAACAATAAAGTGACGAATAGATGACATATACATATGGTGAATTGTGCAAAAAGCATAAACAAAGGGCCAGTAGTGCAGCAGCATCATGAATACAGTGCAGTGCAGTGAAGTCCAGCTAAAGTATGATGTAATAATAGTGTAATATGGGTGACAATGTTCCACCCTTGACAACTAAACTATCTATTGACTAGATCACTATAGGCTCATTTAACCAAAAGAAGCAATATGACCCAGTGCTGAATGGATGTAACAAAACGTGAAGTAAAGAACGTAAAGTACTTTATCAACGGGTAAGTGCTTTGAATCTTATCTGTTCAGCAACGAACCTTGAACCACACCTCATTAAAACAGTTGTTATAAGTACCTTGTCTTATTGCATGGGCCCCATACTTAGTGGGCTAACAAAAATGTTCTTTATACACACACACACACACACACACACACACACACACACACACACACACTAGCTCTCTTGCATATTTTCCCAGAGTCACACACTCTCACTCCACCACCTGCTGGCTTTTGCAGCCCCCTAGCTCCAGGCAATTAAAAACAACATAAACAGATGAAAACTGTCTTAATAAACTGTCTTTGGTTCCATGGGGTTCCATTAGCCCCCCCCACCACCACCACCCATTACACCATGCTAGGGCTGGTTTGGCATGGAGCCGCGGACATCAACAACGTAACCAGTGGACACCCTCAAATATGTGCCCTTCCACTTAGGGGAAGGCGTTCATAAAATGTGTCCGCCTCAATTTAGTTCATTTTTTACTTTACCGTGTCCCCCGTATGACATGTTGAGATTAAAAAAGTGAGGGTGTGTGGTTAATGACCCGACCCCCCCCACCCCCCTTCCCCCCTGTAACAATAGAGCCACCCCCCCCCCCCTCCCTCTCTCTCTCTCTCTCTCTCTCTCTCTCAGGACCCCGGTGATGCTATTCATCTAGTGCGTGAGAGTCGAGGGGAAAATAATCGTTGTGTATGGTTTTTCACCCCCCCACCAATCAACCAGTGGAGGTGTGCGTGTTTCACAGCCCGTACAAAGTGACGGCGGTGTGAAGGGTTGTTACAAACTCTGAGCGTAGGTAGTAGGCCTACGTAAAGGTTCAGCTCAAATAAACACCAGAGCGCTGCTGACACAGTCAGCGTCCGCCGAAGATCTGGAATGCTCCGTGTGGCCCGACTCAAACGACACCGGGGGGGGGGGGGAGTCCCATTGAAGCTGGCCACGATGGGGCCTGATGGGAAATGTCAGAGGTTCAGCGGCAGTGAATGTCCGGCCGGCTCTTTTTGTCGGAGACACGTATATACAGGTTTTTACTTTGGTTGAAGCTTTTCCAGCCTCGGGACTGATTTAGCTCTCTCTCTCTCTCTCTCTCTCTCTTTCTCTCATCCTAGGGCTCCACACCCCCTGGGAACTAGTTGAGATTGGTGATTTATGGTGGGGTTTATTTTTTTAATGAAGGTATTCACTAGGATTCTAGAACATAATATTTTAGGTACCGGACCCATCATTCAGGAATGCACCGTTGAAAGACATATCGCAGTTGTTTCCTCAGTAGTATTAATATTAGAAGTTGTTTTCTCAGCATAATCGGAAACCGCGGAGGGCTACGTGCTAGGCTAAGAGCTAACCCACATCGCCCGTCGCTACCCAGCGTTTTCCTCGCCAACGTACGATCTCTGATGAACAAAATTGATGAACTGCGGCTGCTGATTATCAACCATAAACGGATTAAGGATTGCAACGTGATGATTTTCACAGAAACATGGCTTAACAGCGGAATCACCGACAGTGCTATTGAACTAACGGGACTCACTCTACACAGAGCAGACAGATCAGCTGAGGGCTCTGGTGAAACCAGGGGCGGAGGTTTGTGTATCTATGCTAACAAGGCTTGGTGCACAGACACTACCACCATCGAGAGCCACTGCTCTGCTAATGTAGAATACCTGGTAGTAATAATAATAATGCTTAAATGTAGACCCTTTAACTAACCCAGGGAAATTACAGCCACCATCATAACTGCGGCTCCAGATGCTAACGCTAAGCTAGCTATGAAGGAACTGTACTCTGCTATTAACAAGCAACAGAACTCCCACCCAGAGGCAGGCTTTATTATTGCAGGCAATTTCAATCATGCCAACTTAAAGACTGTGCTCCCCAAATTTTTGCTTTGAATCTTATCTGTTCAGCAACGAACCTTGAACCACACCTCATTAAAACAGTTGTTATAAGTACCTTGTCTTATTGCATGGGCCCCATACTTAGTGGGCTAACAAAAATGTTCTTTATACACACACACACACACACACACACACACACACACACACACACACTAGCTCTCTTGCATATTTTCCCAGAGTCACACACTCTCACTCCACCACCTGCTGGCTTTTGCAGCCCCCTAGCTCCAGGCAATTAAAAACAACATAAACAGATGAAAACTGTCTTAATAAACTGTCTTTGGTTCCATGGGGTTCCATTAGCCCCCCCCACCACCACCACCCATTACACCATGCTAGGGCTGGTTTGGCATGGAGCCGCGGACATCAACAACGTAACCAGTGGACACCCTCAAATATGTGCCCTTCCACTTAGGGGAAGGCGTTCATGCTCCCCAAATTTTACCAGCATGTCTCCTGTTCTATAAGACAGACCATGTTTACACTAACGAGGCTGATGCTTACAAAGCCGTCCCCCTCCCCCACCTTGGGCAGAGTGATCATGTCTCTGTTCATGTTCAAGTACACACCACTCATCAAGCGTGTGAAGCCCACAGGGACAGTCAAAGTGTGGCCTGAGGGAGCAGACTCTAAGTTGCAGAACCGATTTCTGTACACGGATTGGAGCCTGTTTGCCTCCCAGTCTACCCTAGACTCCCACACCGACATCGACTCCTACGCCTCCTCTGTTTTGGATTACAACTCCAGCATTGACACTGTCACCACCCTCAAACAGATCACAACATTCCCCAACCTGAAGCCATGGATGAACAGAGAGGTCCGCCTACTCCTAAAGGCACATGACGCTGCTTTTAGGTCGGGCGATGCACTGGCCTACTGTTTACCCAGGGCTAATCTGAAAAACGGCATCAAGCAGGCCAAGCTCACAACACAAGCGAAGGGTTGAAGACCACTTCAACAATTCCGATCCCCAACGCATGTGGCAGGGCATCCAGGCCATCACGGATTATAAACCCTCCAACAACACCCCCCCAACCACCGACTTATCCGACTTAACAACCCCGAACTGCCCACCAGGGCTACTCTCCCCGTTGACCACCAACCCCTCACCCTATCCCCCACAGAACAGCAGAACAAATGCGCATAAGGCAGCTGGTCCTGATGGCATCCCCAGTCGCGTGCTCAGGAACTGCGCTGAGCAGCTGACCGAGGTCCTTACTGACATTTTCAACTTGTCACTAGCTCAGGCAGTTGTCCCCGTGTGCTTTAAAACCACCTCCATTGTGCCAGTGCCAAAACACTCCTCTGCAGCAAGCCTCAACGACTTCCGCCCTGTTGCACTCACCCCCATCATCATGAAGTGCTTCTAGAGGCTGGTCCTGGCTCACCTCGAATCTGGCCCGTCACCCTCATTATATAAATACCAATTTGCCTACCGCGAGAACAGGAGCACGGAGGACGCCATTTCCTCAACCCTTAACTCCGCTCTCTCCCACCTGGATGAGAGCAACACCCACGTGAGAATGCTGTTCATAGACTTCAGCTCAGCATTTAACACCATCATCCCCTCCAAACTCATCTTCAAACTTGGTGACCTCATGAAAACCAAGAACCTTGACATCAACCCCTCAGTTTGTAACTGGTTACTAGACTTCCTAACCAACAGACTCCAGTCAGTCAGGTTAGACCATCTCACCTCCTCCACCCTCACCCTAAACACCGGCGTTCCACAAGGCTGTGTGCTGAGCCCTCTCCTCTACTCCGTCTTCACCCACGACTGCACTCCTGTACATGGTACAAACACAATCATCAAGTTTGCTGACGACACAACGGTGGTGGGCCTCATCAAAAACAACGATGAGGCAGCATACAGGGAGGCAGACAACAACCTGGCCCTCAACACCAAGAAGACCGAGCTCATCGTCGACTTCAGGAAGACCAGAGCTGTCGCACACGCCCCCATCCTCATCAACGGAGTGGAGGTTGAGCGTGTCTCCAGCTTCAAATTCCTGGGGTTCCACATCTCCGAGGACCTCTCCTGGTCCCTCAATACTGCCTCACTGGTAAAGAAGGCTCACCAGCGTCTCTTCTTCTTGAGGAGACTGAGGAAAGGCCACCTGTCACCTCAGATTCTGGTGAACTCTTACCGGTGTGCTATTGAAAGCATCCTCACCAACTGCATCACATTGTGGTACGGCAACTGCACTGTTTCCGACCGGAAAGGGCTGCAGAGGGTGTTGAAAACCGCCCAACGCATCGTTGGACTACCCCTCCCTGCAATATGCACTACCCACCACAAACGGTGTCTGAGGAAGGCACAAAAAATAGTGGATGACCCCTCTCACCCCAACCATGGACTGTTTGCCCTCCTCCCCTCCGGGAGGCGCTATTCCAAGTCAAGCAGGCTTAGGAACAGCTTCTTCCCCTCAGCTGTCATCTCCCTGAACTCTGCACCACAAAGACAGTCCCCACCCCCCCCCCCCTGCTGCACCCCCCCTGCTGCCAAACCCCTGCTGCCCCTCCCCCCTGCTGCCAGGTCTCTGCTGTCCCCCCCCCCCTGCTGCTGCACCTCTGCTGTCCCCCCCCCTGCTGCTGCACCTCTGCTGTCCCCCCCCCTGCTGCTGCACCTCTGCTGTCCCCCCCCCCGGCTGCCCCCCCCGCTGCTGCACCCCCCCCTGCTGACGCCCCTCTGCTGCCCCCCCCCCCTGCTCACGCCGCTGCCCCACACCTCTGCTCAACACCTATAACAATCACCACCAATGTCTCTGACTAACTGTAAAAAAAAGAAAAGAAAAAAAAAACTGTAAAAACAAACTGTATCACAACTACCTACCTCTCTATAGTTTACATATGTATTACTAAGATACCTGTTTACTGTTCCTGCCATATATGCCACATACATTTATATATGCTCACTTGTATATACATTTACATCTATATATTTGTATCCTGCTTTCAATAATTGCATACCCCTGATCACTACGTTTAATTATCACTTACCTGTATATACATATACCTATTATTATGCTCATATCACATTTATACCTAGACTGTCTTTTAACCTGTCAATTTAAACTGTATATTATATTACCATGTACTTTACTGCAACATTTGCACTCTGGTTAGATGCTAAATTATTTTCGCTGTACTGTACTTGTGCTGTGCAATGACAATCAATTTTAATCTAATCTAATCTAATAATCAAGTATTAATATTGAAGGAAAACTCAAGTCAAGTCAAGTCAGGTTTATTGTCACTTCACAGTTTACACAAGTATAAAGCAGTGAGTGAACATCTTATGTGCAATACCCGACAACAGACAGCAGTTATAAAAATAAGATAAAATAAAAATAAAAACAGAATAGAATAAAATAAGTTAAAAAAAGTGTACAAAACTGTATAAAGTTAAATATATCAAATATAAATGCAATTTATCGGCACAGAAAAAGAGCAATATGTATATATAAAGCCTGATGGCCTGACTGTGGAAGCTATCTCTGAGTCTATTTGTGCGGCACTTCATACTGCGGTATCGCCTGCCTGACGGTAAAAGTGAGTACAGTTGGTGGCTGGGGTGGGCAATGTCTTTTATGATGCGTTTGGCCTTGGCCACGCACCGCTGGTTGTATATATCCATGAGGGAGGGGAGCTCACCTCCAACGATATACTGGGCCGTCCGCACCACCCTTTGAAGCGCTCTGCGCTCGAGTGCGGTGCAGTTCCCGTACCAGGCGGTGATACACCCTGTAAGAACACTCTCGATGGTGCCGGTATAGAATGTTCTCAGGATGCGGGGGCCATGCTGAATTTCCTCAGACGCCTGAGGAAATACAGGCGTTGTTGGGCCCTTTTCACCACGTGTGTGGTGTGCGTGGACCGTGTGAGGTCCTCGGAGATGTGCATGCCGAGGAACTTGAAGCTGCTGACCCTCTCTACTTCAACACCGTCGATGGAGATAGGGCTGTGCTCTCCTCTCTGCTTCCTGTAGTCCACGATCAGCTCCTTGGTCTTCTTGACGTTGAGGGCGAGGCTGTTCTCCTGGCACCACTGCTCCAGCGATCCAACCTCCCTGTAGGCTGTCTCGTCGTCGCCGGCGATCAGGCCCATCACCCGTCGTGTCGTCAGCAAACTTGATGATGACGTTGGAGCTGTGCATAGCCAACTAGAGTATAGACTATAGAGAAACTAGAGTATAGAAGAATACTAGAGTGTACTATTTTGTGTGTGTCCTTGTGTAGGTTGGGTTTTTATTCTGCTTCACTCCACGCTTAGTGAGGTCACTGGAAAATGGGATGTTTGGATTCCAAAACCCAAAGGTGAAAGATCACCTCTGGTCAACCTTTGAGGTCAGGTCAGTGTCATTCACTGTGCCTCTTGTGAGGGTATGCCTCTCTCGTGGAACGACCGTTTTAGTCTCTCTGTTGATAATATTATCTCTTTGTCTGCTTTTTTGTGGGATTCAGAGGAATTTGGTATATTTGTCACATTTGTAATAAGGTACAGTGTACAGTGTACATTGAAATGTTGTCACCAGCTCCCAAGATGTGCAAAAATGTACCGAATTTTACAAATGACTAAAATTACAAAATGCACGGAACAAAAACCTGACAAAAATACAAAAATACAATACACAAATGTAACCACAAATAATTGCGGAATATATTAATCGGACACTATAAACCGTACAGTATAAATATAATTCAATATATGTGTCTCGCACACCTAGAGCCCGCCACAGCGCACAGCGGTTTCAACCTGACCAGCGTTCCTACCGACCATAACGAGACATATAGAGAGAGGACGGGTCTCTGGGTCTGGAATAGTGGGACATGTCAACGTGCCGCCTCTGGGCGACACCTCTGTCTGTTTCCATGCTCTAAGTCCTTCCTGTTCTCCTCCCACTCCTCCTGCTGTCTGGATGAAAGGAGACAGCAGGAACGTTATTACTCACACAGGGGACACTTCTGCACATATGGGCATAACATCCTGCTCCGACAATCTGTATTATGTAGTATATATTGTATCATGTGGTGAGTATAGTCTAGTATAAGATAAGATAAGCTAGTACTTTCCAGATGGAAAATATCCAAGTATCGTATCATAGGATATAGGATAGTATAGTATGTTTAGTATAGTGCAGTACTGTAAGGAGAGAGTCCTGATATCTGAGACCAGGTGTGGCAGGGCTGGTAAAAGAGAGGTGAGTTAAGGAGAGAGCAGAGCTTGAACACATTTACAAGCCCAATGGTAGTTACTACTATTTATCCAGGGTAATGAATTGCTTTAATTAGTACAGTCTTGAATGTGCTCATTCACAGAAGAGGCTTAGTGGCCTATGACTGGCCATTTGTTGACTCAACTAAGAATCCATCCCCGTCACCCAATACATCAATGTTGTGACGTCAGAATTGTAGCCCCACCCACATGTACTTTTATAGCTTATTGGGGGAAAATAATCAGCAATATTTGATCCTAACAATATTTATTTTTTTATTAGATATATATATATAAAACATAAAGTTAATATATCTTAAAATATGTTGCACAACATATTTATATATGATGCTCTGACGAGCACATAAAGCCCCCTTTGTAGGGGATAGGAAAGGCTAAGTTGTCAAACAATCACTGTCAACCCATGTTGCTTGTATAAAAACGTGTAGGGTTAAAATAACCTTCTTTGAAATTATATTTTGTGATGACTTCAATGATTTAAATGTTGAAGTCACGTCGACTTCAAAGAGCCGGCTTTATGCAAAGCGCGTCCAATTAGGACTCGTTTTGGTTTCCGCTCAAAGGGAATCACAAATCCTCACAACATCGGGATTTCCTAACGTAAACGCAAGAGTACAGTCGGCCGCCCGATCCAGATGACCCATCGCTCTACACACAGCGCGGGCAGTAGACACCGAGGGCAAAGGGGGCGGATTATTACGTCTCGGTCTTTGCACGCCGGCGACCACAGAGATCCCGGCGTTCCCGTCGCAAAGAACGAAGAGCGTTTAATCATGGCGTCGGTGCACTATTACACACATACACTTTTGTGTTTTATGTATTGCTCGTCGTTACTTGTAAGTAGTGTGCTGTGCGACGGCGATGGCGAAGTCGAAGAGGACGAGCACGCGAAGCACTCTTACACGGTGCAGATGTTTAACGACGCGGTGCCCACCGCTCCGCACTTCGTCATGTTCTACGCTCCCTGGTAAGTGGACAACTCGAGTATAGAACAAATCAAGAGACCATCAACCTGACTATCAAGGCTGAGAAGTTGTTTCCCCCGAGTGAATCGTGAGCTACAAGTTAGCAGGAGGCTAGCTAGCAACTTTCAACTCTTTCAACTGGCTAGCTTAGCTAGCCTAGTCAGAAGTGATTGAAACTGTCCTGCAACATTCACAAGGACCCCATGCCGAAGTGAGAGGGGGGGGGCTTGTCTGTGTAAGCTTTAAAAGTATATGCACATGTTGTTTAGCGAGTTTGAAGCAAGCTATTTACTTAAAATGCCGGGGTTTAGGTATTTATAGTGCAGCTCCACCAGGGAGGCTGTACCGCTGATCGCTTACGTGGCAAGCAGTGATTGACTCTAAGGAGGTGACTGAGGAGACCCCTGTCTGCCATACTCTCTCTTCCCCACCACCCCCAAATACCGTTAGAAATACTTTATACTCCTTCTCCACAACATATCAAGCTGTGCGTTAGATAATGCATTCGATTATAAATATCCCAAACATGGTGGAAGGAGGGGTGTGTGCTTCAAACCGCATCAAAGTGGAGGGTTATGCAAACTTTTCCTCTCACCACAATGTGTGCTGTAAAGCCATGCACACACACAACATCTCTGTCGGTCATATGTGGCCGTGAATAGAACGAAAGCACACGTACCAAATTCACATATATATATATGTATATAGATAGATATCTAATTGGAGAGGAAGGACCTAAGTAACTGACTGTGACTGTGTAACTCCCTGTGTTGTGTCCAGGTGCGGCCATTGCCAGAGGCTCCAGCCCGTATGGAACGAACTGGCCGACAAGTACAACGGTATGGAGAAGCCCCCGGTGTACGTGGTGAAGGTAGACTGCGTGCTGGACACCAAGTTCTGCTCCAAAGACCACAGCGTCAGGGGTTACCCCACGTAAGTTGCGGCGTGTGTGAGTGTGTCTTTCCCATCCGTTGTATCATAGTGAACAGGAAGGGCTTGTTTGATTTTTATGTCCCTGGATATTTTAACATTTTTTATTGCCGAAATTTAAAATAAAGTAGTAAACTATAGTAAACTTGGCTGCTTTTGCCATTTACCAAAACTCTTCAGGGCAATGACAACAAAATGAAAACTGCCACTGCAGGTATCTGATTGACAGAGAGCAGTGACACATTCACTGGCAGTGAGTGGAGCTGTCAACCCAGCACAATAATTGCCCGGACTTGCAATTTATGTGCAAACTTGGCAGTCTGTAGACAATTAAGCACTTCTGGTGCGTACAGCTTTAGCTGTACACACCAGAAAAACACAGGGTACCTTGCATATCGTTTAATTTTTTTTTTTTTTACTTCTCATTTTATCCCGAGGGAAATGAGTTGTCTGCATTTGACCCATCCTAGTGTTAGGAGTAGTGGGCAGCCATTGGTACAGCGCCCGGGGAGCAGGGTAGGGGGTGCCTTGCTCAAGGGCACTTAGGCAGTAACCTGGTGTTTCCGGGTCTTGAACCGGCGACCTTGCGGCTCCCAAGCCAAGTCCTTATCCACTGAGCTACTGCCCCCCCTTACTTGCAGTGTAAACTAGGTGACCCTGCAAGTAACTGTAAATATGTTTTAAAGGGACGAGTCGTCATGCACTACCGATTTTTGTCATTTAGCAGACGCTTTATCCTGAGCGACTTCAAATCTTTTTAGATGCATGTCATCAAGGAGCTGGTAAAGGAGGGCCTACAGGTAGAAATGGTTCTAGCCACACTCTCCTGCCCCCGTTTTTCAAAGTGTTATTTGACATTCTCCTAACCCTCCATGGCGTATGTGTCTCTGTGGTCTCCAGTCTCAAGCTGTACAAGCCGGAGCAGGAGGCTGTGAAGTACCAAGGCCCCAGGGACCTACAATCTCTGGAGACGTGGCTGCTCAAGACTCTCCAGGACGAGCCTGAGGTGACCGCTCATATGCCTGCTGTGGAAGTCCTCCAGGTGGCATCGGTTTGTGGGTTGGTTCCTCTTTGACTGACTTTGGATGTTGGTTTGTGCCCCCCCTCCATGTCTTCCTCTAGGAACCGGAGAGCGAGCCAGAGCCTCCTGCGGTCCCGGAGCCCAAGCAGGGCTTGTATGACCTCACCGTCAGCAACTTCAAGTCTCACATCTCCAAAGGTATGCCGCTTTTCCATAAAAAGCAGGAGATGAGTTGTTTGAGCACTTTGGGACTTTTTTTTTAGTGATATATTAACAGGATAGTCCTCAGACACTAAGATCTAGACTCTAAGGCGATTCAAACGTTTTGTGTCTCCAACACAGTGTTGTAGGGTGGTAATGGCCAAGTCTCACATTATCAAAAGTCTGATGTCAGACAAACTCAAATATTGGCAAACAGGGGCTAGAGGCGGGGATCTGTCAACGTGTAATTAGCAAACACAAACTCGGCCAGCACAAGTAAACAGTCAAATGAACACCTGGCCTGTGTAAAATCCCCTTCTGAAAGCTTCATCTACTCGCACAAATTCGTTCATATGAAACAGGGGGTGGCATAACTCCCCCTCTTCAGTTTTTTCGTTTCCGGCCCAGGCTCTGTTCCACCTGCAGAAGTTCTCCTACAACATAGTTGGACTTGCTCTGAGATTAGTATTGTATCAATATGTAATACTGTTATATGTGCAGTTATTTAGCAGTTAACTATAAAAGTATATTATCTTGCGTGAACTATTTAACATATTCTCCAATTTGTCATTATTTTGACATCTGTAATATTTAGCTTGGGCGCTGAACCCCAGGCTACAGCGAGCCACGTCAGTCAAAGCCAAACCCACCCATGCGTTACGCTCGTCTCCAGCGCTTGCTTTCATTTTCAGATTTTCAGACAAACACTTGACAAATATACACGGCCCGCGATAATTGTCTCGGTGAAATGACCGCACTCGAGGCCCGTCGACGTAGAATGTTTTTGCTCCGGCGTAAAAAATAAATAAACGCCGCCTTGTTTTTGACTCGAAACACGACGGGATATGACATCGCCGTTATCGTTTTTTAATTTTTTGCTTTTATTTTCAATGTCCCACCTATGGCAGCACTGCAGTAAGCATGGTGTCATGGCCTCTGTACAGCTCCCGTGCATGAGGTGATGTACCGCTGCTATGTTCCAGGCTCACGTTGTCGAAGTCACCATGGGAAAATCAACCAAGTACCGTAGTGGTATATGTACTTGGATGTATGTAGGGAAAATGTATTGAAAGGGAGTACTTTCATGCATAAATCTATTTATGCATGCCAATATATGAATGGGTTGTAATTTTAGCTTTTTAGCTGTAAGTGTGGCCTTCCCCGACTCTCTTGCCTAGAGGGTGGTGGGGGGGGTGGATTTCTATTATATTGAACCGTCCGGGAATCGGAAAAAAGGAAGTGACGTGTAAGTCGGGATAATGGCAAAAATGGCTGTTCTTTCATAACGTTTTAGTTTGTATAATGTTTATTTTTTTTATTTAAATCGGACACAAGCTATGTTGTAATTGTCTCTCAGATTAATCTACTGATGAACTCTCTGTCCGCCATTCCTATATCAACTTTCTCTTTATAAAGCCAACCGTTTGTCTTGTGTCCTTGTGTCTCCAGGAGGCCACTTTGTCAAGTTCTTCGCCCCATGGTGTGGCCACTGCAAAGCCATGGCTCCTACCTGGGAGCAGCTGGCCACAAGCTTCGAGCACTCTGAAGATGTCAAAATCAGCAAGGTGGGTTATTGGTTAAGATCATGAGATGGACTTTATTGTCCTGAAGGAAATTTGTCATGCGACTGACTGTCTAGTGTCAGGCCGCAAGAAACAGCTTAGGGCAATAACGAAGGTACTTGTAATCACTTCATTGACTCCCTGGTCTGGTCTCCATCTCTGTGCGGTAGGTGGACTGTACGCAGCACTACGAGGCATGCTCGGAGAACGGCGTGCGAGGATACCCCACCCTGCTCTTCTTCAACAACGGACAGAAGGTACGTGTGCATCTC
>CM051020.1:11421982-11429482 GCA_027704905.1 Muraenolepis orangiensis
AAATGATAACTGAAGTTTCTGTAGGCACGTTTCTGAAAACCTTTTTTTATATTAAAGAATACATTTTTGTACGAGTGATCTATCAAAGCCATTACTGTAACTGTATAAAACTGACAATATGATTGATGCTCCTTTGCCCCCCCCCCCCCCAATTGTGAAGTTTGGGTTTAGTTTACTTGAAACTCAGGGAAATGCAGAGAGGATTTACCTTTTACGTTGTTTCCTAATTATTTCAATGGTTTACTTTTGTGTACGAACGTAACTGATGACGTTAGCTGACATTTTTATCATGCTTTAAAGTTGCTTTAACCTTATCTATAGCGTGTGTGTGTATGGTACTCATCAATAATCTACAATATTTAAAAAATGCCTCTACTTTTTAGGTTTACCTTGCGGTACCATGGCCCTCAAACGTGGAGGTGTGACTTGATAGCGAGGGTCAGATGAGTCTAGACTGGGAGGGTTTGAATGAGGTCAGGTGTGTTGTTGCACCTTTCCAACTGTGAACTTGAATATTGGGATGGATTTAACACTGATTTTATAAGAAGACATGGCTTATAGGTTGTCATTCTCGTAATTGATACCGTAGCAACTTTTGTGTGGGTTAAAAAGCCTCCATATGTACAGTACATGCAAAAGCATCACTTTAGTTACTCTTTTTACACTATGTAAAAGTAAAAACATTTTTTTACTTCTGTACGTTGGTATTGTTCGTCCCGGTTTACTTAATGACCTATTTTCAAACAGAGGCTTTTTGTTGTCTGGCTACACCAAATGTTCGACAACGTGGCTCCAAATACATAAAAATTTCATGTCGGATAGACGATAGTGTGATGGTTGCATCTAAATCAATTGTCCATTTGGCGCTGTGGCATGCTCTAACTTTAAATGGCTATTGGCCCCATATGGCAGACATGCTGCATGAACCTTTGCACAGGATAAGCAATGGCTGATCATGAGGTTTTGTCTCATGATCTTGATTTAGGCAGTGACGTAGGCCTACCTAGAACTGTTGAAATTTAGATGAATTGAGGGGGGGGGGGGGGTGCACTATAGTAGCCCTTAATATAGTGCTACTGGTGGACCTTTTAAACAGATGGGGTGCCCAGTTTATCTAGTCATTGTCAAGTTGCACCTGTTGCAACCGGAATCGGATGAGGGTTAAAAGACTGATACTGAAAACTGCAATCATGCAAATCAGGTATACAGTTAACTCGCCATGTCTGACGAGTTTGAGTCATGGGGCTCCGACTAGTGTAGAAGATGCAGATCCATGTGATTGTATCTCGTCTTTTACCCTGCCATCGCCGCTAATATATTATATTATCGTATTATTATATACCATTTGAATAGTCCCCCCTTCCTCACAGGCTTTCTTTGCCTCATATGTCTGTCAGCCTGCCCCTGTTAGAAAGACCGGTTAGGGGGAGCAGAGGACAGTTGCTGACATAAATCCCATAATCTATATTATTATGGGATGTATGTTTATTATGTCACCTTTTCAGCTCGGTCACGACCAAATTTTCATAAACTTGTGGGTGGAACACTGGAAACTAAGTACACGGACCCACACAGACATTACATACATATGTATATAAATCTAGATAAATATAAGTACATATAAGAGGTTATTTGCGTAGGGCCACATGGTGAGTGTGAAGGGGGTTGTGGTTAACCAGAGAGTGACAGCTGAGCCAGCAGCATCAGAATGTATATCAGTACATCAGTGTGTATGTTTAGGTGCAATCCCTTTTGCATTCCATCTTTCAGGGTATCTACGGGGCTGCTGATTGGTTCAGGGCATTAGACCTGAGGGTTCTGATTGGTGCGTTGTATTGTGCCAGTGTACAGACCAAAGGGTCTATTACCAGCAACATAACACAACGTCCTCTTGTTCCCATTAGCTCTACAGTTCTGTGCAGTATTGTTGTTATACATAGAGGATGATGATGATGATGATGATGATCTTGCTTTAGTCTGTGAGAACTGCTGGTTTCAGATGAACAAGATTAAATGTGCTCCAGTTTATCACTGATTTGATAAAAGTTGGGTCATGTTTGACGTTACAATTCACACAACATGGTTACATTTCCGGAATCATCATCATTGGGTCATTTGAACCCAAAAGCAAACCCAAAGCTAAGAACTAACAGCTCTCTCCTTAGCCGGTTATATTGGACAATACAGTTCACATTATATTGCTAATTGTTTTCAAAATCACATCATTGTCCGGTATCCATGGAGACCAGCCTAGGTAGAACTTGATCCATATTCCATTAACCTAAATAAACACACATTTGATATAACTATTTATTTATTTATTTATTTAAACAGGTGGATAGATATTGGGATATAAATTACATGATAATTAATTTAAAAAAATAAATAAATAACAGAAATGTCACCAGTTTAGCGTTAGGGTAATTAATATCTTTCACTAGTTATATCGACATAAGACATCACTTTTATCTGACTCAAACGGTGAAATAAGCACTCCTGACCGTTTGCCCTTGGCTTGAATCTGAATCTTGAATTCTGTATGCTGATTTTAAAGAGTGTTTCACGCATAGTCCCAAAAAACTCTACTCACTCATAAGCCTTAGACCTGCATCCAAACAGGGCATCTAGGTTGTAACGACCTTTCTGATCTGAGATCAGTCCTGGGTACTCAAACCAAGCTACAACAAACAGTCACAGGCAGCCAAGGTTTTGGGTTTTTTTTTCTTAGTAAAAAGGTTTTATGTATAGCACACGCTTCTCGACAACTCCAGTGACAGAAAGCAGTATTCTTGTTTCTTGCTAGTTACAGGCTTTACACTGCCCATTGTTTTTTGTACAAAAAATAATAATAATTATGGAAAGTTGTAACATGAGATTTCTTAATAAAAAACTTATTTTTCCAAAAATAATTCTCCCTTATTGTCTGTCTGTCTTAACATGGTATGTCTTTTTTTTTTTTTTCTTTTTTTTTTAATAAGAGGTGCAATAAATAAGCTAAGAATGTACAAGTATTTACACACAACAGTCTTAACATGATCACAAATGTAAACAGCAGCTTACAAGAGGTATATATTTTGTCATTTTCTGATTGGTTGGTTAGGCACAAAAGGTGTTTTTGATTTGTTATTGATTAGTTATTCTTAAAAGTACGCTCCGCCAACAAGCTCACAGTTCAATGTTCATTTGGTTTAAAAAAAATAATAATAAAATGAAAAAAATGAAAACAAAAGCTGACAATCTCACACAAGCAAAATTGACCGTCCATGTTGGTAAAAATAGGAAGTATAAAAAGACTTAATGGCAGAAACTGGCACAAGAAGAGACGATCCAGCAGCGTTTCTTTCGGGGAGGTGTGGGTGGGGGTGGTGGGGGGGGGGCAGCAGGAGGTGGGGTGGGGGACAAGCTAAATGTTTTTCCACCAACCAACGCTTGACGAGTTGTCTGTTGGTGGGAATCGTTTACACATTGAAACTGTGGTGACGAGGAAACGGTCCTTGTGTGTGAGTGAGTGTGTGTGTGTGTGTGTGTGTGTGTGTGTGTGTGTGTGGTTGTGGGATAAGGCCGTAGTCTTCGGTTCTTTTGGAGGGAAAACAGTCACGCCACAACATGTATCGCATGGAGGGGGGGGGGGGCGGGGGTGTCTGCAAATATTGACACACAGCGGATATTTGGAGGAGTCCACAACTAAAATAGCCTCGCGGTCACTCTTGGTTCGGCCCATATTATATTTTAAGGAAGGCAAACATGCCCGGAGAAGAGAGAGAGAGACCACCGCCAGGTAGGAGGTACATGGGGGACATGGCGGACATGGCGTGGCAATAAAGATGTCTCACTAACGGCGACTGTATTCTGTATTATCATTCTGAATAACAAACGTTGTCAGGCCTGAAACGATCAATTAAAAAAAATCCCAGCAGAGTAGAGATTAACAGTCTGGCTGACCACTGTGCTTTGATATACATGTGTCATCTGTAATGTACAGGTTATCACCTCAGTCATTTTTTACATCCGGTCATTCATTTAATCCTCATTTGTGATGTAATGCACTCCTGCCACCGCTACCACCCCATACGTTGTTCATGCATTATGCAAGAGAGCCCACCAGATCCACCAGGACAGCAGCACTATGGACTGTTGTTCACCTTCAACAGTTCAGCTCCCCCTTTTTTTGGCCCGCATGCTAAAGGGGCTGGTCAGCTTAACAGGCACAGTTGGTGCACACACTCACGCACAAACATACATACACACACGCACACGCACACACACACACACACACACACACACACACACACACACACACACACACACACACATTTAAACAGATAATCAACAGGAGGGCAAGCCGGATCTATGAAGTCACTCCCACTCACAGAACCAGGAAACAATGTCATTGGACAACCACATTGTGACCCAACGTTGGGACATTGGTGTGCCAATACACTGCATTATTATTAAGATGAATATTATTATTATGATGAATATAATTATTATTATTATTATAACATTGCACACCTTTTTCCTGTCTTTATCCATCTCCATTGGGATGATGGAGCTGAAGACTTGGATTGGAAGATGTGGGATGGGTTTTTTTTGGAACAGAGCAGTAACTCAATGTCCATGTGACTCTTCTTCCAGATTTTGGTTGTTTTTTGCTTCCAGAGTGTGTGGTTCAGGCCGGTGAGAAGAGGGGAGCAGGGGAGACTCCGGGCTTACTAAGGAATCCAGAGGAATCGGGGTGGGCGGGGCCACGTGAGTGGGCGGGGCCACGTGAGTGGCGGGCCGGGTGGGCGGGCCACGTGGGTGGGCGGGGCCGGGGTGTGTCAGTGGCAGCCACAGGCACGGACCACCATGTTCTTGTACTTTTTGAGGATGACGTTGGAGTTGTCGTCGAAGTAGAGCACGGATATGGCGTGGAGCTTGGTGGGTGCGCAGCACGGCTTGGGCACGTTCTCCGGGTTCATCAGGTGCACCTGACCAGAGAGGAGAGAGGAGAGGGAGGAATTAATTAAAGGGGTTAGAAAGCAGCGGCGTCAAACCAGCCATGAAGACACGGTAGAGGTAACAGAGAACAGGCACACACCGAGAATTGGGAGGGGAAAAAAGGCAGGGCAGACTAAATAAATGTTTAAATTCTGCCCAAACTGAATGTATATTTGTTTTTTGGTATTTATGTATTTAAGTAAGCATTACAACGGAATTTCCACTTGCACACCGATGTTTATCATTGAAACATTTCATGACATTGCATTACATTAGTCATTTAGCAGACGCTCTTACAATAAGTGCATTCAACATACTGCAGGTAGGCAAGAGAACCACTAGTCACCAGAAGTCATAAGTGCATTTCTTTCCTTCCCAAGCCTCCAAGAGCAGAACCAGTGCTCAGGTGAAACTACAATAAGTTGGCTCCCTAGATTTGACACAATCATCAGTCAAGTACATCAAACAGGGGGCTACGGTGACAAATAGTGACGCCAAAAGGCACACACATTGCTAATCAGCAAAAGCTAATAAACACCCCCACACACACACACACACACACACACACACACCCACGTCACATATCACATATCATCGGCCATCGGTGGTGTCGCTCGGTCAGAGGCTAGCGTATCTTCCGGCTCCTGGAGGAGGGAGACATCGTAGCGTACCCCCCCCCCCCCTCCCTGTTCATCTCACCAGTGTCTGCACGATGGCGTGGTTGGTGGCGTTCATGTGCGCGTTGAGCGGGAAGGAGCACTCGCCGTCACAGTAGTTGGCGGCGTAGCCCTCCGGGGCGATGATCCAGTTCTGCACGCAACAAAGAGAAAGGAAATATGTATAAATATATATATATATATATATATATATATATATATACTGTATATGACGATGCAAATTCTGCTAATTAACATAGTTCCACTATGAAACTCATTGAACGAATACAATAAAATTCATATACCACCATATACCAATAGTAGTTTACAGTAAGTAAGTAAGTAACGGAAGTAAAAATGTATTTTAAAGCGCATAGTCACACAGTGCTGCACAGATGCAGGTTAAAAGGATAAAAACACACAGTACAAAAAATAAAATAGATACAAATAATAAAATAGGTGAACACAATACACTGTAAAAGACGTACAACAATAAACTAGGTGGTCCAACAATAGACACACAAAATAAAACCCACAAAAGACGACACTGTAAAACAGAGTCACCCAAACGCCTAACGTCTAAAATGTGCTTAAAATGGGTACAGCTCTAGTTTGCATTTAGCCAGCACTTAACCGATATATAGTGAAAAAAAAGTTGATATCTGGAATCATTTAGATTTCAGCCCTCAGTCCATTATAAGTGAGGAGTGAGGAGATCCTTCCTACCTCCCAGCCCAACTCCTTGAAGCTCACATAGAGTTCATGTCTTCTGCAGGCCATCTTCTGGTCGCTGCTGTTGTAGTCTAGAGAGAGAGAGAGACAGAGAGAGACAGAGAGGGAGAGAGGAGAGAGAGAGGGAGAGAGAGAGAGAGAGAGAGAGAGAGAGAGAGAGAGAGAGAGAGAGAGAGAGAGAGACAGAGAGGGAGAGAGGGAGAGAGAGAGAGAGAGAGAGAGAGAGAGAGAGAGAGAGAGAGAGAGAGAGAGAGAAAGAAGAAAGAAAGAAGAAATACGGGGAGAGACAGAGAGAGAGAGAGAGAGAGACAGAACACAGGGTGGGAAACCTTTGTTACTTTCTGTGGAGGACAAGAGGACAATGTTGAAACACACCACCATTATGCCAATAATACACATACACAAAGATAGACACACACACGCGCGCGCGCACACACACACACACACACACACACACACACACACACACACACACACACACACACACACACATCTGCCGTCACCAGCAACTTAATGTGGCCTGACCAGCGACTACATTAGGACAAGTGTCCCAGGTGAGAATGTGCAATTTTGACGTGTGGATGAGGTAAAGCATAAAGTGAACCTTCCCCCATCCCCCCATCCCCCCTCCCCCACACCGTCATCCCTCTAACCCTCTCCCCTCGGCCCGGGGAGTGACTGCAAAAGAGAGAGAGAATGAGCTGAGACACACAAGAACGCAGCACGCCTCGCGTAATTGGTCGGGCGTGGAGACACACGCACACGCACACGCACACGCACACACACACACACACACGCACACACACACACACACACACACACACACACACACACACACACACACACACACACACACACGTCAGGGGACACAGTCAACCGAAGCGCAGGTCACTGTAAGCGGGGGCCCCGGGGCGGGACCGGCCGGCCGTACGTGCCTTGCGGTTTCTGGCAATGAGCGAAAATGCTCTCCAGCGCACGCCTAATTGAGCTTGTCCACCCAGCCACTCCCCCCCCCCCCCCCCCCACCGCCCCGCCCGGCCCCTCCATCCCCTTCGCTGGCGTCGACGCAAAGTCGTGACACAGTGACGGACCGTCAGCAGCCGCCTGTCCGTCCAGACCCCTGAGGTCAACG
>CM051020.1:11434482-11444482 GCA_027704905.1 Muraenolepis orangiensis
GGGATCCTGTGTGGAGGTTTGGAAAGTAGCTCGTTTAGAATGTGTTTGTCTTGTTACCGTGGTTACCGTAAGGTGACACGGAGTGAACTGTGCTGGTCATATTTCGGAAGTTTCACCATTTTTGGGCCAATATTTGTAACTTAGCCAAATACTTTGACCTTTTCTTTCGACCTTCCTACTCAGTGAACCAGAATCTAACGTTATAGGAATGCGTCGGTACAGCCAACGTCTCACGGTTATGGCGGTAATCGAAGAAGCGTGTATTATAACTCGTAACTCTTTATCGGACCACCGGCGTGTCCCTCCAGCCAGCGGGGGCCGCTGAAAACTGAACCATTCGGGTTCTGGTTTGGTTTCCACGCAGGTTCAAGAAGATGGAATGAATATGTCACGACAGCGATGGGAACTGAATCGGAAATGACATGATGTAAGAGTACACGGGGTGTGCAGAGGACTGTGAATGTGGTTTAGCTCTGGTTGTAATGGAGAGACAGAAGAGGGCGTGGCTCTAGGGAGGGGGGGTGTGGCCCTAAGGGAGGGGGCGTGGCCCTAGGGACCCGTTTAGAAGACAGCTCTCATGGCAGGTGTTGTCAATGACTAATCAACTCCATTTGTGGTAGTTGGAAAAACAACAACACCAGGGTTGCGTCTGAAGTTGCATCCTAACATGCAATTGAGTACGCTAAAATAGATTTATTCCGAGTACGTCTGAAACCTTAGTATTAAACCAATAGTATGCGTGAAGTGCACACTATATCCGGGGGGGAAATGTTACTGTATGCATCACTGGACACTGCGGCAACATAAATATCCCATAATGCAATGCAGTGACGACAACCAAAATGACGGACAGAGAGACACAAAGCAGCTCTGGCGTAACGTCAATAACGGCTTACGTGTCTCTCAGGAAGTGACGTGATAATAACCAAGTAATGTGTCTCAAAAGATACATGCTACTCAAAAGTATGTTGAACCGTAGTACACATGTAAGGTCTGTAGTGCATCAATTGTGTGCTCGCTGCTGATTGAGAACCTGTGTAAGTCTCAGTGCTCACCGGGTATATTAAGTCTTCAACAACAAGTTAAAGCAATGAAACACATTTAGTTACACACGTGTTAGTCTAATATTTGTATGCCATTGTCCATATGTGTGTGCCTGTGATAATGGAAAAAAAACTCAAACGATAACACCATTGTCAGCCGATCTTAAAAAACACCCTAAATTCACTATCATCTTCAAAGGACCGTCCATCGTGCAAATCGCAATTTTTCAGAAGTCTCGGAAAAAAACCCTTGTCGGTCTAACGGTCACAATAACAGCCAGTCAACATAACTGTGTGTGTGTGTGTGTGACATCACTGTTTAGGAACAACATCACAGACATCGGAGGAGGAGAATATTTGCTGGAGGAGAATATTTTCTTGTTGGGTTCCCGCTCTTTTTCTTTTCCCACTGTCCTCCACTCGGTGCTTTATCTGTGTTCCTGTCTTTCACCACCGAGGTTATTAAACTCTGTGAGGGAGCTCGGCCGTCGTCTAATTACTTCGAAAGGTAAACAAAACAAAAGATTGGAATGGGGGGGGTGGGAGGAGGAGGAGGAGGAGGAGAGACGGATGAAAAAAAACACAGCTGGCCAAGCGCCGTGTCATTATAATTCCTTAAGCGATGCCGTTAGCGTGGGTCAGTCTTTTTTTTTGCTAGCTAGCTAGCTGCTAATGACTGAGCTGGGCGGTAATGACAGGCCACCGGGGGGCTGTGCTAGGACGTGATACTCCCTCCCCCGGATGGATGGTTGTTAACTTCCCCCGCAGCGAGAACCAGAGCCCCGAGGCCTCCCCCTGGCCCTCCTCGCCCACTAAAACCCCCAAATTACCTTTAAAGGTGTCGCATTGTTCTTCTGGCCGCGAGGTCGTGCCCGGCGAGGGACAAACCTTCTGCTCCGTTCCACATTTTTGTTATATGCCGCAACAATTTCTATCGGCGCGGGCACTTCGAACAACAACTACGTACATTTTATCGGCCAGAACTTGCCTGAAAACAATGAATGAAAGTACAATATCGGTAGACACAATGCGTCCGAGACTAAGGCTAAACACCAAAACTACTAAAGAGAGAGGGGGGGGTTGTCTGAACTCGAAGACCACTTGAGGTGATTGAGTTGTATTTGTGTAATCGCGCTTAAGGGGAGTAATATCAAAACAAAGCTGATGTTAGGAAGATAATAAATAAGACGCCTGGTCATCAGGAGCCCTGTTTGTTATCGTAGCGTATTGTAGCGTACTGTGGCTCCTAACAAACAGATGAACGCGATGAATTGGGGAAATTATTAAGGACAAATAAACAATACACAGCCATGGCCAACTCGTTTGAGGCCAACTTTTGGACAGCTTTTGATCACTTACAATGGTCTTCAGAAACTTCTGAATCAAAGCATAACTGCAGGATGTTTGATGTTTTATTTACCCATTATCTCCCAGTGCTTTTTATTTTTGTTTTAATGAGGTATTCATAAATAAGGCCAATAGGCCTGCAGTAGGTAGCAGGTCTGTATATAGTGTATTCCCGACAAGAGATGCGATTTGAGCGACTTCTCCGTGAACTGTAACTCACAGGCTCGTAGTTTGTCTCACTGTGTTTTGGCTTCATGTTTACGCTTCAAGACGGAGACACGCTGAGCTCTTCTGGAGCTGACTGAAGCGTTCCCATCGGGGTGCTCTGCACCGTTGAAGGTTGGGTCCAAACATATTCACCCGAAAACCGCAATATCGTGTTTGATTAGAAAAACAACCCCAACCCAGAGAATCTCTTGAGCGCAAATTCAACTGGTTATTGTCAAAGCTTTGGCGGTGGCCTGAAACTGACAGCGATCCGTCAAGGTCTTCGACGACAGAGCGATGGTCGTGCTGCAGCCACCTCCCTTTTGCTCCTCCGCAGGACAGTTGCGCTGTCCGTCTGTCTGTCCCTCCGTCCGTCCGTCCGGCCCTCCTTCTCCTCGGTCTCTGGGGGTAGCGTTGCTGTATTGGAACCATATGCCCTGTCGAATTCCTACTGGATCCTCCCCAGCCTTGTCCCATCCCACCAGCGCCTCTCTCTCTCTCTCTCTCTCTCTCTCTCTCTCTCTCTCTCTCTCTCTCTCTCTCTCTCTCCCACCTCTCTCTCTCTCTCCCCCCCCCCCACACCCCCCCCCCCCTCGCTCGCCCCCTCCCTCCCTCTCTGGACCAGGGCAACAAGGCCGTCGCAAAAGAGAGTGGGGTGGGAATGGAGGAAGGGGTGGATGGGTCGTTGGCTGGCTGGCTGGGTGGGTGGGTTGGTTGGGTGGGTGGGTGGGCTTCCTGTTTGGGATCTAAATATTTACACTCTCCGTCATCCTCGACGGGCGTAGCGGAGAGAGAGGTCTTGATGTTTCGGGTTATGTGAAGTCCAATCCTCCTGTACGCATACTTCACAGAAATCTTCCTCTCTTTTTTCACGGCGGGTTTCACGGCGATCGTCCAAAACCAAACCCCGCACGTTTAGCGTCGGCCCCCCGACGAATGACCGCCGGTTTATCCGTCTATGTTTCATTCAGAGGGGGGGGGTGCTTATGGCGGCCGAATCACCGAAGAATTCGTGAGGAAAAACCCTGACCGCTTCCTTGGACCACTTGGGCCACTTAAAGGTCCCCACTGAGAATCACTCACTTCTCGTTAAAGTGAAAGCCATGGCACTGTTATGCTTGTCTGTGACAATCGACAACAATAAAAGACAATGGAGCTCATGGGAAATGCAGTCTTTGTTCCCGGGAAACAGCTACTGCTATTGCTATTCACAGGAGCTTTTTTTCTGCTGTGATTTGTTTCCGGAATCGTCTCCGGCCAAAGGTGACACGGACACGACCAGGATGCCAAAAAAACCAACATGTGGTGAACTCGACCTCGTCCTCAACAAACAACCCACCCCAAATCTTTGCTCTCTGTTATTTTTTTTTTATCCCCCTGCCGCAGCTTTCATCTTTGGCACCAACCCCGCCAGGATTGTAACCTACAACCCCCCCTGGCCAGCAGTCGAGTGCGGGCCAGGCACACACAAGGGGTCCGAACCGCGAAGAAAATAGACACAGAGAGAGAGAGAGAGAGAGAGAGAGAGAAAGAAATGGGGGAAGAGATAGAGCAAGAGAGAGAGAGAGAGAGAGAGAGAGAGAGAGAGAGAGCCAACCAAAACTACGAATGTCAGCGAGAACCTCTTTTCCTCTTCCCGGACACAAAAGCGCACCAAAGACAAACTCAACAAGGTCTGTTGTCCCACAGGTGGCCCGGGGTAAAGCAAACGGGTGCTATAGCCATTAAATGGAAGCAACAGCGGGAGAGCGAGGTGAATCACTTATCTGCCTCTGTAAACTAAGCGACTACCGCCGACTCTGATCCTCCGAGTCTTATCCAGCCAAACACAGCTGTACTGTATATATGTATCGCATATGCAGAGCCCCCCCCCCCCCCCCCTTCTCTCTCTCTCTCTCTTTCTCTTTCTCTTTCCCCCTCTCTCTCGCTCTCTCTCTCTCTCTCTCTCTCTCCCTCCCTCTTTGTCCCTCTCCCTCGCTCTGACATAGCGCAAGCTTGCTTGCTGCGGACCTACGCTGGCTTACGGTGAGCGTTTCGTTTCAGCTGTCATATTAACTGAGGATCAGGCGGTTGTTAGCGTTCGGCCCGCACCGGCCGACGGTTAAACAATGAACCCTCTCAGCGGGGAGGCTTAGCCCCGAGCGCTACAAAGGCTAGACGGAATTATGCAGTGGGTGAAAGGTGGGGGGGTGGGGGGGGATTAGGGCTTGATTTAATTTGAAGGGGGCTTATGTGAGAGGCTTGTAACATCAGGCGCGTACCTGCTTGTCAAAATCGATCTCTGGGGGGGCCCCTCGAAGCAGGAAGTTAGCAGTGGGGGGGGGGGGTGATGGTCACCCACTGGTCAAGGGGGAATTCTCTCTCTTTCTCCTATCTCTTCATCAAATTGCCTCGCTGTCTTTCTCCGCTGCCTCTCTCGCTCTCTCTCTCTCTCGCTCTATCTCTCTCTCGCCCTCTCTCTCTCTCTCTCGCCCTCTAGTATCTCCATAACTCCTCAACTATCCATCACACAACGTTTGTGATATCATACAACGTTTGTGAAATAGAGGGACATTTAAGGCACTCTATATTTCCGATGGGCCCTAATAGCGGAGGGCGAGCGTCGGACTGCTCTGCCACGCCTCGCCCGTTGAGGTTCCTGTCCCTTTAAATCCGTAGGTGGATTATCTCTTAGTAAAAACAGGTTTTCCGGGGGGACCTCGTTCTCTCATGGACTCCGAGAGTTCTGATTAGACGAAAGGTCCGACCGGAGTCGGGTCCAATCTGCCGGGACGCCTCAGAGTAGGGCCCCGCCTGGAGCAGACTGCGAACACATGCTCCCCCTCCCCTGCCCCCGCCCTCCCGGCCGTTCCATTGATCAGCGCAGATGTGTCGTGATCGGCTGTGACTGGCCGTGAGGTGAGGCTGCGGCCAGTGGCGCAGCTGTGTCTGACTGGTGTTTGTGGTTAAAACTATGATGAAATCAGTACTGTGTGTGTGTGTAAGAGGAGACGGGAGGAGGGTGGGGGGGGAGAAGTGGGGTTGGGGGGGGGGGGTGGACCCACCTGCTGGGCTGGGCCCGCGGGAGCCCTCCTGGGGCTGATTGGAGCGGTTGCGGTTCTGCTGCCGGCGCTTGCCCCCCGCGGAGCGCGGGCTGCGCGCGTGCAGCTCGCTCACCTTGAAGAAGGCCACCATGAAGGGCTGCTTCTCCAGCGCCCCGTCACGGCCCACCAGGCCCGCCTCCTTGGGGCCCATCAGGCGCCCTGAAAGGGGGCAGAAGAACACCCGGGTTTACACATCACACACACGCTGAGGACACACGGGTCAGGTCACACAGGAAGGTTCCGTTTAGACACCTTTGCCGCCGCCCGAGGGAAAAGTATCTGTCCTTAAAGTGTTACAGGTACACCTTTGTATGATATGTTTTTAGTAGACCTAATGTTAATGTTCTCACATCGCAATGTTTAATATAAAGTTTCCCCTTCTGGGATCCGTAAAGCACCATCTAATATTATCCGATAAATCAATGCCGAATTTGATGATCCATCCACATTTGCTTGAGAACCACACGTCCAGCGACAAAACAAACACTCAAAAGTCACTCAAAAGAAGGAGAGACGTGAGACGCCCGACAGCGGTCGGCTCAGGCCTCATCCAGACCTCGTGATGGGCTGTGGACCTGAGCCCTGGGCCTCGGTCCCGCTGCTTACCGCTGCTTGTCTCCACGCTGATCTGCAGCCCCAGGTTGTGCCCTGGGCTCATCACCCACATGTTGCTTGTGGCTGTGATCTCAAACTCCAGCCAGCCCTCCTCGGAGGCCCACAGCCGGCGAGTCTCCAGCAGGAACAGGTCTGCCTCTCTGGGATGGGGGAAGGAAGGTGTGGGTAGAAGATAGGGTAGAATTTGAGTCAGTGTATTTGAGTCAATGCAATGGTATTTTTTATGTGTTTTTCATTCAAATATATTGATGATTGGTGCAGCTGCAGTGTAATCAATTATGGCAATTCTTCTTTTTGGATTTTGATCAAATGCGTTGGAGGAATGTGGATTTGTTTTGGAAATTATTACATTCCTGTCCTTTTTCAGTTTAATGAATCCCAAACGTAAACTCGTCACTTTGTGCCAACGGGGTCGAAGAGTCGAAAATGCTAACTTTCTCGATTAAACCGTGAACCTTCAAATAAGAACGGTAAGCGCCGGTTCGGGGGGGAGAGCTGTTTGGCGTTCCGTAAACGTGGGAGCCCCCCCCGTAACAACAGACTATGATAGCGCTGTAGCGCTCCTGATTGTGATTCAAACTAAAAGGTTCCGACCATATGGTTTACCTCCGCGACAGGAGGGGGAGGTAAGGAAGGAAGGAAACAGGGCTCTGTGTATTAAGTCGAAAAATATGCTAGCATCATTTACGTCGGAGTGCACGAAAAGGAAGCCAGCGCTTCCAGCGTGCTATTAATTCTGTGCAAAAAAACCCCCCTCTTGCTGGTCTCTAACAAGGCAGCTTCAAATGAGATGCCTTGTTTTTCAAGAGCTGCAACATGGGGCCTGGGGGAACGAAAAACAACCAAAAACATGCGAGGGAGGAACCAGGAGTTACAGCTTTGGACCGGTAATGAAAAAGAGACGCAAAAAAAAAGATATAACAACAACAAATAACAACCCCAACCGGGCCGTGTCTGTCTGTGTGTACGACTGATGAGAGGCCCAGCTTGTTCTGTCCCTCCCATTACGCTTTTCTTTTTTGTTTTGTTCAGGTAATGACACACCTGACCATTTCATTTCGGTAATGACACGCCAGCCAACTCGGGCGTCGATGGCCACCACATCAAAGGCTGCAATCACCCAGGTGTTCGGGGAATGTACCCCCCCCCCCCCCCGCATGCCGGGGAAATCCTCTCCTTATTGGCTCATTAATTACAGCGTTTTGAAATGCGCGACCAATCTCAACACGCCTCGGTGTGCGTCTCTACGGAGGTGAAGTACAGAGGAAGAGATCAAAAGGCTTTAAACCCTTCAAATAGATCTTTGAGTGCATATTTGTTCAGTGGATTTTTGAAGCATGCGATATAATTGTTCCTGTGATCATATTGAGTAGTAAATTCGGTGTGACACCTCTTTTCACTTAATACAATAATTCCGATGAAAAAAAACCGATGGAAGTTCACAGTTGGCGTTAGGCCCAGTAGCCTGTGGCCTCTGGGTCTTTCAAACACCCTAACTTATTGAGTGACTGCTTTAATGAACCAACGTAATAGGGTCAAAGGTCATAAACCAGGTCCCTTCTTTTTTGTTGTCGTTTATGGACCTTGTCAACGCTACTTTTGCATAACCAGCCCTCATTTCAAAACTGAATAATGACTTTAATTAACAAAACTGTGTGCAACAATTGCACATGTATTGAACAATGTATCCAGGTAGAACACCTTGAGATGTAAAGTCTCTTTGGCAAATTAAATTGAGGCAAGAAATATATTGATATATACTGTATATCATATGTTTAAAAGTAACTTCAAAGCAATACTTCAGAGATGCAAGAATACGTAAGATAGATACTAATAAGCACATCCTCATATGGGCCCTAATGGAAGATACAGATGCAGGTACAGCGTGATGAAGATGCCTTCCTGTTAAGCTGCTTAATTTTATGCTCACGGTCCAGAAGAAGCATTTCCCAGCAAACACCGTCCATCATTCTATCTCCCTCCCTCCCTCCCTCCCTCCCTCCCTCCCTCCCTCCTCTCTCTCTCTCTCTCTCTCTCTCTCTCTCTCTCTCTCTCTCTCTCTCTCTCTCTCTCTCTCTCTCTCTCTCTCTCTCTCTCTCTCTCTCTCTCTCTCTCTCTCTCTCTCTCTCTCTCTCTCACACACAACACACACACACACACACACACACACACACACACACACACACACACACACACACACACACACACACACACACACACACACACACACACACACACACACACACACACAGTCACACACGCACACACATGCATTTCCAGCACAATAATCGGGTCGCATTCCAGGCCTGCTGCTACAGAAACGCCCCCGCGCCCCCCCCCCCCCCCCCCGACCAAATTGAAAGTACAAAGCGTGTGAGTTTTGTTAAGCGCTCTATCATTACGGCTTAGGAGTCAAACCGGGAGGCCGGCTCTTTAAGGGCAAGGTGGTGGTGGTGGTGGCGGTGGTGGTGGTGGTGTGGGGGGTGGTACGAGAAAGTTAATAGGCTCCCTGCCGATGTGAGATGTGGTGGGGGGAAAGAAAGGACAGGTCGTACTATCCCCTACACAGGGGGGGGGAAGAGGGCCAAAAGCACTGGGGCAGGGAGACATTTCTGTGGAGCAGATGACACTTAGCTTATTTTGGTCCATCTCATTGCTCTCCCCCCCCCCTCGAAAACCCTGAAGGAAGGAAGAATCTGTGTTTCTTTGTTTGGCAGTGGTTTGCCTTTTTTGTGCTCTTACTGACTAAAAGTACCATTAAAGATTATACCCATAGCAGCTATATCCGTCCACTTACTGACAACAACTAAAAGTATTTATTAAAGATTATACCCCATGGCAGCTATACCCGTCCAATTACTGATTATAAACAAAAGTATTTATTAAAGATCATACCCATTTCAGCTATACCTCTCCACTTACTGACTACAACCAAAAGTATTTATTAAAGATTATACCACATGGCAGCTATACCCATCCAATTACTGATTATAAACAAAAGTATTTATTAAAGATCATACCCATTGCAGCTATACCTCTCCACTTACTGACTACAACCAAAAGTATTTATTAAAGATTATACCCCATGGCAGCTATAGGGCTTGTCCATTGCCACGCCTCCCCTTTGGAAGCATAGGAGCATCGGAATGTTCCTTATTGACCGGCTGTTTGGTCATTGTTCAGTAATCAATCGTTAAATGATTTTGTCATTCTAGGGTGACATAGTTTCTCATGCGTGATGTGGCAAAACAACCGTAGCCGAGGTTACGGTATATTTGACGTAGATTTAGAATTTTATAGTACTACAACTCGACACACATACAACTTGAGTTTGTCTGATCAACGCAGTCAAATCTCGTAAATTATTGATTGATTGATTGATTGATATTGATACTTTTCATGATTATTGACTTTCAAATATAATGTCGGGTTCACGACAACCCATTCTGCTGTAAGTTTGCTGAGTCTCAGAATAGATGTCATCTACCTGCAGAGCACTCTTTGGTTCTCATTGGTCAGGCCTGACAAAACATCTTTGGGGCCGATCCCATTGGTTGTTTATCTACCCCCGGAGCCGCTATGTAAATGTTTGGCCAGTGTTAGGCTCGCTCTCTCAGTGGCGCTGGGGAGGATTCTGATGCTATTCCTGTTAGCCCGCGTGGTTTTAACACAGTTTCACAGCGGGAACCGAGAGAGAGAGAGAGA
>CM051020.1:11451982-11461982 GCA_027704905.1 Muraenolepis orangiensis
CAGCCCTCCCAGCACACACACGCACATACACACACACACACACGCACACACACACACACGCACACACACGCACACACACAGAACTCAAATACACACTCACAAACACACACACACAAACACAACTCACATACACACACACACACACACACACAGAACTCACACATCCACAGTAACAAAAGGTCAGAAAACACAACCTTGTCCAACATGTATTCACATGGCAATAGCTATTAAGCAGCTAACACAAGGCCCATTAACCAGCACAATATGTACAGTATGTTCTGTATTATCCGAGTGTCAGTACAGTATTGCAGACTGCAGCACATAAGCCAAATCCACACACCTTACTGTAAGAAGGTCATGAATCACCAAACATAACATAAAAACAAATAACAAATAACACAAAAAAAACTGTGTTGTAAACATGTGGCCTGTGAAGCCCTTTGAGACTGAAACTGTGATTAAGGGCTATATACGAATACAATTGACTTGACTTTAAGTCCACCAACAACAACAACCGACCATCAAGTTATCTTCCCTGGTCATGACCTCCCTCTCCTCAACCACACACACACACTCTCACACACATCTGTGATTAAAAGGCTGTGATGCTGTTTTGCAGGCTGGCGGTGGCAGGTGAGGGACTCCATAAACAACATGAATTTGGGAGTCATGTAGCAACTTCTGATGCCATAACGGTTCTATTATGCCGATTCTAAGCTGTAAGAGAGAGGAGAGAGAGGAGAGAGAGGGAGAGAGAGAGAGAGAGAGAGAGACTTTCTGTATCCTCCAACGAGAGTTAGAGCTGGAGAGAGAGCTCAGTGCACCTGTGGTCCGGATCACCGGCTCTAAGGAGATCTGTCACTAAGACTTGACTAAGTACCCGCCTTGCGATGACAGACTGGCAAGAAGTGAGACAGTGTGCAAGTGTGTGTGTGTGTGTGTGTGTGTGTGTGTGTGTGTGTGTGTGTGTGTGTGTTGTGTGTGTGTGTGTGTGTGTGTGTGTGTGTGTGTGTTAGTCTGGCTGCGCTAATACGCTAAACCTCTAAATGGACGTGTTACTGGGGCTCTGTTTTCAAAATACTTTCCCCTTCAAGGTTCACAATGTGAGCATCGTGCACGGGAAAATGACTGTGCTGAGCTGATCGAGGGAGGCTGGAGGGGGAGGAGGGGGGGGGGGGGGGGGGGGATAATATACGTCAACAACATGTTTAGCACAACAAGCACTTGGTCGTGGCCAACGGGAGTCATTAGCCAGTCACTCCAGTGTGACTAAACGCTTATCGCAGAGTGTGCATTCCTTCTCGTAATACCCCGCGTGTGTGTGTGTGTGTGTGTGTGTGTGTGTGTGTCTGTGTGTGTGTGTGTGTGTGTGTGTGTGTGAGCCGTGACTTCCTCTTTGTCACTATTCAAACCAAACCTAGCAGTAGCAGACCAGGAGACAGGACAAGGACGAGAGAGAGAGAGAGACAGAAGAAAAAGAAGAAGATGAAAAAGAAGAAGAAGAAGAGAGATGATGTAGCTAAATGAAAAGTCAGCATATCTCAGGCATGGTGCCTTTTGTGTGTTTGAACTCACAAACGGCGGAACCTGCAGGCTTTCAAAGCTCTTGTCCGAATTCTCTATTAAACAATGTAAGATGGCGGGTGAATGAGAGAACAACACCCATCAATTTATTCTTATTGCAACCAAGAAGCTGTCAACTTTTTTTTTGTAATGAGGCTGACAATGGTTGAAGTGATACAGTGTGTGCTGGGTTCGAAAGCATGAGAAGACTCCATCTGGGTTTGTGTAATTATGCTCCAGTGTGTGCTGTGTGTGTGTGTGTGTGTGTGTGTGTGTGTGTGTGTGTGTGTGTGTGTGTGTGTGTGTGTGTGTGTGTGTGTGTGTGTGTGTGTGTGTGTGCGTGTGCGTGTGCGTGTCTCCAAATGGCTGCTGTTTAAAGGCACATACTGTATATCATGACGTTGGCAATTACTTTTTGTTAATTGCCCCGTTTTACAACTCCTGCAATTAAAGGTTTTGGTTTGGCAAATAGATTTTCTCTGTGGGTAGGAACATGTGTGAAATTCAACACGTCTTCTGGTTCACTTCTGCTACTAGGGTTGCCACCCATCCCGAAAAATACCTGATGGTCCCGTATTTGACAATTAAATCATGCATCCCGTTTTGAATCAATACGGGATGCAAATATTATATCATATTTTCAGCTGCATTCTGCATAGACCCGCCCTACTCTGCCTCTGATTGGCTAGTACTCCTTGCCTTCATTGGTTGGATTGGTAAGGTTAAGGCATGAGGAGTGAGACGGTTAGGGATAGGGTAAGAATATCAGGGTCAGAGCCAATCAGAGGCAGAGTAGGGCGGGTCTTCTTTGCAGAGTGTGAAAAGCTTTGCTGGGCCCCAGTAAAATGATTTGACCAATAGATCTGTCAACAGCACCACAGAGACAAGTGCTCTGATTTGGTTGAAGGTATTCATCGCCATTACAATTAACAGGACATTGTTATGTTTTCTAAAATCACATTTCCGTGGAGAAGGCACTCCCCAAATTGAACCCATGGCTCCAGAGCAGTGGACCAACAGCTCTTTGGAAGGCTCCATCCCGGTCAATTATGAACTCAGGTGAGGTCCATAGCAGGTGTCTCTGTGGTGCAATGGAGTGATCTCCCTGCTCAGCACTGGAGCCCGGGGTTCAAGCTCTGCTGTTCGTTCTCTCCTTGTAATTAAACTTGAATTTTTTGAAGTTATCAATGTCATGTGAGTTGTAATGTCAATTATAAACTCTGAGTGGTTCAGGGTTGGTGCCGCGGTGGCGCAGTGGAGAGCGGCAGCGCCCTCCCCTCTGGAGACCCCTGTTCAAGTCCTGGTGGTGGTGGTGGTGTTGTTGTGGTGTGCCTTTGCTTTGGCGTGTATGAATGGTGTGAGAGTATGAATGGCGGTGTGAGAGTATGAATGGCGGTGTGAGAGTATGAATGGCGGCGTGAGTATGAATGGCGGCGTGAGTATGAATGGCGGCGTGAGTGGCTTCCCCGTTGTGTGGGGGTGTGGACTGATGAACAAGTGGGTCTCTGGCATTTTATTAATATTAAAAAAATGTATTAAAAGAAATCCTAACCAAAATGACTTTCCATATGCTCACACAGTATACAATGTTTCACACTCAACCTGACCCCCATACAAACCACATTGGGATACTTTGACTTCCTTAACATATTGTCTTCCTTAACACATTGTCTCAGTTACCTTTACACATTAACACATCAACACAATAACCAACCTCAGCAGGAATCAAACCCAGGTTTCAAGAACTGACAACCTGCAGCTCTTACCACTGCACCAATGTGGCACTGGCTCAGACACGCTCTGAGTTAATCACATTACAATTCATGTGACAGTTTCCATAAATTTGTTGGGTTTCCAAGAGGAGCTTTAACAGCAGGACTTGAACCTGTGTCACCTAAGCTGTAGACCACTTGATCTGTCATCAGCACCACAGAGACAAGTGCTCTGACTTGGTTGAAAGTATTAATTGACATCACAATTAACAGGACATTGTTATTTTTCTAAAATCACATTTCCGTGGAGAAGGCACTCCCCAAATTGAACCCATGGCTCCAGAGCAGTGGACCAACAGCTCTTTGGAAGGCTCCATCCCGGTCAATTATGAACTCAGGTGAGGTCATAGCAGGTGTCTCTGTGGTGCAATGGAGTGATCTCCCTGCTCAGCACTGGAGACCGGGGTTCAAGCTCTGCTGTTCGTTCTCTCCTTGTAATTAAACTTGAATTTTTTGAAGTTATCAATGTCATGTGAGTTGTAATGTCAATTATAAACTCTGAGTGGTTCAGGGTTGGTGCCGCGGTGGCGCAGTGGAGAGCGGCAACGCCCTCCCCTCTGGAGACCCCTGTTCAAGTCCTGGTGGTGGTGGTGTTGTGGGTGGGCCTTTGCTTTGGCGTGTATGAATGGCGGTGTGAGAGTATGAATGGCGGTGTGAGAGTATGAATGGCGGCGTGAGTGGCTTCCCCGTTGTGTGGGGGTGTGGACTGATGAACAAGTGGGTCTCTGGCATTTTATTAATATTAAAAAAATGTATTAAAAGAAATCCTAACCAAAATGACTTTCCATATGCTCACACAGTATACAATGTTTCACACTCAACCTGACCCCCATACAAACCACATTGTGACACTTTGACTTCCTTAACATATTGTCATCCTTAACACATTGTCTCAGTTACCTTTACACATCAAACACAATAACCAACCTCAGCAGGAATCAAACCCAGGTTTCAAGAACTGACAACCTGCAGCTCTTACCACTGCACCAATGTGGCACTGGCTCAGACACGCTCTGAGTTAATCACATTACAATTCATGTGACAGTTTCCATAAATTTGTTGGGTTTCCAAGAAGAGCTTCAACAGCGGGACTTGAACCTGCATCACCTAAGCTGTAGACCACTTGATCTGTGAACAGCACCACCGAGACAAGTGCTCTGACTTGGTTGAAAGTATTAATTGACATCACAATTAACAGGACATTGTTATTTTTCTAAAATCACATTTCCATGGAGAACACATTTCACAAATTGAACCCATGGCTCCAGAGCAGTTAACCAACAACTCTCTGGAAGGCACCATCGAGGTCAATAATGATGAACTCAGGCAATCAGAGCAGGTGTCTCAGTGGTACGATGTAGTGATCTTTGCTACTCAGCGCTGGGGACCGGGGTTCAAGTTCTACGGTATGTTCACTCCTTGGACTTATCAATGTCATTTCAATTGTCTTCATGTCATCATTTATAAACTCTGAGCGGTTATTGTGGACTGATTAACAAGTGTATCTCTGGTGTTTTATGAATGTTAATTTATTTCCATCCATCTTCTCCCACTTATCCGTAATCGGGTCACGGAGGTAGCAGGACTCCGAACTTCCCTCTCCCTGGCAACATCGACAAGCTCTGACTGGGGGATCCCGAGGTGTACCCAGGCCATTGTGGTGATGTAATCACCTGTAACTCGGTCTTCCCAGTTGGATGTGCCTGGAAAACCTCCCTCGGGAGGCGACAAGGAAGCATCCTTACTAGATGCCCGAACCACCTCAACTGGCTCCTTTCTACGTGAAGGAGCAGCGGCTCTACTCCGAGTCTCTCACGAGTGACTGAGCCTCTCACCACCAGCCACCCTCCTGAGGAAACTCATTTTGGCCGCTTGTATTCGCGATCTCGTCCTTTCGGTCATTACCCATTGCTCATGGGCGTTAATTTATTTGTTATAGAAAATCCTAACCAAAACCCCTTACTTATACCTATTTTCTTCATGGCAACAACTGTTACTAGAAGTTTTATTTGACATATTTCTATTGCCTTTTCGGATTATCTTCAGAGGAAAGTGGGAGAGAAGAGGATCGAAAGAATCAAATTAGTTAATTGTTAATAAAGCACTTCAAACCTTAAGAATGAGTCAAAATACTTTCTTGAATGTTTTTTTGTTATGATTTACTATCACTGGCGCTCCACCCCTCTGGCATACGGTGGGCATGGCACCAAGGAGCGGGTGGTGTCCTTTTTTCTTTTACCATGAAAGGTGGCAATCCTACTTCTAGTTCACTTGTGGTTCCATTTTAGTAAAAGGAAAAAAACCCCAGTCTCATTACGTCTGCGTACTGCTATGCTTTGCATCGGAACAATTACAACACAGAGCTTGGAGCTCTTTTACATGCTAAAGGAAGGCATTGACCGATTGAAAGCCTTTTAAAACCACACACACAGACACACACACACACACACACTCACACACACATACACACACACACACGCTTGGTTGGTCCCCAGCGATATATTCAACTTTTTGGAGAGTTTTGGGGCTCTTTGTTTGTGGTTAAAGAGGGCAGAGTCCTCAACAGAAACATAACCCCTCTTGCTATGAGTGGCTGTGTGTGTGTGTGTGTGTGTGTGTGTGTGTGTGTGTGTGTGTGTGTGTGTTGTGTGTGTGTGTGTGTGTGTGTGTGTGTGTGTGTGTGTGTATGCATGTGTGCATGTGTGTGTGTGTGTGTGTGTGTGTGTATGCATGTGCATGTATGCATGCACGTGTGTGTATGCATGTTTGGCTGAAATGGGTCCCTGGGAACCCATTGGTGTGAGTGTGAGTGTGTGTGTGTGTGTGTCTGAAATGGGTCCCTGGGAGCCCATCGGTGTGTGTGTGTGTGTGTGTGTGTGTGTGTGTGTGTGTGTGTGTGTGTGTGTGTGTGTGTGTGTGTGTGTGTGTGTGTGTGTGTGTGTGTGTGTGTCGGTGTGTGTCGGTGTGTGTGATCTTGTAGGCGGACCACAAGGACCATGCCATGTTCACGCGGTGCTCTCCACTGCTTTGACCCCCGGCTTCAAAGCCGCCAGGCGGGGCCCCGTAGGGGCCAGCCATGGGCCGCTGGCAGGAGCCAACGTTTTGGTTCCACACATGTGCACGCTGAGAGACACACACACACACACACACACACACACACACCACACCACACACACACCACACCACCACCACACCACCACCACAGGAAACCTAGATGGATTGTAGAAACCAGATGAAATCTAACAAACACAAGTGGATAGCATACAAGCCTTCCCATTGCCAACACAACACACACACACACACACAACTACACAACTACACAACTACACTCCCACACCCACCCACTCACTCACACACACAGTACCCACACGTCTACTGTGAACAGTACACGGCGTTCACACACATGATGGCCGGTGGAGCGTAGCATAGGGCTATGAGGCGCTATAGAGACCAAGGCCAGCCTATATCCACACACTGGTCAGGCGCCATTTGGACACATGCCATGGACGGCGGTGGAGTTACTGGGCCGATTCCTTGCGGGTGGTTTTATGGTTACCGCTTACCAAAACCGGGTCGAGGATAGGCGACAGGACAGCTTCGTCTGTTGGGACTCGGCTTAGAAGTCCTCGAAACACCCGGGCACCGCCGAGGTTGCCCTGGAGCAAGGCACCAGACCCCCTACCCACTTGCTCCCCAGGCGTTGTATACAAAATAGCTGCCCTATAACTGCTCCCCAACACTAGGATGGGTTAAATGCAGAGAAACACAGCATGTGACCAATAAAGAGGATTCAATCCTCCAGATATAGATATAGATTTAGAGACGGGCCAGAAGTGTTTCAGTTGGCCCGCTCGTGAAGCGGCAAAATGACTCTTAGAAGAACCAAAGCGTCTTGTGAAGAGGTTTGTCGTTCTTTCCCTGGCAGCGCTGTTTTCATTGGGTCGTTCGTCAAAAAAAAGGATAAACAGAAAATTGATTGTGAGTAAAGTAGCTTTTTCTTGAACTCCACGTCTGATGACTGAGTGCGATAGCGGAATGGTTTTGCGTCAGAAGCGGGAGAAAACAAATCAAATGTGTTCCATTTCAATCAGGGGGGGTCATCATCCAAATACAAGATAGGAGCTTAGAAGCCTCTGGAAACACACGCACGCACACACACACACACGCACGCACACAGCAGGCATCAGGAGAGCCTTCCACGTCACGACAGATGAGAGGGCCGTCCCAAAAGCATGTCCAAAAAACAATTGTACAAGATACAAGATACAAGATATTTGTATTGGCCATTTGTAACAAGTACATAGGAATGCTAACTCCCCATTCCCTCCCGCAGTATAAATCTTAAAAACAACACCATCAAATAACAATTATATATACAATAAAGATAAACAAAATAGAGCAGCAAAATGACTGAAATGATATGTACATGTGTTGAATGTACATGTTTTTAGTAAATTTAAAAGCATTTAAAGTGCCAGTAGTGAAGCAGCATCATGAATACAGCGCAGTACAGTGCAGTAACTGTGATGAGTCCAGAAAGTTCAGCAAAGTATGTAAGTGTTATGGTAATGCCTATGTTATGAAAGTGAAAGTGGCAGCACTCCTAGCAGTTCAGTAGGTCACTGCCTGTGGATAAAAACTATCCTTAAACCTGGTAGTACTGGCGACCGGTTGCGACCGGTTGCGCACTGGTGTACACACACACTTTCTCACATAGACACACAGGTACAAATACCGTGTTATCCAACCAGAGCACACACTGCAGCATCTTAGTATATATAGATATACAGAATATACAGTATTTATATAAATATAACTATAGTGCGCATAAAGTATAGTATATAATAACAGTATATATATACAAATACACACACACACGCGCTCGGCACACATGATTAAGTTGTGCTGTGTGTGTGTGTCTCAAGCATATGTGTGAGTGTTTTTTTCGTGTGTGTGTGTGTGTGTTCAAATGAAACAAATCGCCCTTGTTACCCAATGCCGTCTATCACCATTCGACCCACCGCTAGCCCTGTGTCTGTCTGTGTGTGCGTGCGTCTCAGGCTGTGTGTGTGTGTGTGTGTGTTCTTGTGTGTGTGTGTGTGTGTGTTCCTAACTCGGTAGGGTAGGCGTATAATTTGCGGATAATTGCCTCTCCGTCGGGGTTCTGCTAACAGATCGACATGCAAGGTATGGCTGCTGGATCCAACCCGCCCCCCCCACCCACGCACACACACACACACACACACACACACACACACACACACACACACACACACACACACACACACACACACACACACACACACACACACACACACACACACACACACAGCCTGGGACACACACAGACAAAGGGCTAGCACTGAATCGAGTGCACACACACACACAAACCACACACACACACACACACACACACACACACACACACACACACACACACACACACAGCCTGGACACACACAGACAAAGGGCTAGCACTGAATCGAGTGCACACACACACACACACACACACACACACACAGAGAACAGAGGATGCCATTACTGTCCATTGACAGGGGCTGACAGCTGGGGGCTGGTGGGCCAGACAGTGTCTGGTGCTTGGTGATCCGGCCCGGCCCAGACCCCCATACCTGTGTGTCAATGGCAGATTTCATTCCATCTCTCTGGCGGCCCTGAGCCCAGAGGACCCCCGGACTACATCTGCCGAGGAGGAGGAGGAGGAGGAGGAGGAGGAGGAGGAGGAGGGGGGGTCCTGGGAGGCTGTTATTATTATAGGATGGTTATACGAGATCTGTTCATGCACGGGCGGGGAACCGACTGACTGGACACGGATGGGGAACAAATTCTTTAGCACACTAGCCGTGTATGTGTGCGCGTGCGTGTGTGTGTATGGTGTGTGTGTGTGTGTGTGTGTGTGTGCGCGTTTGTGTGTGTGTGCGTGCGCGGGTGTGTGTATGGTGTTTGCGTGCGCGGGTGTGTGTGTGTGTGTGTGTGTGTGTGTGTGTGTGTGTGTGTGTGTGTGTGCGCGTTTGTGTGTGTGTGCGTGCGCGGGTGTGTGTATGGTGTGTGTGTGTGTGTGTGTGTGTGTGTGTGTGTGTGTAGTGTTGGGCATGGTGTGCACGCGTGGGCTGCATGTTTGTTTTTTTAAGGGACTCCTTTAGAGCTCTCAGAGAGGAGACAGTCATCGGTGGCCGCTTACTCAATATGGAGCAACCAACGGACATTTTTGGTTTTGTTTTGTTTTTTTTCCGTTTGTTTTTTTCGACGCAAAAGGAAATTCCTTGAGAAATGGGCTGGAAAATGTCGAGACCCCCTTTCCCCCCCCCCCCCCCCCCTCCTCTTTCCGGAGTCTCAGAGACGTTAATAGAATGATATGTTGTCCTAACAGCTGTCAAAGGAGCACCAACAGAGAGACGTCTACGTTTGTGCACCCGTCGTCTTTGTAGGTTTCAGATCGGAAGCCGTGCAAAAAAATCCCATACAATACGATGCACGGTAAAAATAACCATCAAGTGACTGATGGATGATATGTACATGTGTTGAATTGTGCAAAAAAGCATTTAAAAAGCATTATAAAGTGCGAGTAGTGCAGCAGCATCATGACTACAGTGCAACACAGTGCAGTAGCTGTAATGAGTCCAGAAAGTCCAGCAAAAGTATGATAG
>CM051020.1:11479482-11526982 GCA_027704905.1 Muraenolepis orangiensis
ATATTCCCCCCCGATACTAAATATTTGCACCGGATCTCATCATGGCTCTTTTCCTTCCTCGGCGATACTGTGTCCAGTTTTCAAGTGGCACCGCATGTATAAATATATATATATAACTTATTCTGAAACCAACAAAAAAGTCGACCACAGCTAGAAGCCAACGTTTGATGCAAAAGCCATTTTTTTTTTTTACTAAGGTATCACTTTCCAGTGTGGCGCGGATGGAGATGGTTGGGAGAACAAAACAAAGTGACCCATGAAAGTTTCTCCGGTAACCGTCCTGCCTCTCGCTCGCTGCGTGTCCAAATAACGGGCATTAGGCAGGTTGCAGTCCTAATGCTGCGGTGCGTGTGCGTGTGTGCGTGTGTGTGTGTGTGTGTTCTAAAAACCCGCCCAGTGAGGAGTGCGCTCGGAGCGAGTGAGAGAGGTGGAGCTTTCCTACAAAGACAAGTTGATCACGTCAGACAGTGCAGTGCCATGTTCACCGCGTTATTTGTCTGTAGAATAAATAAATAAATATTAAATACTACTGACAATAAAAAACGATGACCAACAGAATGTCATTTTAAACAATGTGCGCATGTTTTGATGAGATGAGCGCAACCGCGGGACGCATTAGACGAGACATCATTGATTTATCCATGCAGAATATCACCCGTCTCCGCCTGATACATTTAGGCTATCACATGTTTCCTATGTGCAATGAGAGAGGAAGGGTTTAAAATGAATCCATGCGTAAAGTCGACATGTTCCCCTCCAGGTTTCTCCACCCTGGTGGTGCGTCAATCTTCTGAAGCGTTACCCAGTTAAGGGACGACCCCTGACGATGGAGCGGGAGACAGCAAGAGAGAGAGCATTTACAAAGAGCACGAAGGGTCTTTTAAACCGGGACCTGACACCGGACCTGACGTCAGGAAATCGACCGCGCGCCATTAAATACAAATAAAAACATAACCCTATAATATTAAGAATAACAGAACAGTTGAAACGTCCATTGATTGATTAAGTCATTACATTAAGTTACATGACATGTCATTTAGCAGACGCTTTTAATCCAAAAAGCGACTTACAATAGTGTGTTTCAACAAAGGAAGTTATAAGAGAACAACTCGACACCAGAAGTCAAAAGTGCACAGTTCATATGCAAGTCTCCGAGAACTGAACAAGTGATCAGGTAGAAGTACAATAAGTTCAGGAAAAAGTACAATATAAATACAATAGAGTAAACAAATCCAACACAAAGTCACTTTTGGTGACTAAAATCAATTGCTAGTACCCAAATATCAGAAAAGACAATCCATCTGAATATCTGGAGTGAACTGTCTGTATTTTCCCGCCTCTTCCTTCTTCCCTGCCACCGCGACCTGTGTTGTGTCTTCCTGATCTCAGATATGAGATGGCCCCAGATGATAAGGAAGGTGGGGGGAGAAGGGGGGGGGGGCTGTTCATATTATCTCTCTCCTGTCTCTCTCACTGGGGACGCTGCCAGAACCTATAATCTTATCCGGGGGGTGAGGAGTGAGGACCGGCATCAAAGCTACACACACACACACACACACACACACACACACACACACACACACACATGCTCCCACCAGAGTGCACACACATATACGCACACACAAACGCGGGCACATACACACACGTGCTTGGGGGAGTGCATACACACGCCCTATGCAAGCAAATAACCAAACACACACACACACACACACGGACGCACACAACCAAGCACAAACACAAACACAACCAACACACACACACACACACACACACACACACACACACACACACACACACACACACACACACAACACACACACACACACACACACACAACACACCACACACACACACACACACACACACACAGCTGTCCTCCAGATTGAAAAGGCTTGGGACTCCCCCTTTTCTGTTTCTAGAATTGTGTGCATAATTTATTTTTGGGGTCTTTTATGTCTACATCTGCTTTTAACGCTTACACTTGTGTGTATGTGTTTAAATGTGTGTGTGTGTGTGTGTGTGTGTGTGTGTGTGTGTGTGTGTGTGTGTGTGTTGTGTGTGTGTGTGTGTGTGTGTGTGTGTGTGTGTGTGTGTGTGTGTGTGTGTGTGCGTGTGCATACCGTCCACCACAAACACCCAGGGGTCAAGTGTGACCGAGACACGGATTTTTTTAAACCGTGGAGGCGTGGCTTCAGGATAACAAGGTCGCCGGTCGGCAGGAAGTGGCTGACGGACGGGCCGCTGACTTCAGATAGACCACCGGAAAAACGCCTGTGTTCATTTCCGCCGACGCCTGGAAGGAAATTCCTTCCTGCCTGCTTTTCCCGTATACCGTCTTTCTTGACGGTTTCCGTCCTCAAAATAGCTCCCCCGCGTATCACGGAAAGTGTTTGCTAATAATAATAAAAATAATTATTGTTATTATTGTTATTATTATTATTATAATAATAATTATTATAATTATAAAACAATATTAAACAATCTTGTCCTTGCTTGGAATGGGGAATCCCGGCCGGTGGTGTCAGCATCTGGACCTTATCAGGTGCCATTGTGGATCCAGGGGCAAGGGGGAAGTTTGATTAAAAAAAAAAAACACCACAAGAAACCAAGCGGAAGGGAATAGGGCGGCTATTCACCAAAGTGGGGTACGTTTACCCCCCAGGGGTGTGCACAGTTAAGTCGGGGGTTTGGCAACAAAACTAAATAAAAAATAAACCCGCACTTTTTAGAAAACACACAGCCGTTCCTACTCTGCTGCAATTGGTCACATATTTGGTTGTTGCAAGAAAAGGAATATGACATTTCTTCTTATGACTTCAATTCCCTTACTACATATTTTCTGACTAGCATTTGGTTTTTGAATGTTGTTTTGAGGATCTGAATCAGTTGGACGTTAATCACCGGAATAGTCTGGTGAGAAGTCATTCTATTATCTAGGCATTTTATTAAAACTTTTTAATCACATTCACAATGTGTTTGAGCTGATGTGCATATCACTTGTTATCACTTGAAATATGAGACGGCTTTCTACGAGGCTGCATGAAGAGTAAAATAGTTATTAACACCCTGTCTCGTCTTCATATGTATCATCAGACGAGAGGTAGAGGGGGTACACAGCATGGAGGTTCAATGTTTGAGGGGGGAGAGGACCTTGGAATAGGGCATGGTGCATGCCACAGTGTGGGTGCTGTCTGGCACGCACACTGTTGTCGAGAAGCTCTTTCCAACCGTTACACCACTTATATAAGGATGACTGGACATGACACCGCACCTTTGGAGTACAATGAAGCAGGACGCTCCAAAACTCAGCAGAATGTCGAATGTTTCAAACTGACCGGACGACATGGCGGCACATGGCAGTGCGGTTGCATGGTTGTGTTTGTACACTTGGAACAGTCGAATTTGAAATTGTACATTGTCAATCCCAGGGCTAAATCTATCTGTGTGTGCGTGTGTATGTGTCCTCAGAGGAAGGTGAAGTGTGTGTGTGTGTGTGTGTGTGTGTGTGTGTGTGTGTGTGTGTGTGTGTGTGTGTGTGTGTGGTGTGTGTGTGTGTGTGTGTGTGTATGAGCCTGGGTGTACTGCAGACGGGCGAAGAGGGAAGGAGGGAGGGAGGGAGGGAGGGAGGGAGGGGGGGGGGGGGGGGGGGGGGGAGGAGACGACATTAAACAGAAGCTCTGTGTCCTGTCATCACACCGTCTAGACAGGACACCTCCTAGACCTAATGAGGTCTTTCTCTGTCTCTCTCTCGCACACACACACACACACACACACACACACACACACACACACACACACACACACACACACACACACACACACACACACACACACACACACACACACACACAGACAGAGACGCACACGCATTACTTCATCCCTCTCTCTCTGATTTTCTTCTATGCCTCTATTTTGTGAACATAGTTATTCACAATGAATTCAACCTTCTCTTTCCATTGGCCTCCACACGCAAAAACACACAACACTACACTACACACACACACACACACACACACACACACACACTTGTGTGTGTGTGTGTGCGTGTGTGTGTGTCACTCCAACACATTAAGGGGAGGTGTTTCTCCAAAAGAAGGAATGTTGTGACCTCGCAGAACTCCACCAGCTGAATCTTTCACACTAATTATACTGCGATGGTCACACACACACCTGCTCACTAAATGTGTGTGTGTGTGTGTGTGTGTGTGTGTGTGTAAACCAACACAGCACACAGTATGGTATACATGTGCAGACACTTTAAAGACACACACAAACATGTGCATGCGCACACACACGCATACATACATACCCACGCACACACACACACAAATGCACACTTGTGCATGCACACATATTACACACACAAGTACGCACACGCACATGCACACACACGTACGCACAAACACACACACACACACACACACAGTCCATCAAAGCTTATCAGAATCATCATGCATTCTTCATGGATATCTCTCTTTGCCCGTCTAATCTCTGTGTTCTGTGGGAACGTAGTGTTCTGTTCATGACCTCGGCTCGCACGGATCCTTTTGTGTTTTAGGATGAAGAGACGTGAGAAAAAATAAAAACACTACTCCGTCCCAAAACTGTTCTTCATATTCTTCGTTTTATTTGACATTACTTTTCATTTCATTTGATACATTTAGACATTTCTTGAATGCTTGCCTTCAACAGGTTTCACGTTTGGTCTTTACCAAACACTGCTTGGGTTTATTTCCTTGTAAACGTTTGTTTACTTATGACAGGAAACACAGTGCAGATGATCAATAATAGAAAATAGATAGAAACCTCACAGCTCCTCTCTGGGGTCTTCTGCCTCGGAGCAGATCGCTGCGGATTATCCGCTTCTCCATTGTGTTTTTTTTTGTTTTCATATTTTGGTCCCTTGGGGGGAACCCAGTCCGGAGACGAGAACAGAGACTTCTGCTCCGCAGAAGGACCGATACGGATCACCATCAAACCCACGTGTGTCCTCCTGTGATAATGTTTTACACCCTACAATATGCACACACACACACACACACACACACACACACACACACACACAAACGATTTATTGCAAAACCCCGTCTGTAGTCACTTTTGAATAAATCCACACTGAGCTCATGTTGAGCTAGGAGTTCGTGCCATTGATGTGGTTCACCAGCAACCCCCCCCCCCCCACACACACACACACCACACACACCACACACACACACACACACCACACCACACACACACCACACACACACACACACACACACACACACACACACACACACACACACACACACACACACACACACAAGTTGGGAAATCGTATTTACATAATCGTATTGGAAGAGTGTGTTCAGAAAGGAAAGAAGGGCTTTTCTTTACGGACGGACCTCTGGTCTTCGCCGTGCACATTGTTGCTCACGTTACAGTTTCCAGCAAACAACAACAATAAAAAAAACTTTACGAAAACAAAATTCCACAACGACAACAAAAAAAAACAACAAGATCGGTCACTAAACTTTTTTTGTTTAAGCCAACTGTAACATAGATAGATACATGTGACAATGTGACCCTCTGATTGGACAACAGGCACGCTGTGGTCAAAGTCATCCTGCATGATCAGGGTTAAAGAGGATTTGAACGAGCGGAGGAGACACTAAAAACAAACCTTTATAAAAGAAGCAAAGAAGAGAAATGTAGTTGCAAAATAAAGTTTAAAAAAATAAGAAAGGCAAAAATTAACTAGCCTTCTGAAATACCTTGATTTAAAAATAAATATGTCAACTATGTGGAGAATGTTCCAACAAAAACAACTCCATGACTTCCACTTCTATCCTGAAAGTACTAAGTTTATCTTATCTTGAAATCCCATAACAGAAGTAGCATGCATCTTTGGGTAGCATAGCTGCCTATCGGCCTCAGGGGAGCAGGGTGTTGAGAGAGAGAGAGGGTCAAAGGTCAAAGGGTGGCCGATAAGACACGGCCGCCGGGGGACGGAGCAGATCTGTTCTGCCCGACTCCAGAGCTACCTGCAGACCTGGGAGATTGTTCCAGAAGACGGAAACACACAAACCAACACACACACACACACACACACACACTACATGCAACTGACATGCAAGCCTGTCTACAGATATACTTATCTTGTGGGAAAGTGAGAATGGGGATGTGTTCCGACATACAAAAGTTATATTTGCAGTATAAATACGGTCGTGCGTCTAGGAGCGAATGCCAACAAGTATTATGGGATAGCATCCAGTCCAATTTCCACTCTCTGACTTCATGTGAGTTGCGTGTGTGTGTTGGTGTGTGTGTATGTGTGTCAGGAAGGAGAGAAGAAGAAAAGAAGAAAGAAGAAGAAGAAGAAGAAGAAGAGAAGAAGAGAAGAAGAGACGGATGGGAACGAGGTCGTGCGAAAAACAAGAGGCGAGCAGGACGAAGTGAGATAGGGCCAAGTTGTCATGGAGATGATGCTTTCCTGATGAGGATAACGAGGTGCACCTGTACCTGATTAGCCCCCTCCCAACCAGACCACAGCTCCTCAATCGACAGTGTGTTCTCCTGGAGAATGTTTCTCCTTTTGTCCTTTTCTCCGCAACATTGAACTCAACAATAACAGCGGACGGACATGATTTTGTAGTTTTGAGGTGCGGCCTGCGTGTGTGTGTGCGTGTGCGTGTGTGTGTGTGTGTGTGTGTGTGTGCGCTAATTAGCGACAGCTGTGCCTTTTCTCCGATTTAACATTTGACAAACGAGAGAACGTGATTTGTTCAATTGTTTTTGTTCCGTAACACATGCAATGCATTTCCAAGTAAAACAGAGAATTAGCACGGGACAAAAAAAAACGTGAACAGGAATGGCGGGTTGATCCGTCAGGATTCCATCGGAGCGCGCTAAAAAAAAGTGACAAAACGCGTAGCGCTGCGAGCCAGCTGTGTTAGCCCCGTCGCGAACACAGCTCACACACTCTTTACACGCGCGGGAACGGGAATGTAGCGCTGACAAGCTAATGTCATCGCAAACACGTTTCAGATGTCCAGGGAACGCACATGCATTCCGATTTTGATGAAAATAACGGTATAAACAGTTTATCTTTTGTTTTATACATTTCCAGCATGCTTTGTCGAGTGAGCTGAATCCTATGACTATGGAAAGTAGCAGACGTGGTGAGAATAAAAAGGGAACGATGAGGGAACACACACCGAGGAACCCACCTTCCCACCGTGGGCTCCAGTGTGGGACTGGAAGGGTCCGGCCGTCCCTGTTGACAGCTCTACTGTAAGCACCGCCGCTGGCCCAGGACTAAGCTGCAGGTTGTTAGGACGACCTCATCCACTCATCTGCATGAGCATGAGGTCATGAAACACGGCGAGAGATGGAGAGAGAGAGAGAGAGAAGGGGGGGAGAGAGAGTGAGAGACATGGGGGGGAGAGATAGCGAGAGGAAGAGAGAGAGAGAGAGAGAGAGAGAGAGAGAGAGAGAGAGAGAGAGAGAGAGAGAGAGAGAGAGAGAGAGAGAGAGAGAGAGAGAGAGAGATGGGGGAGAAAGCTAGCAAGTGGAAAAGAGAGATAGAGAGAGGGGGAGAGAGAGAGAGGGGAGAGATAGAGAGGGAGTGAGAAGGGGGAGAGATAGAGAGAGCTTAGAGGGAGCGAGAGGGGGGAGAGATAGAAGAGAGGGGGAGAGAAAATGAGGGGGGGAGAGAGAGGAGAGAGAGAGAGAGAGAGAGAGAGAGAGAGAGAGAGAGAGGAGGGGGGGGGGTGAGATAGCGAGAGGAAGAGAGCGAGATAGAGAGAGGGGGGGAAAGTGAGACATAGAGAGACAGACAGAAAGAGAGAGGGAGGGTGTTGGAGAACAGTAAGGAGAACAGGAAGGCTCCCAGCGAGGGGAGGAATAAAAAAACCGCATCCCATCCCACTATCGTATTAACAGGAGAGCGTGTGAAAACACTGGGGTTTGGGGTGGGGGGGGGGGTGGATAGTATTTAGAACAGCGCAGACGATGCGTGATGTCCACAGTGCCATGTGTCCGTCTGAGCGCTGGATTAGTTCTACACCCGGTGAACCTCAGCTCTGCTGCTCTCCGGTGTCCTTTTCCTGATAAGCAACGGTGAACCCGGCTTGCAGTGTACTCTGTGTCTTTTTTCTGTATTTCCTTCTTTTATCCAAATGCCACGTTACGAGGACGCCCTACAGCAGGGCCCAAACACCAAACACCAACCCTAACCCTGAACCAAAACCCCAACCCCTACCCTAACCCCAACCCTAACCTTAAACCTACCCCCAACCCCAAGTCTAACCTCAACCCCAACCCTAAACCAAACGCTTACCCTAACCCCAACCACCAACAAATACCGCACACACATATAACTAAACGTCAACATGAAAACTTCAAAAAACTGAAAATGTCATTTGTCACACGTACTAAGGTAGTGTTCAATGTACAGTGAAATGTTAACACCAGCTCCCTGAATATGTGCAAAAGTTACAGAATAATAACAATTACAAAAGGAACACACACACACATTAAAATAATTGCAGAATATATTAATCTGTGAATCTGACACTATAAAAACAGTAAAGTATATATAGCAAGGTCAATCAAGGGGAACCCAGACAGGAGCGGACCCCCAGCACCGAGCGGGTGGACCGGGACGAGGTCGCTAAAATTAGCCCCCAACGAAACCCCGGTTAGAAAGTGAAAGATATACGGCTGACGTTAATCGAGCCTGCGGGTGTTTAAGGGAAGCTGAGTATTAAAACAGTCCCGGTCTCCGACCCAATACTCCTCTGTTTTTGTTAACCATAACTCTTACGCCTTTTTCCTTTTTCTTTGAGGCCGACACCATGATCTATATCCAGGGTCTGGGCTCTGCTCGTATCTCGCTGGACGCATTTTGTACATCGCTGGCGCACCCACAAAGACCCAGAGATACAGACAGGAGCAGAAGGGAGAGGAGAGAGAGTGAGGGAGAGAGAGAGAGAGAGAGAGAGAGAGAGAGAGAGAGAGAGAGAGAGAGAGAGAGAGAGAGAGAGAGAGAGAGAGAGAGAGAGAGAGAGAGAGAGAGAGAGAGAGAGAGACAGAGAGAGAGAGACATGGAGACAGAGGGTTCTGTGAGGTACACTGGCCAGAGTCCTTATTGTTAAAGAGCAACAGATGGACCTAGTCCCTAGTGTCACACACACACACACACACACACACACACACACATCATTCTCAGCTGCGATCACGACTCCCTAAACCGTCCAGACTGTCTCTCTCTCTCTCTCTCTCTCTCCGTCTCTCAGATTTTTCAACCAGACACACTTCTTCTCTTCTCTTCTGTTCTGAGGGAGTTACCTACAGGTCCCAATGTGGAAACGCAAGCGGGCCTATTTCTATTACACACACACACACACACGTACGCACACACACACACACACACACCGAACACACACACACACACACACATTCTTCCTTTGTGTCTTTTAAAATAAACCCCAAATGGAATACATGGCATACCGGCGTTAATACATCTGCTACCAATCCAGGGGGTGTGTATGTGTGTGTGTGTGTGTGTGTGTGTGTGTATAAGGGTGTAAGTGTGTAAGTGTGTGTCTGGAGATGACGGGTGGGTGGGAGGGGCAGGCGACTGTAAGGCCAGACAGACGGCGTATGTATGTATGTACTGTATGTGGCAATCTGCTGCCAACCGCGGGGGTTGCGATCTGTTAGGGCAACGCCACGTTTGTGCTTTCAGTTCTCCGTCAGCCCCGGTTACAGCCAGACGGCTGCCATGGGAGCTTTGACACACGTGACGACCAAACACTGAAAATATGAAAAGGTCCTTTTGACACGTGCATGTGTGTGTGTGTGTGTGCGCGTGTGTGTGTGTGTGTGTGTGTGTCTGTGTGCGTGCGTGTCTCAAGGTTCATTTTTTTTTTTCTAGAAAGACAGTAACAGTAACACACAGTAACCGAATGTTTCAGCCCCAGCTCCACATCATGAAGTAATCATGTGTGTGTATGTGTGTGCACATGCGTGCACGTACACACACACACGCACACACACACGCGCACACACACACACACACACAAGCACACATACACATACACATACACACACACAAGCACACACACACACACACATGCAGACACACACACACACACACACAGCAGATTAGATATGGCTGCAGACAGCCACCTTCGGCTACATCCTACTATCACTATCACCTTGGATAAAGGGTCCAGGAAGTGGAGAGAGAGAGAGAGAGAGAGAGAGAGAGCAGGGAGAGAGAGCAGGGAGAGAAGAGACACAGGGACGGACAAGAGACTGATAGAGGATTCAGCAGGAACACGATAATGCCACGTGCGCATGTATGTGTATGTGTGTGTGTGTGTGTGCTCAAGTGCATGTGTGTTTGAGTGTGCGTTTGTCTGCGTTTGTGTGGTTGTGTGTGTGCTCAAGTGCACGTGTGTGTGTGTGTATATGTGTCTGCATTAGTGCACGTGTGTGCGTGTGTGGGTGTGCGCAACTGCACGTGTTTGTTCAAGTGTGCGTTTGTCGGCGTTTGTGCGTGTGTGTGTGTGTGTGTGTGTTTGTGTTTCTGTGTGTGTTCAAGTATGTGTGTGTGTGTCTGTGTGTGTTTAAGTGTGTGTGTGTGTGTGTCTAAGTGTGTGAGGCAGGGGTCTGTCTTCAGTGCTGCTGTTGGCACAGTTGCTATCAGCTAGCGGAAGGATCTGTCTTCTTATCCTGAGGCTTTGTCTCTAGCCCTGACACCCCCCCCCCTTACACACACACACACACACACACACACACACACACACACACACACACACACACACACACACACACACACACACACACACACACACACACACACACACACACACACACACACACACACACACACACACACACGTCCTTTGTCCCACATGAATGGAAGCAGAGACATTGGGTGGCACCTCCGTGAAGTTGTTTTAACTCCAGAAGTGCGGCTGACTTGAAAGGCGTCGAGCAAATATAGACTATAGATGACAGATATGAACGTAATATATCAATAAAACTCTGAAATGAACAACATTTTGGTAACTAAAATTTGGTATAATCTCATTTCAAAACCAAAACGGTGCACCGTGACCTAGAAAGTGTGGCTGTGGTTGCTTTTTGCTTTTTTGAAAAACGGGAACGCCGTTACGAGAAGGCAAGACGGGATTCTCCATCAAACGACCCTCTCCCTCCCTCCCTCCCTCCCCCCCCCCCCCCCCCCCCCCCCCCCCCCCACGCCATCACCAAACCCACCCACGACCTCCTCCGCCTCCAAACCACAGTTAGCCCGCATGTGGGTGAGATGGTGTGAAAATCAGAAGATAAAACGGAGCGGACTGTTCAAGTGTGCACTGGAGTTGGTGGTGGTATACCGGTTACCCCTCCCCCCCACCACCACCACCACCACCACACACCACATCAATGCCAAAAGCCCACCGCAATGGACTACCATGAAGGAGACGACGCCCTTACAGGCTCTGAGGTGGATCGGGGGGGGGGGGGGGGGGGGTGGTTGTGAATCCAAAAGGCTTGAAGGAGATAGGAGAGAGAAGAGGCATCTTGCTCAAGGATGCCAACAGGTAAACCATTGGGTGGACCATTGGGGTTTTTCGACCCACTGGACTACCCTGCTAACCGCTATTTTACTATTGCAAAAATGGTGTGGGGGGGGGGGGGGAGGAAACAGCTATTGTGTTTGTTTAACAAAAGTATTCAAACTTTTGTCACTGAGGATTGTGTTTTTTCTGTTAATCTGTAACCAAATATATGTATAAAGTCTCTTGCCGAGTGTGACTGAGGGCGAGCATGGAGGTATACAGAGAGCATACAGGTGTGTGTGTGTGTGTTCACAAAAAGAAGGAAGTACACAGAAATGGGTCATGTTCAAAACTGGCTCAATTCTCTCTCTCTCTCTCTCTCTCTCTCTCTCTCTCTCTCTCTCTCTCTCTCTCTCTCTCTCTCTCTCTCTCTCTCTCTCTCTCTCTCTCTCTCTCTCTCTCTCTCTCTCTCTCTCTCTCTCTCTCTCTCTCAGCTACCAACTCTCTTGTTTGCACGACATCAAAACCACAGCCAGCCTTATCTGGTAGATCTTTCAAAAGGGTCAACCCAAAGGTTGCTCCTCAATCAGCAGCAACAGTGGAACTTCAAGTGATGCCTGCCTGATTGGGTTTGAGCAGTAGAGGAGTGAGGCGGCAGTGTGTGAACGCACCAAAGGACCAATGCCTTATTAAACACGCCAAAGGAGCGGCAAACCATTTTGTCGTCGAGGTGGTACACAAACAGTTCCTTTTGTTACTAGCGAACTTTTGTTACTAGCGAAGTACAGAGAGTTGTACACCATGTACAGTACCATGTGTCTATTCCTAGCAGCGTTTTTAGCTGTCCTAACAGTCTACCCTCGTGGCTTCCCCCTTGACACACTCCTGCCGTCACTTAATGGGAGACCATTTTTCATTCTAAGGGCGCAAATTGTATATCAACTCTGTAATCCCTGCCCTTTTAATGTAGTTTACACTTTAGTGTGTGCACTAATCTTTCGGAACGTGGCTTTTGATAAAAGATACAGCTTGATTTTTCCTGTTTCCGGTTTCCTCCTCATTTCCTGTGATCCGGTTGTCATCCTGAGGGGACAATCGCAAATCATGCCTTAGATCAAGGGTGGTGGTGGTTTTTAAGTGGTTGTTTCCAAGTCTCACAGAGTCATAATTGTACACATATCGGCGACTGCTGTGATGTAACGGTCTCCTCCTTTTTCATTTCCTCCTATAGGTGAGACGGGGAGGGGGTTTGGGGGGGTGGGGGCGGGTGCAGGGGCTGAGGGGGGGGGGGGGGGGGAGGAGGAAGAGGTGGGCAGACAGGAAGCCACAGGTTTGGTAGCCAATGGCGTGCCAGGAAGCTGTCAGTTCCTTGTGGTGGGGAATTGGCCCACATCACAAGAGGGGGGGGTTCTCAGTTTGGATGCAAAGCCACTCAGGATTCCCTCAGGCTAGTTCCCACGTGTGCCCGTCCATCCAAAGAAAACCTTCTAGAATATTCCAAGCGAAAAAAACAAGAAAAAAAAAACCCGTCAAGCCAGCCGACTAAAACCCCAAAAGCAGCAAAAGCCTTTAAATAAACTCTGCCTCCCACTGTGCAGTACTAAATCGGATGTAAAGGAAGAAGGAAAAAGAGAGAGAGAGGGGGGGGGGGGGGGGGTGGTTCAACCTCCATAAAGCCCGTTTAACGTTGGGTGAAATGAAAATCTGACAGAAATAAAAAAACAAACGTCTCCGTTTCCTCCTCTTTCCACCCAGCCTGGGTTTCCGCAAGACCGCGGTTAGGATACCCAGACGATCCTCTCCGGATGTCGTGGAATCCCTCCTGAGTGGCCCTCTCAGCTCGCCCCCCCCCCACCACCACCCCTATCAGGGATGTACTCTCTACCACAGTTTGAACGGCCCCTGCATCAAATTGATGGAGGCTTGGATTGAGTCACAATGCAAACGTCTTTTTTTTAAAACAATGTTTTGATGAACTTTTTGATGAACACGGAATTGTCATTTTTTGGAAGTGTGTTTTTTTTTAACGGGATAGCTAGTAGTTTTATGAATGCAATTTCACACGACATCCGACACCCTAAGTGCTACATACGACTAATGCTAAAGTAATTAACTGGATAAATATTGTAACTATACTGTCAATGACCCATTTTTGGTGGTTTAAGGTACTATTACAGTTCTATTATAAATTCTGTGCAAAATGGTTTCAGACACACACAATTAATACTGAGGTCAATATATAGCATATCTTCATTTATGCATAAGGTACAGTGTACAGTGAAATGTTATTGCCAGCTCCAAAGATGTGCTCAATAATACAGGAATACACAGTTTACAAAACAAATTACAAAAAATACCAAAAATCAACAACAAAAAAAACCACACAAATGTACATATTTACATGAATGCAGAATACGGCCTCGGTGGCTGAGGATGTATCCTGTAAACATGAAGCAGCTGGGGGCTGATGCAACATCAAAACCACCAGTCAAACTCATGTCTTCCGTCTTTACCCAGTTTCTAACCGAACAACGGGGCCGGAATTGCCTTTAAAATAAGCATAACTTTAGTGCGGGAAACCCGCCAGGGGCCAATCATATTCCAAGGCCCGCCCGCCGGGGGATCACCTGTTGTCGTGCCGACGGACGACTGACGCCCGCCCAACCCACAAATGTCCTCACTGTGCATCCCGTGGACTAACCTCTAAATATAAAGAGGAGATGTAGTATCGCGGGGGAGGGGGGGGGGAGAGGAGGGAGAGGGAGGAGGGGGAGAGGAGGGAGAGGGGGAGAGGAGGGAGAGGGGGGGGGGGAGGAGGGAGAGGGGGGGAGGGGGGGAGGAGGGAGAGGAGGGAGAGGGGAGAGGAGGGAGGAGGGAGAGGGGGGGAGGAGGGAGAGGAGGGAGAGGGGGAGAGGAGGGAGAGAGAGGGAGAGGAGGGGAGGAGGGAGAGGAGGGAGGAGGGAGGAGGGGAGGAGGGAGAGGAGGGAGAGGGGGAGAGGGGGAGAGGAGGGAGGAGGGAGAGGAGGGAGAGGGGGAGAGGAGGGAGGAGGGAGGAGGGAGAGGAGGTGGAGAGGGGGAGAGGGGGGAGAAAAGGGAGAGGGGGGAGGAGGGAGAGGAGGTGGAGAGGGGGAGAGGGGGAGAGGGGGAGGCGGCAGTGGCGCGGCGTCTGCCCATGCCACCGCGATGAGGGGGGAGACAGACACGCATTACAGAGAAAGACAGGCAGCCGGTTGGGCAAGCCAGACGACCGAGGACCCACAAGTACGCACACACACACACACGCACATGCACACACACACACACACACACACACACACACACATTGAGACGGACAGACAGACAAATGAGGACCGAACACTATGCTGTCAAATTACAGGCCCCGGGATGATAAGCCCTATATGTTTACGCTTAGAATCTAGCACGACGCAAAGTAAATTATAGTACGACGGTTGTATTTTTAAACGCCATGCTCGTATTTTAAAACCCTTCGGCAGAACGGGAACGGCGCTGACAGCAATATGAGAGAGAGAGAGAGAGAGAGAGAGAGAGAGAGAGAGAGAGAGAGAGAGAGAGAGAGAGAGAGAGAGAGAGAGAGAGAGAGAGAGAGAGACGTCGCTCTGTGTCGCCCTACGCCAGCTTAGCTCAGCATGTTTACAATCCAACATCCAAAATGAAACCCCGTAATGGGTTCGTTTTTGGAAGCAGTGGACGGGCAAGCGGCCGCAAAAAAGCATCCAAAATGGCAACAGCGTATAACGGCACTAGCGGAAATCCTATTTATGGTTAGAAACGGCGTGCCGTAAGTCAGTATATAGGCTAGTAGAGGCTGTAAGAATGCAGCAGGAGTCGGAAACCGCCATCGCCTGGCGACCGAGAATATACGGCCACAGGCGGTTTTCAGTGACTGGAGTTCATAGAGACACACACTCTATCTACGAATACGTCGCTTAAAATAGACTTATTCTTACTTTAGCTGCTAGTTAGCCTCAAAATAAAAAAAAGATAAAAGCTGGACCAAAAACAGCATTTGCCGTTGAAGACCAACGGTTTACAGTGAATGGACTTCTTGGAGACACACACTCTCCTCGTTTATCTACGAATGTGTCGCTTAAATTCAGCTTTTCTTAATTTAGCTGCTAGTAAGTCAGAAAATGTAAAACGATGAAGCTAGCTAGACCAACGGTTTACAGTGAATGGAGTTCTTGGAGACACACACTCTCCTTGTTTATTTCCAAATACGTTGCTAAAAATAAATGCTTTTGCTTTATTTAGCTGCTAGTAAGTCTTAAATATAAACTGATAGATCCAGACCAAAAACAGCTTTTGTTGAGTTTTGAAAAAAATAAATAATAATAATCGTTTTTTCCTAATTATTTTATTGACAACTTTTTCTTTCCCCCCTTTAGAGTGAACCTTATTTGGTTGGCCCAGCACTAGGGGAGGGGCTTATTGGTTAGCTTCCTCTCTCCTGGCTTATCAGGGCCGGCCAGCACGGTCTGGACGCCAGGGTGACGGGGTCATGGCCGGCGTTATCTCCCCGCGACGCCCTCCGTCCGACGCACGCAAAACAGGAGGAGGAGGAAGACAAGGAGGAGGAGGAGGAGGAGGAGGCCGGGTGGCCGATAACAGAGTGGGGGGGGGGGGGGGGGCAGGGAGAGGCGGTGAGGTTGAAAAATAGCAACAGTTTGGCTTGGCTTCCTGACAGGCGGGCAGAGGGGGAGGAGGAGGAGGGGGGGGGCACTGTAGGTTCGGGACCCGAGGAAACAAACGGATACGCTCCTGAAAATGGTTATTATTAGAACACAGAAATAAAACAGTAGGAGAGAGAGAGAGAGAGAGAGAGAGAGAGAGAGAGAGGGCATTATTTGTGTCTTTGTGTGTTGAGTTTATGTTCCACTGCTGTTTATTTCCCCAGGAAGTAGAACGAAAATATAACTGCTTTCGAATCCATCCTATTATACGTGACTTGTTATTTGGAGGACTTGGGAGCACCCAAAACACGGGATCCATCCCGCCCTGAGTGAAGACCAAACACAGCTGATTGTAGCTGTCCTTGTAACGCGCCCTACACAGCACTTTAAATAAAGCACACTGCAAATAGGAGATTAGGGGAGGAAGAGTGGGCGTTTCAGGAAGCTGATGAAGTAGCAAGCAGTTCAATGACTGCCTCTTATACGACTGTGTGTGTCCATGTGTGTCTGTGTGTGTGTGTGTGTGTGTGTGTGTGTGTCCGCATGCGTGTGTGTGTGTGTGTGTGTGTGTGTGTGCGTGTATGTGGGACTGTGCTCGTGTGGGTTCGTTCTTGTGTGGATCCACGTGCACATGTAGGAGACCACCTTGTGGAAGATGAAGAGGAGGAAGAGGAGAAGGAGGAGGAAGAAGAGAATGTGGACGATGACGATGACGATGAGGAGGAGGAGTAAAAAGTATGGTACCAAAGCGGTGTCATCTTATCTACTCTTTTTTCGTACACTTCTCCTAGGCTCTATTTTCGAAGACGCATGTAAAAGTTCTGCTTAATGTATCTATTCACATTTTATTTAATCTTGTGAAGGTTATCGGTATTGCCCGGATTTAATTGTATTACAATGACAAAATGACACAAAAAGTCCTCACCGCGACGAGTGTTCACTTTGACGCTGTCTTTGACGCCAGACGTCACGGTGTAACCTTCGAAGGGACCTTCTGTTCTGACGCGACACGCTCTGTGTTGTGCTTGCAACATGTGTGCCAAAGAACAAAGGAGATTGGCGTATGAATTAAAGACACACACACACACACACACACACACACACACACACACACACACACACACACACACACACACACACACACACACACACACACACACACACACACACACACACACAATGCACAACACTACCAAAGACACTCGCCATTGGCCTGGGACTCTTGGTGGCATCTTGCTCCCATTTGAGGGCAGACGTGTGATTGGCTAGCTTCCTTCAGATCGTAACCAGTGCAGAAATTCCCTCCTGGCAGAGACCACAAAATTACAAAGCATGAGCGCTGGAAAGTCAAGAGAGGAAGGGAAAATGACGAGGATGAAAAAAAACAAAACAAGTTGAGCCTGAGTCTGAGGGCTACAATTTGACAGCGGCTTTGAGAGCGGCAGTGCCTGATTGGACGGGTGACTGACCGGCCGGATGACTGGCTGGCTGGCTGGCACACAAATGATTATTTTCTTCTCACCAAAGGAACCGAGACCCGATATACATGCATATAAAGCCCATATACCGGAACGTCCTGTGCACGTGGAACCCAATGCATATGTGCACGAGCATGCACACACACACACACACATGCACATGTGCACAACCAAGCACACATGCATGCATGCACACATAGAGAGAGACACACACACACAAGATACAAGATATTTTTATTGGCCAATTGCAACAGGTACATTGGAATGCTTACTCCCCATTCCCTCCCGCAGTAAACATCTCCAAAACAATACCATACAAATAATATATACAATAAAAATGTAATTAAACTAAAATCTTTAAAAGCATTTAAAGCACCAGTAGTGCAGACACACACACACACACACACACTTGCATAGATATACAGTGACAGCGCAATGTCCTCATTAATGGCCAGTGCTGTCGAACCAAAGCTCCTTCCGTTGAATTCAAGTGGTCATTACAACATCGCCTGAGAAGCCTAAAAATGCTGTCACTGGGACTCTCTCTCTCTCTCTCTCTCTCTCTCTCTCTCTCTCTCTCTCGTCTCTCTCTCTGTCTGTCTGTCTGTCTGTCTGTCTGTCTGTCTGTCTGTCTGTCTGTCTGTCTCTCTCTCTTGTAATGAGAGATGTTAGTGCGTTGCGAGGCAAACCCCTATGGGTGCTGCTGATTACAGCTCTGGGTGGACGCGGTGCGTGTACAGACTAATGGTCTGTCGTGCTGTTTATGATGAACGCACTGATGTGACGTCCAAGGGACAAAATGAAGGCCCTTTACGTCTCTGAGCGAGGACAGCTTTTGAATAACTAAGGTCAATGCGGTTTGTTGGGGGCCCACTGGGAGAGAGCAGAGTTCCGTCGGTAATGTTTGTGACAGTTCTGTTTAGTTATATACAAATTGTAATCGAAATTGCCAACACATTCTGAATATCCTGTGTAGGTCATGATCACTCATCTCAGTGGCAACTGGTTACCCTTTGGTCTTATTTGGGTTTGCTGGCTCTTTTCCACCAGCTGAGGTTTAAACCAACAACTAAGAACAACAAGATATATTTAAGTTTATTGACAAGGTTTTACCCCCCCCAGTCGAGTACACTTGATCCAGTTGTCCATTGTAAAGCCTCTTGTCTTATATGTTGATTGGCCTGAAGCTACTCTAAATGGTACTGTGGCTATTTGCAAGGCAGGCGCAGCGCTGTCCGGCCAACGAAACATAGAATTTACCGTCCGAGACAGTTTGTTTAAAGTTTTTTCCCCCAAAAGAACCAGACACTATATTTCAGAAAAGAAAACGACCACGGAATTCCGTTCCAAACCTGTAAATGCGTGCACATCCTCGTTAAAAATACAAAATAAATCACTGTTTGACTTTTTGTGTCTCGACTGTTAAGTCTGTCTGTTCTACACTTTCTCTGCGACAAGGTAGGAAGTGATTCTAAATGGCACCAAATCAGCAAGATCATATATATATATATATATATATATATATATATATATATATATATATCTTTGGAGAACCATTTTGAAGTTCCTAAAAAACACAACTTTTATGGGAGTTTCAACTATTTTAATACGTTCAATAAAATGTTGATGTAAAGGCCCTACATTTGATTTTTATTTGCTTCCCGTAAATCCACGTGAATGTCGACATGTGGTGACCCCAGACACCACAAGACTCCACCTGACCACGAGAAGACCTCGTGAAACTCGACCCGCTCCAACACCTCCAAATATGTGCCCACGATACTCGACGATAATTACGTTTAATTTCAACAGGGGGTCATTGCGAAGAGAAACAAATGAAGGAAAAATAAGAAAAGCTCTCAGACACACCCAAGAAAGAGCGTGATGATGTTGGCGCTAATTTCATCTAAATGTCTACCTTATGTCTGGAAGGAAAAGCGTTTGTGGAGAGGCACCTCCCAGGTTGTCATCTAGAAAAAAAAGAAAAAATTTGAAGGCTGTGCGAAGGTTAATCGCTAGTGAAGTTGACCATTTAGTCAAGCCAATTACCTCTCTCTCTCTCTCTCTCTCTCTCGCTCTCTCGCTCTAATTTATTTGCCCAATAGTGCCGAACCTTAAGGTAACAACAATGACACAGAGGGTGTTCCAACTACCTGCATTGAAATAAAATAAAATATTGACTGAATGAATGTGATTCATTGCCATTTTCAGTGTGTGAGACTAAGTGTGACCAAGACTATTCAAAAGACAGCTCCTCAACCAACCAACCTGAGCCCTCACAACCAGACCGAGACTTGGTGTCTGGTCACACCACCCTGGGCTCCCTGCCGGCGGGCAGGGAGGGAGGAGGAGTGGATGGAGGGTGGAGGAGGCAATGAGTGGAGGAGGAGAGAACGGACGGTGCAGGAGAGGAGAAAGTGAGGAATTCAATCCAAGAGGAGGGGGGGGGGGGAGGATACAGAGTAAGAGGAGGAGGAAGACTAGGAGAAAGAAGAACAGAGAAAGGAGAAAGGAGATGCAGGAGAAAGACCAGGATGAAGAGGAGGATAAATAGAAAGAGGAGGAGGAGGAGGGAGGAGGAGGAGGAGGAGGAGGAGGAGGAGGAGGAGACAGCGGAAGAACACGAGGAACAAGAAAGACGAATCAACAGGAATGATGATGCAGGGAAAAACACATGACAAGGAGCATTAAGGAAAAGAGAATAGAGAATAGAGGAGAATAGAAAAACGAAGAGGACAAGGGGGAGGAGGAGGAGGAGGAGGAGGAGGAGGAGGAGGAGGAGGAGGAGAAGGAGGAGGAGGAGAAGGAGGGGGAGGAAGAAGATAGAGGGGGGAGAGGGAAACAATCTTATCAAAAGGAGGATAGGAAAAACAGAAAGATGGACGATTATAGAGAGGAAGCGAGAGAAATAGACATAATGAGAACGAGGGGGGTGAGACAAGGAGTACAATATATACATACTCCTGCAAGAAAAGGAAAGAAAAACAACTTACACCGGACCTTCATCTTGAAGGAAAACAAGACAAAGGGAAGTTTGAGAAGAAGGCAGCAAGGTATACCATTATGAGATGGAGGAAGAGGAGGAGAAATATGAGGAAGTTGAGAGGAAAGAGGAAATGAGGAGAAAATAATGAGTGTGGGGAAGAAGAAGGAGAAAACAACACGATGACCACTAGTGTGTCTTCCATCCATGTTACTTGTACAGTTGATATTAATATAGACAACTGAATTTAAATCTGAATCTAAAATGTAATCTACTCCCTAGTGTGTTACCGCCAGTAGTCACTTTTTAGTCACTTTGCTGTCCTTTTTTTGTTCATTTTTATTTTTTATTGTAAATATTATTTTTATGGTATTGTTTTTTTAAATGAAAGAAAGAGAGAGAGAGATGGAGACAGTGCAGACATGTTTGATAATCCTGTTGTATAGTCCATGCTGGGAACCCCACTGCCTTGGAGAAATATGGGTCTACTGCCACCTGCTGTCATCGTCATGTTACTGCATATTATAATTGTACCAGTTAGGGTTGCCACCTTTCATGGTAAAAAAACAAATAAAGGACAAATATGGGTTTATAGCTTACCGGTGGCTGCACACTGCAGTCGGGTCCAGTTGTTTAGTTGAATTCACTTTCACTCGTAACGCACACCTGGAAATCACCTGCACAATTACTGCTTAATTAGCTTATTGTCTTTTTCGACTTTTCTTATGGGCACCATGTCTTGAGCGATGCAATAGGTAATTGCACTTCTCATGTCCTTGCACTACATTGGGGTAATGGACTGAACACGTGTTAGTGCTCTACTCTGCCTCTGATTGGCTCTGACCCCGATTTTCTTACCCTATCCCTAACCGTCTCACGCCTCATCAACGAGTACTAGCCAATCCGAGGCAGAGTAGGGCGGGTTCTCGCGGAATGCAGGTGGGGTTGAAATACGGAACAACTATTGTCCTATATTGATTCAAAACGGGAAGCAAAATTGAATAGTCAAATACAGGTTCCGTATTCCGTAGTTTCGATTGATTGAGCCAACCCCCTAGTAGCAGTACAGTGTTTCGCTGAGGTGTGACCATGGTTGTAGCACACGAACTGGTGTATTAAAGTAATATAGTTGTGAAACAGCTACATTCATGTATGCCAATATACGGCCTAATGGAAACGCAAACTCATAAATGCATTGGATGCCAACTCTCCCTTTACGTAATTCTTTAGTCAAACAACAGGGGTCACTGCGGAGTCAGTAATATGTGTGTGTTTGACAGCAATATGATCCCAGTTTAGAACATCAAATCATCCACTACAACTCGTTTTAAAGTATTGTCTTTTTAATAAAAGAGATTCCTCTTTTGTGTGTTTTTTTAATATTTTTTTTTTACAGCTCTTAAGGCATCATGCACATAAATAAGCCACACGAAATATGTATGCTTACTCACAACATAAAATGGAATCACTAACATAGATTTACTGGTTAAAAATAAGTTTATACAAATATATGGCATGTAAGCTGGCATGTCAGTGAATCTCGAAGCAGGTCCTCGCCTGCTCTCACAGTATTTGTAAACATGGCTTTGAGCAAAAGAAACCTTGGAGGAAAAGGAAGCATGCTTCAAGGTGGGGAGGACGAGGGGGGTGGTTGAATTTTTTCCCCCGAAAAAACATGCGATGCGATGCACCCTTAATGATATTTACAATACGATTTAGTGTTTACCGTAAAAGCACAGATACTCGGGTCCGTTTGTAATAATAACAATAATTAAGACATCCAACAGACGTTATGGACAACGGACATTAGACAGACAGGAGTATTGTCCTTAATATTTTCTCACCCGGAACACTCTCCCCATAGCGTGGCTGTTATTTCATATCTTTTTTTTTTTTTTACCAAATTGGTCTTGAAATAACACTCAGATTTGATTTTCTAGAATGAAAAAAATAAATAAAAAAATAAGTCTTGCCATCATCAATAATAGTCCTTATTATTGTAATAGGAGGTATTGAAAACAACACGGCATCGAGCGGCCTCCGATTGGCTACCGATCATCCCATTAAAAAAAAAAAAGATAGCAAGGTGATTGGGTGGGGGCGGGGGTGGGTCATGTCTCGGGAAAACGTTTTTTCAATTACGTTATTTTCTCTCTGGAGTTAAAAGTTCCATCAGCCAATCGTGTGAAGACCATCGTTCCGCTGTTGCAACGTGTACGACGTGTGGTCTGCAGGTGTCAGGAGGGTGTCAACAAAATAGAATCTTGTAGAGTTGTGCATGGGGGGAGGGGGGTTGTTCTAGAAGAGGGACGATGGATGGATGGAGGGAGGGAGGGAGGGAGGGAGGGAGGGAGAGCCGGTGGCTTTGGCACGGCTATGTCCAGTTGTGCTCCTCTTGTGTGTGTGCGGCGGCGGCGGCTCCCGTGTGTCGTTATACGACGTTGAAGACCATGGAAAGATACTGCTCATAGGACACCTGGATCCAGCCGTCCTGGTCGGTGTCGTAGCGCCGGAACACGTCCGTCAGCCTCTGTGGAGGGAGCAGGGCCGCGCCACGGTCAGTTAGGGAGAACCAGGGACAACCACAAAAGGAAACTAACTAAATAAAATACGTCATTTTGCCACGTATGACCTAACCCATACCATAACCCTAACCCGAGTTCACATTCTGTTTCTATCCGCAGATTAGTCTGGGTTCAAGCCTGCTGAAAGCCTCTCCCCCAAACATTTTAGAAATTATACAATCAGTGTTAGGGGGAGGGCTTTTTCCCGATAAGTCATTAATGAGCAGATTATGCACTGTGCTCAGACTACTATAGGGAGATTGGGCTTTGAACCAGGAACACTTCGGCAGGGAGTCAAAGTCCCTGAGCACCGGACCATCCTGCTCTACCTTATTCTGGAGATTAGTTATTTTATTATATAAAAAGAACAATGAATAATGCAATACTAGTCATGGATAGAGTAATATAGATGGAGTATAAATATGCATTTAACCCATCCTAGTATTAGGAGCTATTTTATATACAGCACCCAGGAGCAGAGTAGGGGTCTGGTGCCTTGCTCAAGGCACCTTGGCAGTGCCCAGGAGGGCACCTTTTCCCCCTGGTACCAGTTGTCACTCTGTACTTTGTCCGTTTCGGGGATTTGAACCGGCGACCATCTGGTTCCCAAGCCAAGTCCTAACAGACTGAGCTACTGCCACCCCCAGATATGAGTCTAATCCGAGACCAAGACCATGTGACGATCATTATATCGATTGCCGGAAATATAAAAAGAAGGTTTTAAGGCAATTCCACAAATGAGCATGTTTGAGGCCATCATTCATAGGCGGCTTGTTGATGTTCCTGACATAGTTACACACTTGCTTAACTAGAATTTGATGCATCTATAAACTTTTTTCTTATTTAAGTAGTAACACTATGTAGCCGTTAGATTTCGAACACAGCTTTGGTCCGAGTGTTCCGAGACCAAGTCACCTGAGACCCATTCAAAACCAAATTCAAGTCAAATTCACTTAGAGTCCAAGACGAGATCGGCAGAAATTGGTCTCTAGACCACGACCGGACGTGCTACAAGCCTGACGTGATGTTAATCGAACGGAAAGTGTGGATGCGGTCTTCTTCACCTGTAGTACGATGCAGCACTGGATGAAGTCGTCGAAGGCCACCTGTCCCTTCCTCTGGCGGTCAAACTTCTCTATGAGGGTACTGTAGAACTGGTCCGACAGACGGTAGCCTGCATGGGACACGATTGAGGGGGGGGTAAACGGAACATTAATGAGCATTTCCAGCCAAACACAGAAAGGTGATCATTTGTTGTTGCATGTAATAATGTCTAAAAAATACCTTTGTATTGCTTTGTATTTCTGCTGTATGCCTAATAAAAGGCTTTGTCCGTGTCTTTATTTTTTATCTGAAATTAACTTCTGGCAATAACCGACATGAAAATAACAAAAGGTGTAATATATGTACAAACAATCTGGACTGAAGCCCAGATAATAACACTGAGCTTGATTAACAGAAGTGCATGAAAACATGTCCTCTCCCCATTTGTGTTCATTAAGCCCAGAGTAATTACTTTTTCGATCAGATTTTCCAGAACTACGCATTCTCCGATTCCAAACTCTTGCCTAAGAAGAGAGGCAAAGTACATTGCAAATGATGTCTTTTTGTAGAATAATTCTTAATGGTGCATTCCTGCAGAATTTCTAAATAGTCTTTCCTAGCTGAATTTCTAAATGAATTGTATTAGATGATTATAACTCATCCTTAGATTGTTGCAATTTGGGATAGCATAATCAGAAACGGAATACAAACAATTTAACATGCAAAACGGCGAAAGTAATGACAGAACGAAAAAGGGGGTGGATCTTTTTGATTTGGAGAAAGGGGCGGACCAAACAGGATCAGAGAGCCAGCCGCATACTTTGATGCTCACCGAATCCAGTCAATGCTTGCTTTAGCTCGTTCTTGTCGATGAAGCCCGAGTTGTCGCGGTCGTAGGTGCGGAAGATGTTCTGCCAGTCCGTGATGTACTTCCACACGCCCGCAAACTCGTTGAAATTAACGCCCCCCTTGTTCTCCCGATCAAACATGGCTGAGAGAGAGAGAGAGAGAGAGAGAGAGAGAGAGAGAGAGTGAGAGAGAGAGGTCAGATTAGGACATATACATTATGTATAATTCTAGACCCCGTCTGGGAAGTGTCAGTATTGAAGGGAGTGCATCATTTTCTATTTGACACAACAAGTTAAATGATGAGGCTGCAATGTGCAGGTATTGGAGATGGCTCAAAAAAAATGATCGGTTGTTTGTTTTTTAAGTGGCCAATAGATCCCAAAAGAGTGACAATGACCAATTCATGTAGAGAAACTCAAACACACAAGCAGAGCAAAACGTTTGCAAGCATTTCCTAAAAGGTTTGACCAAATACCCACTTTCCAAATGCCTTAAAACCAGTGTCAGGCGGTGACAGCGCACGCAACACAGTTAAGCTATTCAGTAAAACCGAGCGAGTAACGTTACGTTGGTAACCACAGCAGAGGCACCAGTGCGACCGGCTCAACGGAAAACACACGTGACAATGTGAGCGCCGGTGGCGGTTGCCGGTCAACAGATCAATACCCACGAGACCGTATCAAGCCACGCTTCAGAGACAAGCCCTCCCCCAATCCCTCCCACGTCCCTCCCCCCCGATAACTGCCGCCAGCCTGCCGATCTACACTCCCAAAGGACCTTATTTACGCCACCTGATTGCTTGGCCGGAAATAAATAAAAAATAAAGAATTGGCCGGTTGCCATGAGAAGGGAGAACACATAAACAAGCAAGGGGACTGAGTACAAAAGCCGGTTTGTGCAGTTCAGTTGAATGGAATGTGAGTGTCTACTTACAGATGATGGAGCGCACCGTCACGGGGTTGAAGGGAGTCCACGTACCTGAAAGACGCACACAGTAATTCAAAAGCCATTCATGCAGTATTCATGTCAAAATACACAGACACCAAATCTTTCCATTTGTCATGTTACTATTTTTGATCAATGCTGGCTGACGTCAGCAGTGACGTGGTTTGGCCACATTTCATTGTGGCTAGTAAGCATTGCATTGTGCCGGTTGCAAATAAAAGCATTTTGAACCTCGTGTGGTTCTTGTGCCACATGACGGATGAGTCAGTGGAAGGCGGGTTGTTCGTCAACATCACCAGGTCTTTTTCAGTGAGGTCATCTCGTTACACAGTGAACACAATGACATGCACACGTGCTAAGGTTTAAGTCTCAGACTTTAAGTCGGACATAATAGGAACATATATTTTCCACGTGTAATAACCCACGGGTGAGATTCCTCATCATGGAATATCAAAGTGAAAGCTAGAGGCCGGATAATAAGCTCATATGTTATGCATGTGTGAAAATCCTTATGGAGGAACTTGATTATAAACATCAGCGTACATCACCCAAGACATAGTTCTGGGTCAGTAGGTCATCTCCACCATGACCAGTGGAGAGAAATATATATTTTTTGTATTACATCATGTATGCCTTTGCCACGGGTGGACTTCAGTTTAAGCGCTCATTAACCCATGGGCGGTAATACGACAAAATGGAGTTGACACCGTATAAGTAGCAGAAAATCTGGACTTGTAGATAACGGCAGTTATATAATATAGTCTGTCTCGAATTACAGCTTGTTTTTGTGCCCTGGGCCATATACCATGACTGTTGATAGGGAAAGAGAGCGTGGCAGTAGAAACATACAAATGAAGCACAGGAAAATAATGCAGAAGGGAAACTTGGACTTGGGATATGTAGTTCTCCGAAGGAGGAAAAACAGCGTTTATGAATGAGAGAGAGAGAGAGACAGAGAGACAGAGAGACAGAGAGACAGAGAGAGAGAGAGAGAGACAGAGTGCTTGACAGATTCTGGATTGTGGTCTACCAATGTGTATTCAGTTCATAAAAGGTCATTATATGTGCTACATAGTTATTTACACGCTGTGTTCTGTGACTGGTGGCCCAATACATACCAGAACATTAGAAAAAGGTCGAGAAATCAATCCATGTCTGACCACACTGTCCACATCCAGCAGTTTGCACTCGGTTTACCTTCTGCTGTGAGGTCATCTCTGCTAGTCTGTGTGTATGTATGTGTATGTGTATGTGTGTGTGTGTGTGTCTAATGGCAACAAGGCGATCTCTGTCCCACAACACACACTGGCCTTACTCACTGCCGGGACCAACTGCCAACTGGGGGGGGGGCGGAGGGGGTGGAAATAAAACGGGTCGCTGACACACACACACACACCTGTGTGTGTCTACATGTTAGCAGTGCCTGTCGACTGAGACTTTGTGTGCCAAATCCGGTGTGCCCAAGGTTCATATTTGACCTTGACCCGACAAACACTGAGAAAAGTGTTCTGCTTGAATGTGGAGCAGGAAATGACGCGAGCGCAATCAATACTTATGATGGACTCACGCCAACGTCGTTAAAGCAAAGCTAAATCGCTTGTTACTTATTGACGTTTTGAACGCCTGCCTGCTCCTCTTCCGTCAAGAATGCTTTGTTCTGGCCACAGAACACACACACTGAAAGCATGATTCATATGTGACGACAACAACAAAAGCATATGCACACAAAATGCAGAGACGAGGACGGTGTTGTTCTGGTCCTGATGGTGTTTGTTTGTCACTTCTTTTTCAGACAGACATTTGAGCCCAATGAAAACTCACTCAGTTTGTACAAGAGCTCACTCCTCCTCTTCCTCTTCCTCTTTCACACACACACGGGCCATTTATTAAACAGAGTAGCGTGACCAGAGGCGCCCTCACACCGCCACAGAAGCCACTCCACTAGTCAGCACAAAATCAGAAGAGGAGAACGACGACCCAAATGGAAACGCCTTGCAGCATGACGCAAGACACCAAGAAAGGCCTGGATATAGATTTGCCGGCGTGATCCGACTCAATTATACTGTATACGGTACAGACACCAGTATTGGCTTAGTCATAATCACCCTGCCCGGTTCATGGTGTTTCATTGACATTTTAAATCGACCCATTCCAGTGGTCCACTCCAATCGCTGCATCATCAGCGTCGGCTAGAGGACCGACATAAAATAAGACGTCTTATTGGCCCAGCCTGAGAGATGGACTAGTTCGTCCCCCCCTCTAGCTTCCCCCACCCGGCCCTGGGTGGTTTCCCTTTTGTCTCTTGTTGGGCGGTTTACTGCCGCGGTTTCTCATACGATCACACAGAGCCAGCCAAGGAGAAGCATGCATCTGATAGTGGCAGAGACTGGAGCTAAACTGCTGCCCTCTGGATATGCCGTCGGCTGTATAGTGGAGTCACTGCGAAATAGGGGTGTGAAAGAGGCACGCAAACACACACACACACACACACACACACACACACACACCACACACACACACACACACACACACACACCACACACACACACACACACACACACACACACACACACACACACACACACACACACACACACACACACACACACACACACACACACACACACACACACACACACACACACACACACCTTTTAATGGGGGCTGGCTGCTGTAGAAAGGGAGGGAGAGGCAGAGAGAGAGAGGCAAAGGGAGATAAAGAAAAAGGAGGGAGAGAAATTGGATTAGAGTGCACTATGTTTGTGACTGAGACCGTCTGTCAGAGAGAAGAGTAAGACAACTTAAATAAAAAAGAACAGAGAGAAAGCCAAGACATGTGTATATGAGAGCAAAAAAAATGACAGGCAGACTGTGAGCGGTAGAGCGAGCCAGAAACAGCCTGAGAGAGAAAGAGAGAGAGAGAGAGAGAGAGAAAGAGAAAGAGAAAGAGAAAGAGAAAGAGAAAGAGAAAGAGAAAGAGAGAGAGGGGCCCAGCGGGCATGGAGATGATGCCATACCTCCCAGAGGGAGATGGAAATGTAACGTTAGTCATGAAAAACGCTGTTTTCCACAAATGCTACTAAATGCCAGCACGAGCAGCTCGTTTCCATATTTCACTGTGCCAGATCGATTGAGATATATATACATATACATATACATATACATATACATATATATATATATCAAAAACACTGGGTCAGGATGGTAAAGAAGATATTTTTCCTCCCCAAAAAAAATTAAATGAAGAAAAGACCAGTCTCAAAAGCAGTGCCCTCTTAAAAATGTGCAAAGTCAAGGAAAGGTTAGCGGCAGATCCACAGAGGCCGTTATATAGGGGGCTTATATGGATTTCAGAGGGAGGGAGGGGAAGACTGACAAGTGAAGGGAGAATACTGTATCAGGGGGTGGAGCAGAACAGATCCCAGCTTAGAGAGAGGTGGGAGAGGACACACCGAGAGACTCCAGTGTCAGAACACAACACGGGAGGAGAGGAGACGGGAGATGAGAGGAGACAGCGGTGAAGGACGGTAATGAGCAGGTTAAAACCCACCAGCGGTGGGGGGGGAAAAGGAGACAAGAGAAAGACGGGTCAGATAGGATAGTGCTGGCGGTGCGGTCCAAGTGTGTGTGTGTGTGTGTGTGCGTGCGTGCGTGCGTGCGTGCGTGCGTGCGTGCGTGTGTGTGTACGAGTGGGTGTGTCAGCGTGTGTGTGTGTGTGTGTGTACAAGTGGGTGTGTCAGCGTGTGTGTGTGTGTGCGCATGTGTCCTTCATACTGCTAACGGACGAGCGCTGCAGGCAGAGATCTGTGCATTGCGTGTGTGTGTGTGTGTGTGTGTGTGTGTGCGCTGGTTGCCTTTGGCCAGCCGGGCTAACTGCAAGGGAGAGCCGGCTTGAGTTTGGCGCAGGCTTGTGCCGACGGCCACGGGAGGGGAGAGAGAGAGGGAGGGAGAGAGAGAGGGAGAGAGAGAGGGAGAGAGAGAGGGAGGGAGAGAGAGAACACTGCGCAGTGTGAACAGCACTTATTAACACATGAACGAATGTGCAGAAAGTAAAACGCTTTGTGTTCAGGCGGGACACAGGACAAGAGAGTAAACACAAGTGTTGCTGAACATTCTATGGGGCTCCCAGCTAAAGTCAGGTTGTTTTCGTGACGTTCAAAATGCCTTTTATACATAGATACATAGATACACTCATACATCAGGTGGATGTGTGGCGCTCCCGTCTGGGCCGCGGGTTCATGTGGATGACCTCGTCCCGAGAGAGAGAGAGAGAGAGAGATGGGGTTAAGCTTCTCGGACAGAGAGCGATCACCATGTGGGCATGGTGTCATAACCATGGTGATAACACACGCCCCCCCCCCCCACCCCTCCATCATTCACAGGACACTCGGCCAAAAACACATGTTTTTGAATCTCTCAGAGTGTTTGAATTTCAGCTGAAACAGGGGTATGGTTGTTTGTTATGTGTTCACTGCTTTCGAATTGGGGATTTGAAATAACAACAAGTTGACTTCTCCCTAGCTGTGTGTAGCTAATTAACAAGCCAAAATGTACCACCCAAGCACTCCCCTAATCCGGCCCTCCTGCTGTGGAACGGTGAGTGCACCATGTGAATAGAGAGCACTTATTTGGAGGAAAGGAGAGAGGAGGAGTTTGAGGACTAGGGGGGGGGGGGGAACAAAACGTCACACACACACACACACACCACAACGACGTGTAGCACACACACTCCCAGACAGACATACTTAAAAAAATACGCAAAAACAATGAAATGGAAAACAATAATCAAACAACTAAATCTGAATTCTCCTCACTTCATAGGGTGAGACAAACAATTGTAGTCACACACACACACACACACACTAATCACCATGCTAAGCCAGAAGCACTGTGCAGACTGATAACAGCTTCTTTCACCGCTACACACCTCTTTCTCCCCCTCTCCCTCTCTCTCTCGATTCTGAGAGGAATAATACATCAAAGCCTTCTAGAAGGCAGCCTATGGACCTAAGGAAACAACAACTACATTTTTTACCTCTCAACAAGAACATAACAATACATCTACTTGACCCGTGTGCTACACTTTCAGTGACCACGATTTAGCACCACCACTGGCAACTGTCGAAAGCAGAAACCCCACAAAATAGTGGATTCAACCGCCGTTTAACGTTTCACTGTTCTCGTGTATCATCATCATCGAGGTGTCGGGTCCAGCCCAAAAAGACACACACAGTGCAGCATTTTCCATACAGATGGTCCTATTGGCCAGACGCCCTGCTGCATCCAGGCGGTCCCAGCCAATGGCCAGGTGGTACCTGCTGCGCGGGCCACCACGCCTCAGCATCCAAACTTGCCGGCGACGAGACAGAGCGCCGATTTCTAATTAAACTTGTTTTTTTAGAGATCAGTAAGCACGATGACCCCGCTGCGGTGGCGCTAGCTTGCACGGTGGCGCTAGCACTGATAAGGCAAGCTGCAGTAGAGATACCGAGCAGCCTGCTTCACACTAGCTAGGCTACTTTGAAGAGGCGTCCATGAATTAGCACAAGACTTTAATGCTAGGCTTTTCATCTCTCTCTCTCGGACGCATTTTTTACCGTATGCTAAACTTTTTTCAGTGGTTCCATTCCATTATTTTATGTATTTAATAAGAAAAAACGTTCATGATAATTGTATGGACAAAAAGGCTGACTAAACACAATTCTAATACTTCTAATACTTCTAATGTAGTCATTCGCCAATTGAACGGATTACAGTGGGTCATTTAGAGAAGAAGATTTTAATAAAAGGTTTTCTTTTCAGAAAACAAACATTGCCTTTCCCTCTAAATTGGAGCAATCTATATATGGAGAAACAAAAAAAACATTTGTAGGCCAGGGCATCTCTGAAGCACTATAGTACTTCATTTATAATGGTTTTATATGTCAACATTTACACATTTCACCCTTCGCTGCTCCTGCGATTTTGATAATATTTCGATGAATTGTTGGCTCATGTCCGATTAGGTCCGGATCCGTAGAATACTAGTGTTTACTGTATTGAGGCCGCTACCACTACCGTGGTAACAGTAATACACATCATTTTCTGACATCTGCCACAATAAGACAGGGCTACGATTCCTTTTGAAGCGAATAGCAGTGTAATCACCTAAAATAGTGATCAATACAGTGACTTGTTGTTGCCAAAAAGGAAACCTAGAAGGAGAGGGAAGGAATCGAGAGACAGAGACGACGACAGAGATTGAGAGAGGCAGCGACAACGACAGACAGAGACAGAGACAGAGCGGACTGTCAGACAGAAGCAGAGACGGGTTAAGACTGCAGAAGTGAGTGGAAACGCAGATCACGACGTAGTAGAGACAATGCACAAGGACAAACGGAGGTCAAGACATAATGAGAGGGAGACAGAGGAACAGCACGGAAACGAGTGTGTGTGAGAGAGGAGGTGAGACGGAACAATTGAAAACACAAAAAAAGCCTACTTGAAAGAGCGAAAAGCGAGAGAGGCACTGAACGAGAGAGAGAAACATAAAGTGAGAAGTGTGAGAGAAAAGGGGGAGGAAGACGGGGGGGGGAGGCGATGTTGCGTACCATTTGATAAGGCCTGCTGAAGCTCCGAGTCCGATATCACTCCACTCCTGTCCTTGTCCACCCTAAGGGAAGGGAAACAAAGATTAGATAAGTTAATGACCGGCACATGTACACACAATGAGGGTGGACATCAGCACTCAGCCCTGGGCCAAAGAGAAACCATATACCCCAGAGTCTTGAAAGCACAGAGCCAGCACTGCCTTGCTGGCACTCTGCCTGCCTGCCTGCATCTGTGTGTCTGCTTTAAAATGCTTTCTGCACCATCCAACATATGAACACATCATACATTAGACACTATATTGTTTTTGTATATAGTATAGTATCTCTATAGCATAGTGTCGTTTATAGTATACAGTATAGTATAGTATATAATAGATAGTATATAGTTATGTATAGTATAGTATAGTATTGCAAAGGTATGACATTTTTACATTATATTAATTTGGACCATATTTTTTGCTTGCTATCCTCAATGTATTGAGGAAACAACAGAATTGTGTATAACAATGTCACAATATCATATCATCACGATATGATTCCACTCAAATACGGGGGATATATCGGTTAAATAGGTGGTTTGGTGTAAAATGATATACATATTACGTTAGAAAATACAAACATTGCAGGCCTACACAGACGGCTACACAGACCGAGGCGGAAATGGGACCCTCTGGAGCGTGCAAGTGTCGAGTCATCATTCATTTCATAGGTGGTTGGAGATGGTTTAGGATTTGATGGTTTAGGATTTGAACTCCTTGTGAAAATAAAATAAGCAAACAAGATGCATAAAACCTATGGGGTGGACTGTTTTTTTAGCACAACCCTCTAAATAGGCATTCGCAACCACCCAATTAATCAATTAAAAATTACACATTGGGCCTTGGTTTTCAAAATCTAGGCTAATTAACATGGTGGCCTAGAAGCCTCTAACACATGTTTTGTTACCATAAAATCCACCTTTTTTCACATCCATTTTTCTTTTCCAATGCGAGCCAATGGATTTTCCCTCTTATAAAAAAGGACCATGAGAAGCCTGTGTGACCTAACATCTAACCCATCATCATCTCCTGACGCCTTGATGTCTACGGGCCACGAGGAGGGGAGTACCTCCTTCACAGACGTGGGGAGGTAATTTGCGCCGGCGGTCATAAAAAAAACGGCAGTTATGAAATGTGGCTTAGTCAACCTCCTCGGTGAGTCAGTGGTTCCTTAGCAACGCTCCCTGGCCACCCGGGCCCCTTGCGAGAACTCGTCCACATCACACACACAGAAACTACTCTCTCTGAGGAAAACAAAACAATATGTTGAGGCGACCCCCATGCGAAGACTTGGTATGGTCTGGCGGTTTTTTTTCCCCTAGCCGTTGCCTCTACGCCTCCCTCTCTCTCCCTCTCCCCCCTCTTCATGGTAAAGAACCTAGCTATGGAGCTGGGCTCCCCCTCCCCATACCTAAATAAATAAAATATGGGAAAGAATCCAAGAAAGATAAATAAGCCGGTATCCCATGGGTGTATATATATATATATATATATATATATATATATATCTATATATATATATATATATAGATATATATATATATAGGAGGGGAGGGGATGAGGGGTGTGACTCTTCTAAAAAAAAAAGGATAGCGTTGTGATGATGTTGGGGGTTGAGGAGAGGAAGGTTAATAGACAGTGTTTGTGTGTGTGTGTGTGGGGCGCGGGGTGTTGGGGGGGGGGCCCAACCTTGACCAAACAAAGATGGATTGACTCTGAGCCCGCTCTGTGCCTGCACATATGTGAAGGAACTCTCCCCTTTTCCACTCCCCTCCTCACCTCCCTCTCTTGCACATTCATTCACCGAGTCGCCTGCACACACACACACACACACACACACACACACACACACACACACACACACACACACACACACACACACACACACACACACACACACACACACACACACACACACACACACACACACACACACACACACACACACACACACACACACACACACACACACACACACACACACACACACACACACCACACACACACACACACACACACACACACACACACACACACACACATACATACATACATACATACATACATACATACATACATACATACATACATACATACATACATACATACATATATATATATATATATATATATATATATATATAAGATAACCTAGCCAGGTTTTATAACACAGAGAGAAGTACACACACACACTACCCAGAATGTGTGTGAGTGTGAGAAAAAGAAAGTGAATCGTTATGGGTGAGAGCTGGCCCAGGCCCGGAGCGCAGACAGCCACCATCTGCCTGTGTTGATGTCCTCGGCCTACTGTTTTTCCAAAAAAAAGATGCATCTTATAAATGTGTAGCAGAAACAGGCCAGACGACGGTAATCCAATGGCTGTGGGTTTTGTTTTTTTTCCCTCGCTCATATTTCCCGGTGATTCAATGTTTCCGCTGGAAAAAGGTTTTGAGGAGGCGGAACACAACCGTTATTATGCAGAGTTTCCACGTTTCCACACTACGTTTCTTTGTGTTCCGGGAGAGGCCCTCTCACTCTGGATCATGGAAAAATGAGGGATCTCCTAGACCAGGAGGCCTTTTCCAGAAGTCTAGTTCAACAAGAGCCAGCCACTATTCTGGTTTTTATATATCTTACATGCAAGAACCCGTCCCAAGTCTCCACCAGCACTTGAAATCTACCATGAGACTTGATCTGATCTCATCCATATTTCAAGAATAGTCAAAGAAGAAACTTGCGTGTTTCACTGTGCACACTGTACTCATATATCTGTTGTGTGTATATCTGTGTTGCTAATTTTACAGAGCGGCTGTGTATATGTATATATAGCACACTATTTTTGACATCAGGTCAACACTACTGGGTGTTGACACAAGTAAGCAGCGCATCCTTGCCATGCCACGGTCATTCATCACCAAGTGTGTTCAACGACAGGATTTCCTGCCATCTTCACAAAATACATAAAACGACAGCATACTGTCCATGTATGACACGACAAGACACACACGTTGCAAGATATCCCCTGTAACACTATGTATGTAACACAACACTCACGCCCGTAACATAAGGAATAGGGACGTAGTGTAGTAGTAGTAGTAACAATTATGTCTACTACTAAAGGGGTGGTGGTCACAATTATGCCTTTAAGGCAGGGAGTAGAAACGAGGCATGGATTGCTTACAGCAGGTTTGCCCGGTGAGTCATTTGCTGTATGCCAGTGAGTCATGGGCTTCTGCTGCTGCTACTGTCCCTGGTCGCCTTGTGTGCGATTGGGGAGGGGGGGGGGGGGAATCGAGTGGGAAGGAAAAGCCAGGTCTTTGAACCACGCACTAACGACTCCACGCTCCAATGTCACATGACTGTGAGGGAACTCCAACGCCGCTGTGCCAAATTGCGTACCCGAACGCACGAACAGAATGCGGATGAGGGGGCTGAGCAAGGGAACCGCGTGTGTGTGTGTGTGTGTGTGTTTGTGAGGCATCAGTGTCCGTGCCTTCACAAGGGAGTACCATCGTGCATCACTGACACGGAGAATAGAGGAAAAATTAGTGTCAGGGAAAATAAAGCCATAAACCAAAAGAAAACCACCGAGCGAGGCAGGGTCCTCCCCAGAACCTGACTCAGCGCCCTGGGAGAGAGAGAGAGAGAGAGAGATATGGCGAGACCCTCAGGTTCTCAATGGGTTGTTGTTTTTTTCTCATTAATAATTTGTTACGGCGTGTTCCTGGTCCTGCGACGCCTGCTGCATTCCAATGTTGTGAGAAGCACTATAGGGAGGAATCCTCTGCAGTATTGCATATTTACTATCACAGTCAGTCATACACCACACCACACCACTGGCTTCACCCTATACTGGCTGTATGACCTTCTCACCGGCTGATAATGACACACATATACCTGAGGTTGTTGATGTATAACGGGCATCAAAAATCTGCTGACATCCGCGTCCACATCCATAACCTGCCTCCGTGTGAAAAGCAAAAATGGAAATGGAAATGATTACGACAATGAACTTGATGACGAATTGCTCTACTAGGGGTAGTGATTTGAATCGTCTGGGGTTGGAAGTTGAACCATCAACCCGCACTGCGTGACCCAGCGGGAGGAAGGAAGGGAGGGGAAGGGAGGGTGCACACTCATGTTAAGTCATTCACTCATTCCAGGAAGAAGCTTAAAACGTAAGAACGTTGATGGGAAATGAAACCTACAACCTCCCCCACACACAACACAATATGTCGGCCATACATTCAAATTCAACTGGAAAAGTTGAGACACACGACATCCTAAACGCAACTAAACGTGCTGTGATTGAACGCAAACTATTCGACGGTTGACGCGTATTCGTATTCGTTGCTTTGGGTTGCGTTACTACGACAGCGCGCACGCGCGCGCGCACCCCCCCGCCCCCGCCCACCCACCCACACACACCACACACACCACACACATACACACACACACACTCACCACCACACATACACATACACTACACACACACACACCCACACCCACACGGCGGAGTAGTAGTAATAATAGTGAGAAAACAACAGCTCACCTCTGGAAGATATTCCACAGAAAACCCTGGTCCGGCGGGGCGTTGACTTGCGGAGCAGCTCTGTAAGGACTGTGGTATGCCATTTTTTAAGGACCTTCTCCTTCTGTCACAACGAGCCGAGTGGTGGAGGAGGTGGTGGAGGTACAGCAGCAGAAGACGACTACGACGTCCCGCGAGCTTCTTGTTCTTGTTCTTCTTCTTCAAAGCTTTCAATCCGGTACCACTGGCGGGCGGGCGGGCGGCTGGCTGGCTGGTTGACGGAGGTCCCCGCCCTCGCGCGAGAGCGAGAGGGCGGGACGGAGGCGCGGCCTCGTCGCTCGCTACTTCCCCTATGTGTGACGTCAAGCGCTTTCGTTTATAATTTGCGCTTCACGGCATTCTTCCAGAGGTTAAGTGTGTTTTTTTTTATTATATATGTATTCCAATTTGTTATTAAACAAATAAATAAAATAAATAAAATAAATAAAATAAATAAAATAAATAAAATAAATAAAATAAATAAATAAATAAAATAAATAAAATAATAAATAAATAAATAAATAAAATAAACAAACAAACAACATGGTGATATGAATGTTAATACATATTGTTGTATTTGCATTTACAAACTGTAACGTATCTATTGTAAACTAACGGTCCACGCGACTGAAAATAATCCAAGCGGCCCTAGTGTTTACACCATTTTATGTTCACTATTAAATATTCACCATTTTATCGTTAACGCGCGAAACTGGACTGGCGGCGGGAAAATCGGGAGCGCGAAAGAAGCATAAAGGAGTCCATCAACCAGCAAGCCAAATAACTAAACACCGTTTTTTTGCGTACGCCGACACCGAAAGAACAATGTTTTACTATCCAAATGTCCTTCATCGACACACTGGCTGTTTTTCTACGATTTGGTGAGCTTTGCTGCCCAAAAGTATAGTTTTTTTTCCCGAAAATTCAACAATAACAACGATACACAACTTTTCGTATGCACACGATATTTAACAAGAGTGCATAGGCTATACTGGCGTTTTAACAAAGTATTATACAGCCTTTTAATATGATGTGTAAAATGATGTTCTAGGTTGGCAGCCACCAAAGGCATCAAGATCAATCGCAGAGAACTCTTGAAGGTGAATGTGGGACGAACATGGTGAGATACCAATATACTAATACTAATAATGAGATCAATGACGAAATAGTCAGTCACACATTGATGCACCAATTGGGTCGGGAGTGTGGGGTCTTATACCTATATTAACTTTGAGGCCAGTTCCACAATGTCTGGGAGTAAAGCCCTTATCTGTAGGGCCTATATTTAACCACCGTGTGAGAGTGAGTGATTCGCCATTACAGGAGTGACATCGGGGTCCTTAAAGCCACATAAAGACACATAAAGACGTACTTCTTACACGTTCAATTTGTAAAATATCCCAATATGCCAATGTCACTTAATCGGCAAGGTCAGCTCTGAAAGAGGGGACAAGCGAACATATGATTTAATACGAGTGTTCATGTATTCATTATTCATTCATTATTGAATTCACTATTCATTTTAAATATGAGCTCATCCTTACTGGCCGGTCACTCAATGGTTAGTACACAGGTTAGTGCTGCTGGTTCAAGACAACAATCATGTTTATTTGTTGTTGTTGTTGTTGTTGTTGTAGCCAGGACATCATGGACTATGTGCTGATCCGTATGCCTCCTCCGAACCCTAACCTGCCCAAGCCCAGGTTCTCGCTCTACCTGTCTTCTCAGCTACAGTACGGAGTGGTGGTCGTCTATCACAGGCAATGCCGGTTTCTCTTAGGTGAGCCGTGAGTAGGCCATGGATGTGTAATAAGGGATGGGATGGATTATATATAAAAAAAAAAAAAAGATAAATGATATGACCCTCATTTCCCATCTGGGATTAAAATGGCTATAGATTATATCATTTAAGTATTTTATTATACTCCCATTTTACCACCAGGTGTGAGTGTGATTAGCCATTACAAGCCGTTTCAAAATTGTCATGTGATTGATAACCCTCTAGTGACATCACAAGTTTGAGCGTCCACCCAGATGACTCAGATGATCAGTCTGCCAGCCTACCTCGGTGAACTGTACCTAAACCATCATGCATCTGGGTGGACACTCCCACTGTGTGATGTCACTATGTCAATGACAATCTTAGTCACATGACAATTTGGAAACGGCTTATCGCAATAGGGTTCCTTTAAGTGTAATATGTTAGCTATTAGTGAGGGAGATGCACTGCTCTTCTGATTGGTTTGGGGGGAATTTGTCCTTGCAATGCAATGCTTCTTAATAGCATGTGTAGACCCTGTGTGTCTACACATGTGTGTAGGGAGGAGGGAGCAGAGAGGCTGGGACCTTTGGTTTTGGTTTTATAGCTTCCAAATCGTGCTATCTTCCTCTCTTTTCTGCTCTCTCTCTCTCTCTCTCTCTCTCTCTCTCTCTCTCTCTCTCTCTCTCTCTCTCTCTCTCTCTCTCTCTCTCTCTCTCTCTCTCTCTCTCTCTCTCTCTCTCTCTCTCTCTCTCTTTACAACAACTCTCCAATCTTACCCACATCACCTTTAATAAAGTACATCGTATCTCTATCTCTTGTAGCATTAAAGAGAGGAGAGAGATTAACTCGAGAGGGGCAGCAAGATGCTGCTGTTGGGAGTATCCACACACTCTTTTATTTCCCCAGAAGGGAATCTATGACCAAGAGATTGATAGAGGGGCGGATGAGGAACTCTTTAGAGGGAGTGAAGAGACAGTGAAGTACAATGAAGGACAATACAAGTGTAGGGACATATAGGGGGCTGTGTGTGTGTGTGTGTGTGTGTGTGTGTCTGTCTGTGTCTGTGTCTGTGCTGCAGATAGATGACTTTATAAGATACTGTCTTCAGATAGTAAGACGAAAAATGGGACTTCAGATGATGACAACATGAGATGTTGAAATGGGGGGGGGGGGGTGGTGGTGCTGTTCATCCATTGTAAAAACATAATTTCTCTGCTGTTGACAGGTTTCTATGCGATAGAATGCAATCAATAAATGCTTTACTCGAGCATGACAGCACACACACACAACACACCACAACACAACACATAAAGACATGGATTGCTTTGGCAACGATTGCCTTGACAATGCCTCCCTATCAACAGATTCCTATAATTTGACACAGCTTAACATAGCCTTACTTACAGCTGGCCCCGATGGACAAGGCAGGCCTCTCAGGTGCAGTTTGGACATGCTCTGTCTGGAAAACCTTGTTTTGTCGATTGTTTTCTTCAGTGGTCATCTGACAAATGAGCTTTGGCATGGACACGATGGGAAATTCATCACACAAACACTGTTTTGGACAGAATGGTAGTGCTCTCTCTCTGAATGCCAAGTGGCTTTAAACAAAGCCAGGACATTGTCGCAACGTTTTCCCACCAGAATTATGATGACATCCGGCAAATCAATTGTGTTGTTTTAATTCAAATGAGGGACTACTGAAAAAATCATGCAGATCGTTGTGATTAAACACATTGTCGAGGTACCCTGACGTTATCTAATGCTGGCATTGACAAGGATGTTCTACGGTATTCAGCCATCACCCATTCTTTAAGGTCACAGACGGAACAATTTAAGTCTATAGACAATACAAGTCACTGTGAGTAAACAAATTACAATGTTTTCAGCCAGAAGGTTAGGTAGCAGTTGATTCAGCGTTGGATTCTTCTCAGGCTGTTTTAAAATAGGATAACGTTTAACTTTGGAAATTGGTACTTCTTAAATGCTTAAATCAAGCATTGTCAGGCTGGAATTGTCTGGTATTGTTAATGCGTACTTTGTTTCCATAGTTGCTTTCATTGATCTGTTTATCTGAACACGTTTACCCTTTACCCTACTCTCAGATAACGCTGAGCAAAAACAAATACTTTTGAGTTTGTAGATTAGTCAGCAAAAATGAACACGGAAGGACACAGTTAACACAATAACAACTAGAGGGAACACCAAATAGACTCCTGCATCCGGATTCGGATCCAGGAGACAAACAGCCACAGCTGAACCTCGTCAGTGCTTAATTGGCTCCGGGACGATTAATCCTAAGTACTTTTTAAAATGGCTTTTTAAGTTTATGTCTGGATCTGTGCCAAAATCGAATCAACTGTTCCCTGGCCCATTACAAATCTAACCAGCAAGTTCTTTCCAATTCTGAACATAACATTTTAATTAATATTTGTAAGAGAACAATAAAGTAACTGATGGATGATATGTACATGTGTTATATAAAGCTCCTCCTGTCTTCGGCGGCGGAGGTAAATATGTAAAATACATCTAAAAATAACTGTATGAATCACATGCAAAGAAAAGGATGTACGCATTAATATGTATTTATTACACATTATGTACAATACATAATGTATTATATTCTCCCCTCGAACCCCCTCTTCACAAAGACAGCGAGAGAGGATCATGCGATCGTGCATTGGATTTTATCGCGTCGAATGTCACGTCATATGAAATCACGTCATCACTTCATTATATATGACACTGACACCAGCTTTAGAGGACACCACACTGCTTCTTATCACCAGGCCATGCACCAGTATGTCAGTGTAGGTCAGCTGCAGGGAAACACAGACACCTTCTTAAAGGGGGAACCACAATGTTGTTGCAACAGAGAATGTTGACTGACCGGACTGACCGGCTTGGGAACCGGAGGGTCGCCGGTTCAAGTCCCCTCCTTGTCCTTGAGCAAGGCACCAGACCCGTACACTGCTCCCCCTGGAGCGCTGTATATAAAAATAGCTGCCCACAGCTCCTAATACTAGAATGGGTTAAATGCAGAGAACCAAATTTCACTCCAGATAAGGTTGTTTTTAACACTATTTCCCTAATGTGGATAAATGGAGATAAGGGTGAAAAGCATGGCACATTTATCCTTTAAGGTACTCCTGTGTGTGTGTGTGTGTGTGTGTGTGTGTGTGTGTGTGTGTGTGTGTGTGTGTGTGTGTGTGTGTGTGTGTGTGTGTGTGTGTGTGTGTGTGTGTGTACATATCAGTGTGTGTGTGTGTGGTGTGTTGTGGTGTGTGGCTGGTGACAGCTCCTCCTCTGTGTCTCTTACAGAGGACTTTAAGCAGATTGTGGAGCGTCTGCTGTGCCCGGAGCCATGCAGCAGTGTCATCGATATCGCCCAGCTTGACAGGTTCAAAGAGGCCTTACACGAGCACACAAGCACATTACACCACTCACTGTTCAAGTCATTCAAGTCAATGTCATTTTGTGTATTTCAGATGATTCGAAAATGTTATATACATTTTTATTTAAAATATATATTTTTTATATATACAGATTTTATTATTATTCTTTTTAAATATGAGTTTGTATTTGGGATGATTCACACACACACACACACACACACACACACACACACACACACACACACACACACACACACACACACACACACACACACACACACACACACACACACACACACACACACACACACATACACACACCATTGCAAGATATCCCAGGAGGATAAATATGCCAAACACACTATTCGCTTCCACATCCATCACTCACCTTAGAGATACACTTATCACTGTTATTATGCAAGGTTTATACTCTTTGCTGAAGTGAAGCTGTTCAATGACTTGCAATGATTCATGTAGATCAGTGGTTTCCAATCTTTTGAAGGTCCTGTACCCCTTCAAACATTGAACGTCCTGCCGTGTACCCCCTCTACCTCCACAGACGGCCAACTCTCATAGGATGTTACATATTATTAATACTATTAATACTGCAATTAATAAATACTATTAAGCTCTTTATTCTGCATCGTAGAAAGCCCTCTCATATTTCAAACAAGTGATATGCACATCAGCTCAAACACAATACGAATGACTTATCTGGAAAAGTAAAAAATATATATATATAAAATCAAAGTCATAAGAAGAATATTATGTTCTTGCAACAACCAAATAAGTGACCAATTGAGGCAGGTTATTTGTGGGTTTATTTTTGACACAGAGCGGCTATTACATAACTGTGGGTTCCCCTGGGGGTGGGAAAAGCCGTAGATCATGCATTAATGTAGATTCTATGTTAATGCAATGAAGCACACTGGTCTTAAAGGGGAACTTCCAATCTTATCTCTATGCTGCTATTAAGCAAGGCTCTACTCTCACTGCTGAGTATAGCCTCGGGGCATAGCCCAGCGCAGGTATAAAATTGTGCAGAATCGTAGGCAATCTCAAGGGAGTCAGGGTAAGATTTGTGTTTCCCCGCCATCCGGTGTCATTCCACGGACAAAGGTAGCGGGGAGATCTGGGTGCAGGCGACGTGGGGAGGAAAGTGCTAACCACATTAAAACAATACAAAGGTTGAAATGTGGCAAACCTCCCCTTTAACTGTATGAAACAGATTAGATTAGATTAGATTCAAATTGATTGTCATTGTACAGCACACGTACAGTACAGCGGAAATAATTTAGCATCTAACCAGAGTGCTAAATGCATGGTAATATAATATAATTGACAGTTTAAATGTATATGAGCAGCATAATAATAGGTATATGTACATACAGGTAAGATGTATGCGCACAACATGTTTTACTTCTTCTGCTGCAGCTTCCTTGTGTGTTATGAGATTCAGCCACACAGGAGTAATCACACTGGGTTTTGGTTTTCATCTTGCATCCCCGGCCGTCAGGGTGACTCTGGATGGGCCTGACAACCTGTCGTTGATGGAGGGCGCAGAGGGAGCCCTGGACCCTTTCTTTGGCCTCATGCGGATGGACTGCCTGCCCAGTCCCTACCAGATCCAGCAGGTACACCAACGTGTGAACAATAAACTGACATGAACAATACATGCTGCCCAGTCCCGACCAGATACAGCAGGGACACTAATACTAACGTGATGTGATCAATCCACTAACACTAACATGACAATACACTCACACTAACATGTGATCAATACACTAACATGTGAACAATACACTAACACTACCATGACCAACACACTACCACTAACATGTGAACAATACACTAACACTACCATGACCAACACACTACCACTAACATGTGACCAACACACTACCACTAACATGTGAACAATACACTAACACTACCATGACCAACACACTAACACTAACATGTGACCAACACACTACCACTAACATGTGAACAATCCACTAACACTAACATGACAATACACTCACACTAATATGTGATCAATACACTAACATGTGAACAATACACTAACACTACCATGACCAACACACTACCACTAACATGTGACCAACACACTATCACTAACGTGAACAACACACTAACACTACCATGACCAATACACTAACACTAACATGTGACCAACACACTACCACTAACGTGAACAACACACTAACACTACCATGACCAATACACTACCACTAACATGTGAACAATATACTAACACTACCATGACCAATACACTAACACTACCATGACCAATACACTAACACTAACATGTGACCAACACACTACCACTAACGTGAACAATATACTAACACTACCATGACCAATACACTAACACTACCATGAATAATACACTAACACTAACTTGTGAACAATATACTAACACTACCATGAATAATACACTAACACTAACATGTGAACAACACACTACCACTAACATGTGAACAATACACTAACACTAACATGAATAATACACTAACACTAACTTGTGAACAATATACTAACACTACCATGAATAATACACTAACACTAACTTGTGAACAATACACACATAGCTGTACTGGCTGCCCAGGCCCTATAAGATATATCAGGTACAAATATGCTAATTTGTAACCAATAAACAGTATTGTACAGCCCTTATTATGACATTTGACATGTATTAATGATGCGTAAAGCCTACAGGGTCTATAGGCTATTGCTACTACTAATACTAGTACTACTATTACTACTTCTACTATACTTCTACTACTATTACTACTACTACTATACTTCTACTACTATTGCTATGCAACTACTACCACCACTATTACTACTACTATGCTGCTACTACTACTACTATTTCTACTACTACTACTACTACTAATAATAATAATACCACTAATACTACTACTACTATACCTGTTTCGTTTTTAAAACCTAAGTCTTGCAGATTCAGCACTTGCCAAGCTATTATATGAATAATGTATACTAATGTTTTCATCCATATGCTGGGTAAGTGGGTATTAGCATTTACATATGTCGTGTTGAGAAAGGATGCTGTAAATTGTACATTGTGTGAACCTCTAGCGTTTCTAACACTAAACCTTCACAGTTTAGTAAAGACCATTTTAGTAGTTAGAGTTAGAGTAGTTTTTAGAGTACAAGTATCACTAATGTATAGTGATAGTAATTGTTATAGAATAAATGTGCTTTATAGTATAGAATAGTTCCTTCTAGGATATTAGTAGACGTATCTGTATATCTGTAGCATGAATCAAACAAGGTTCAAACTAAAATGACTACCAATAATTGACCTGCCGATACTACAGATAAGACAATTAATACAAATACAAATTTAAGTAAAGTATAAGCAAACTAGCTATAACTTTGATGTGTGTGTTGAGTGTGCCTAGGGGTTGTTCACCTGAAGTGAGACAGAGTCACAGACATGCCGTCTTCTACAGCCACCCATGTAACCAGAGCCAAGATGCCAACAAGCATTGAACTTTGACCCTTGTGTTCTATTTTTAGAATGTTTTTTTTTTTTTTTTTTCAAAGATGGTCAATAACAAGGCCACCTCCCATAGAGCCTAACTATGTGGTTTAATAACCATAATGACCTAATTAATAAGCCTCAAATCTCAACACACACATGTTAGCAGTGGCAAACTGGATGTATGGTGAATAAATGGTCCCAAGATGTTTTAATTGCCACTTGCAACAAGTACAAGGGAATGCTTACTCCCCATTCCCTCCTGCAGCCAATCATTCTAATTAAAAAGTATTCATTAAGTATAAATGTTAACGGTGTTGGTGGTAGGATATGTGATGTGAATGCAGGACAGTTGTATTGCCTTAATTAATGTCCTTAATGCTATCAATGCAGAGACCAGATCAATAGGCTTGGTATTAACAACTAGTCAGTAATCACTAGTCAGAAGTAGTTAGAAGTAGTTTGTCCTGTGTATTTCCAGCCTAGGACTCAGGACACTGACTCACAGCACTCCCTGGTGGCCAGTCCACACATTGTACCCCCTGGTGAGGTCTACTTGTGGGTTCATATTGTATTGTATGTGTTGCTTCTGTTCTATAGTCATGATGAACATGGATTTCCATGGCAAAATTCAAAATGACGACTTGACATAATCCAAAGGTCATATAAGGAAAAAACATTACATTGTAATTGTAAAAATCTAAAATGAATTGCCATGTAATTAAGTAAAAGACTTCTATTTACATTTTGAATTGATAGTAAACCAACCTGCCTTGTTTGCCGTGTTTCCTACATGTGTATAACATTGGCCAGGCTCTGTCCATCTATAAATACCAGCTCATCGGGCGCTTTAATGCTACTTCTCTCTCTCTCTCTCTCTCTCTCTCTCTCTCTGGGACGTTGAATCTAGGTTTCAACTCGCCTGCAGCTGTAATCACTCTGAGGGAAAAGGAGCAGCTTGGCATCAGTGCTGCTGAGGTAAGACAGACTGGGCGGTTATGGGAGCCAACACAGGACGAAGTGCTAGTGGGGGGGGGGGGGGGGCGGGCGTTTGGAACCGACCCAGCCAGGATGTCATACAAGGAGATGCAGTTAGGAACCAAGCCTGGATTTAATACAAGGGCTAATACTTTTTAGATCTAAATCTGTATACACCCACAGTAAAATTTGTTTCTCTGCATTTATATAGCTTTTATCTATATATACAGCTGCTCGGGGAGCAGTCTAAGGGGGGGTATGGTGCCTTGCTCAAGGGCACCTCGGCAAGGCGCAGGTGTTTCGGGGACTTGAACCGGCGACCTTCCAAGCCAAGTCATCATGGATCACTATCATGGAGTACTAGAAGCCACAATTGTTATGTAGTGCTAGAAGTAAGTTATTCGTTGATGTAGAACTTAAGAGCTACAGTTAGAAACCAACTAAAATTGTACCTCATAAGCCATAAGGCATTTTTATGACTATATATCGATGTGTGCCCAAGCACTCACACAGTGTACTTGTAATTGTACGTGTATTCTGTCCAGCGGTT
>CM051020.1:11529482-11646982 GCA_027704905.1 Muraenolepis orangiensis
GTGTGTATGTTACTGTGTACGATTTGTTTTATGACAGACTGAGCTCCCTCTTAACAAAGTTGACCCTCACCACCTCCCCACCTCACCTCCTCCCCCCCTCAACACCTCACCACCTCCCCCCCCCCTCCAGTTGGACGGTCCTCCACGCAGGGGGAGACGCAGGCGCCAGCTGGTTTTTGCAGACCCAGAGGTCCAGATCTCTGACCAGGCCATCAGAAAACAAATAGAGAACCCCCTGACTGAGACAATCAACCCGGTACACACACACAATACACACACACACACACACTCACGGGCATACACACACACACACACACACACAGGTATACACACACACACACACACACACACACATGAGCATGCACACACACGGGCATACACACATTCATATAGAAAAACGCTCTGAACCTGCGACAGAGACACACTCGCTCTCAGCTCAAGTTGTTAAGTCATCCAAATACAGTTGTTCATCTCTTGTTTTGGACACACACACACACATTACATTGTGACGCTAGAGAGCATTGCCAGGATGCCGACCCATTGATTTTTCCTTAATGAGATCTGTAATCAAAGTGTCCGCTGCAAGTTAATTAAGATCCGACTCCAAGCTCTCACAGGCTTTGAACCCATTGGCAGCGAACCCACTTCTTCCTTCCCTTCTCTCTCCTCCTCCCATTACCATTACCATTACCATTCTGTCTTTCTCCCTTTCTCTGCTGATTATTCCTCTGTGTAAAATCAATCAGAGCAGAAGGCCTCTCATGTCCTGCCCTCCATCTTAATTCTCTCCTTTCATTCATTCCTTCTCAGGCCGAGTTGCTGCGGCCGTTTCGCTCGACCGATGCTGCTCAGCTCCTCAGCACTCCCTCTAGTGGTCGGTGCCAACAACTAATCATCATGATAATATATATATCAAAGTTGCCACTCCCGATAGTTTCCATATATGAACATGGAAAGCGATAATGATCGATTGTCTGAGTCTTTGGTCTTTGTCTTGCAGCCCTGTACCACCCTGATCTCCTGGCAATATGGACACAAGGCACACATCTTGTCATCCGGCCTCATTCCGGACACAGCAGCATGGTGGGAGATAAGGAGAAGGAGAACGAGGAGGAGGAGGAGGAGGAGGAGATGATGGGGTCTGAGCAGGACAGGGAAACACTGAGGAAGGAGAGAAAGAAAAGCTTGAAAGAGGTACTGTGCTTTTATCTCCCGTGGGTCTCTCTATGTCTGATCTATAGTACATGGTATAAAGCCTAAGAATTCAAGAGTTGACCATCAGTAAACTCGATCATTTCCCCGGCCAACAGAGGGGGCCAAACCACAAGAGACCAGTTTGCTCTGTTTAAATGAAATACAACGTGAATCCAACTTGATGGATTATTTATGAGTACTGCTTGACAGGAACAATTTAACGTACCAAGATTGATTAATCATCAGAGGCTTTTGATCATGTCAATACGGGGCATGCATGTTACTTGCCGCATTGTCGTGTAACTGCTTGTTTCTGCCAATTATCTCTCTCTCTCTCTCTCTCTCTCTCTCTCTCTCTCTCTCTCTCAGTTCCCAAGACATGCACCTGGGCTCCCCCTCATAGATGCCTCATGTAGGTCTCTACATAGTAACATACATAGTCTCTTGTTCTGTGCCATAATCTCTGTAGAAAGAATGTGTTTTGCCTGTATATATATATATATATATATATATATATATATATATATATATATATATATATATTGTGCCACTATATATATATTGTGCATGTTTGTATGTCTTCTATGATCTTGTAGACATAGTAGCCTATGCCAGCCTATACCAGAAAAAGCAGGTGTGAAATGCTGTACCAGTTTGTAAACGTTTTACTCTGTTCCAATATTTAACACCTGGAATCCCGAGAATTGCCTCTCACGGTGTGTGATGACAGACTAGATAATAGATCCTAGTTTAGGTTGATGTAACTGTTTATGGACGGCCATCCTGCCATCGACGGGTGGTGATATCTTCATGTCCCGATGTGTTGTGTACCCAACAGCTGTGTCGGATGTGCTCCTGGATGTTTCCAGAGGTGATACATCTCACAGTGGCATCATCACCCCGGTGGCAAGCAGATGGTGAGTCTGCCATACACACACACACACGCACGCACGCACGCACGCACACACGCAAACACATACACACTGTAAGGAAGAGAGACATCTGTCTCTCTGTCTGAGAGAGCGAGAAAGAGAGAGCATGTGTGTGCATGTGTGTGTAGATCGCCCATCACTACACCTCAGAGAGTTGTCATGTGTGTGTGGCTGGTGTCTCCAGGTCTCCCCAAGGGGAAGCTCAAGACTTGCTGATGATGCAGCCAATAGCTGAGGAGCACGTGGAGATGCCTGAGCTGCAGCACACACACACACAGAGCATGGATCTCCCTGCTGAAGGCCTGCTCAGGTCATCACACACACACACACACACACACACACACACACTAACACACAGGGTACAGAGGTACCTGTCATATATATTTTTGGCAGGTTTTTCTTGATTTTTCCCACACTTATAATTTATCCCAACAATTGAAAGAAAACAGCAGCAGCAAAGCATTCATTTGAGGAGCAATAAGTAGCAGCTACAGCAGCTGTTATAATAATAGTAATAATAATAATAATAATAACAATAAATATTATTATTTTTATTATTATTGTTATTATTATTATTTTATATTTTTATATTTTTTATAATTAGTGTAAGGGGACCTTGAGTGTCCTGAAAGTCACAATTATTAATATTTATAATATAATATTGTATTGATTATTTTATTTACTGTAAGGCTTACAGTATATAAAACAATAAATAAAATAGAAAAATAGAAAATGAATACTGGGCTCATATGTGCTTATTGTAAGCACATTACTTTCAAAGTGGTTGAGGAGGTTTTATATAACCCCAGTCTGGCCTCCCAGTGGCTATGTGGACTGATCCCCTTCTCTCCCTCTCACGCTCTCCTTCAGATTGGCGTCCTCCCGTCTCCAGAGGTTTGGTGAGGTTACCTTCGACAGTCTGCTGCCCCCGGAGGCCGGCCGCACCACCGCGGCTCTCACGCTCTCCAGACTCCTGGGTGAGTAGATAGTACATCATCATGTGCCTGCCTGTCAGAAATATCTGTATTCTCCCGGCTCTCTGACTTTCAAGACTATGGGTGTAACACTCAAACTAGCCATGTGGGAGAAGGAACCTTTTAAACACTGGGACTGAAGTGAAGTCAACGTGAACCGCATTATGCCGACAAGCAACTTCTTTAAACTGTACCTACATTGTTGGTGTTCATTTGACAGTTTGAATCGAAATAGAAATAGGCTGTTTGAGGCACATGCTCATATCATAGTTGAGCGTTGTGTTGTGTTGTGTCCTATCTGCAGAGCTGGTGTCTGACAGGAAGTTAAGGGTACAACAGCCTGGGCCCTACTGTACCATCATGATTACCCAGCCCTAACCCCCCCCCCCCACCACACACACACACACACACACACACACACACACACACACACACACACAAAGAAAACTCCTAAATTAATTAATTATTTAAAATAACATGTTTTTAATACTCCGATATACAATGGGTGTAATGTCTTTTTAAATACATTTTCTGTCAGTTCCATCTTTTTAAACCCACATTTTAACCCATTTAAATATGTTCATTGCTATATCAAATATAAAAATAACACATGTATTTAATAGTTTACTCTGATAAACAATAGGGGATATGTCGTTTTAAATAAATGTTCTGTCCGTCCCATCTTTTTAAACACACATTTGAACCCATTTGAACCTATTGTATTGTATTGTTGTTAGATGTTGCTATTGTATAAATATATATAATAAAATATGATTGCCATGAGGATAGTGCTTCATCTCTTTTTAATTGACATCAGCTTTTCTACGGGCTTTTGGGGCGAAAGTATTGGAAATGATGAGACACTAGAATGAAATAGGAAACAGTACAACTCAATAAATATATTGGACCTATATAACCCCATACATCCGCGCACGTTACACAAAGTCCTTAGGAAGTATTGTGTCTATTGTCCCTTACTGGCCACCATACAGTAGACGGACTGCAGACATTGTGCCGTGCTGGCAGAAAACCCTGATCACATGCATCAGTGATTCCATACAAATAAAGTGTTTGCTTGTTTAATGAGTCAGGGTAGAGTTATCTGTGTCTGTGTCTGTGTGTGTGTGTGTGTGTGTGTGTGTGTGCGTGTGTGTGTATCATCCTGAGGTGAAACTCTTCAAAGCTTCAATTTTGCATTTCATTTCTATTTTTGCAATAATTTGACCATCTGTGTGACATCATGAATTCAACAACACTATTGTACATTGTGCTTTTAAACAAGTGTGTTGTTTATGTGTGTGTGGGGAGGGGGGGGTTATTGTGGGTCAAGGGTCTTTGAGTGAGTTAGTGCCTTGCATAAAGGCACTAAACAGTGTGGATGACACAGAGTCATGGCCTCATGTAACACCAGGGTAACTGAATTTGAACTCGGAGGGGTGAGTGACCTCACCCTGTTTACAAGCACAGCAAGTCCAGCAAGCTTGCTATCATGCCTCGGTTCTACACAGCGTGCTTATAGGTCTGACACACACTGGCAGCCTAGTTGCTATGCCGACAGTTTGTTCGACAACAAACCCAAGTACAACAATGTATTTAAGGTAGTATTAATAATAGAGCATTAGTAATGTCAACATATGAACGCCATCTGAAACATGATTTGTCAACGAGCCAGGCCACATGGAGGCGATCAACATTTTAGTTTCTTCTATTTTCTAATAACACTAATGCTAATTTTGTGTCACCATAGCTAATTAATGTTAATCTGGTCCTTTTAGCTGCTCCCTGCAGCCTCTTTCCATTCCAACACGGAAACATCGGCCGATGAGCTAAAGGCTAATATCCCCGCGTGCCGTGACGTAATGTGTTCCCCCCAACCCCCCCATCCCCCCCCCCCCCCCCTTCCCCGATGAAATGTGGCATGCCGTGTACAGAATGCGTGTTTAGTCGATAAAGAACACGTTGAGATCCTCACCCCTCCCCCCCTGGGGTCCTCACCCCTCCCCCCCGCCCCATCTGACCGGTATGACCGGCCTTTTCCGGCAGGCACGTGTCTTGCATTTCTGACCACAGCTCATTTCGTTGTCTTTACCTCGTAAGTGTGAAAAATGTAGCACGGCGCCGCAAATGGCCTATATATTACCTCCACCTGAACTGTCAACCTGACAACCAACCATGCACGAAGAGAGGGGACCGATTCGGAGATAATGATGGGGAATATATCCCCAAAGGTCATGCAAAGAGTTGCGTTTGATGGCTGTGGCGGGACATTAATTACACAGATTCATTACTCTGTCCTCTGGTGGGTGCTTTGAGAGTGTGTGTGTGTGTGTGTGTGTGTGTGTGTGTGTGTGTGTGTGTGTGTGTGTGTGTGTGTGTGTGTGTGTGTGTGTGCTAACCTTGACCTTTTGCTTTTGCTTCTGCATATCGAGTCATAACATTTGCCCGGTCAAGCACAATTAACTGAAGATTACCTCATGGATATTGCCTACACACACACACACACACACACACACACACACACATTCCTAACAGACCTGTTCTTCCTTCCTCTCAAGGGGAAACTCCTTCCCTGGCACCAGGGAGCCCACACAGAGACTAGCTGCTATAGTTTCAAACGGAACATCTTTCCTATAGCAGCTTCTGATTTGATAGCTTTATTTTTAAAAAGCAATATAAGACAGTGCTGTGATCCCACACATGTCAAGGGCCATAAGGCTCAGAAGAAAATAATAGTCATCTTTGGGAACGAGCTAAATAAACAGTGACAAACACATGTTACAACAGGAGGCAGTGCGCCTACTGAACTGCTAGGAGTGCTGCTACTATCATAACATTGTCATCCATATTACGTTACACTGTCATACACTGTCATACTTTTGCTGGACTTTCTGGACTCATTACAGTCACTGCACTGTACTGCACTGTATCCATGATGCTGCTGCACTACTGGCACTTTAAAATGCTTTTTAAATGCTTTTTGGACAATTCAACACATGCATGTATACCATCCATCAGTCACTTTATTGTTATTGGTATTGTTATTTTTTATTGTGTACAGTATTGTTATAGCATAATGTTGTATAGTATAAGTATAGTACATAGTATAGCATATAGGGTTAAAATGTAGGGAACTCATACTGCGGGAGGAGTGAGGAGTTATCGATCCATTGTACTTACTGCATATGGCAAATCAAAATCTTGAAATCTTGAATGGGGTACTTTGTGGACAGGACACATCTAACATTATTGGGTTGATTTTAATCATAAATCATAAATGGGTTCTAAATGGTGGTAATGGGGAGGCCATGGATCCACCCACAGTGCGTCCGCCCAGTAAATCTATCATAAACATAGATAGACTGATAGAAATGCTTACAAATAAACATAGAACAAAGCCACCACCACATGATCTAGTCCCAACTTAGAACTGCCTGGCCTTGTTCAGCCAGACCCGTTCATAGCGCCTGGATAGGGTAGCTCAGGTGTACCCTGCTCCCCTGAGGACCAGGCTGGCCCAACACCAATGAAGCTCAGAAGATGACAACTTAAAGATATATACCCAGCCCTAACAGCAATATTACTGAGCTTTGTTGGAGGAAGGAATAGCTCTCAAGTTTGTTACTGTAGTTTGTCTCATGTTGACAAGATTCAAGATTTTTAGGTACGTTTTAAGTATGGAATGCTGACTCCCCATTCCCTCCCGCAGTATGAATTTTCAAAAAAAAAATACTGTACACAATAAAATAACAATAAAAATAACAATAAGAGGATGGATGACATTTGACACTCTCGTGTTCACGTTGACTTCTTTGCCCACGCACGGGAAAAGCACTCTTTTGTTCTGCGTCTGCAAGTTTTTCTGCGTCCGCATCATCGTCATTTGGGAAGTCTTTCTGACAGCGTAATAATCTTCACACTCGAGCGACACATAACACACTTTCACACCGGGCCTGCCTATAAATGCCTGGACCAGATTGGTCCACAGTCTCACACCGACTCACACTTCCACACACACACACTGACTTAAAATAAGATTTCGCGCCTTTGACTTCAAGGGAGACTGGCGGCAGAGCAAAATCAACTCATTTAAGTGATTTACTGGAACTGAAGCGCACTTGGACGCCTGGTGTGAGATAATAATAAAAAAAGAGAGGGAAGTCAACAAGGAAAGCAACGGAAAACCGACCGAGGCGAAGAAAAACACGTTTGATACGTTCCACTTTTGAGTTCAAGAGTACTCAAAAATAATAAAAGATGGCAGCAGGGGACGAGACCAACGGCCCCGTGGACGAGGGGGAGAAGGTACGTCAGGACTCCCCCAGGCCCAAGGCCAAGACGTCCCGCACCGAGCTGTTGTGGGACATCCCCATGTCCATCCCGCTTCCCTTTGAGGTCCAGAAGGACGTGGACGCGGCCCACCAGCCCTTCCCCTTCCTGGAGACCACGCTGGCCGACCTGGGCATCCAAGAGTGAGTAGGTCCCCGCCGGGAATCTCCTCAAATGTGTGTGTGTGTGTGTTTGTGTGTGTGTGTATGTGTGTTACTTGACCCCAGCTCACATTGGGAATGTGTCTGTGTGTATATGTGTGTATGTGTATGTGCGTGTGTGTGTGTGCGTGCGTGTGTGAGCGTGCAGGTCGGAGGTGAAGGAGCGGGTGGTCTGGGTGGACACCAAGAAGACTCAGGTGAAGAACAAGACAGGGAAGCTGAAGGAGAAGGAGACCACTCTGCTGGAGGTAGGGGACAAAACGGAGACCACCTCACAGACCTCAAATGTGTTTGTTTTGATGTATAAATCATTTTTTCTTTTTTAGGAAGATGACTCCTAAGGTTGTTGACATTCTAAAAATTGAGACGTTATAAAAAAAATTTAAAGAAGTAAATCCTAACATATATTGTGGAATAAGCAGTACAGAAACCTAAACTCAATCTAAATCTGGAGGATTGAATCCTCTTTATTGATCACATACATGCATACATACATACACACAGTGAAATTGGTTTCTCTGCACAAACCCATTCTAGTATTAGCACTGGGCAGCTATTGTATATACAGCGCCCGACCTTAGGGAGCAGTGTAGGGAGGTCTGGTGCCTTGCTCAAGGGCACCTCGACATTGCCCAGGTGTTTCAGGGACTCGAACTCGGGTTAGCTCTGTTGAGTCCCAACTGACTGAGCTATCCTGCTGCCCCTATATCATAAAGAGTAGCTCAGGAACATTTCTGAATGTGTTTTCTAGGTTCGGGTCAAGGCCAAGAAGCCCGGAGACAAGCAGCTGCAAGAGATCCTGTACAGCACAGAGGCCCACACAGACCGCTCCTACTGCCGCACCGGAGTGGACATCCTGCCCTGGAAGCAGCGAAACACAGGTCTGGACCATGGATGTCTGGATTCTGTACCATGGGTGTCTTGGTCTGGGAATATAGATGCCTCGGTCTGGACCATGGGTGTCTTGGTCTAAACCATGTACTAATAATAATAATAATAATGTGTCTTGGTCTGGGACCATGGGCGTCTTGGTCTGGGACCATGGATGTCTTAGTCTGGAACCATTGGTGTCTTGGTCTTGGATCATGTGTGTCTCGGTTTAGGTCCATGGGTGTCTCGGTCTAGGTCCATGGGTGTCTTGTCTCGGTCTGGACGTATAGTCTTGGCTCTTTCAATTTGGCCTCACTAGAAAAAGCATTGCAATGTCAATGTATGTTTTATTTGTTTATCAAATGGAGAAAACAATTCTAATGATAAACACACCTTCAGAGACCAAAAAACATGTGAGTTTAGTATTTAATGAAAAATCACACATGTAGGCCACGTTTGAATGCAATCAGATAGCAAAAAGGTAGTAGTAGTATTGGCCAATAACAATAAACCTAACTAATTGGGTTTGCATTGCATGGTGTGGCGGTTAAATTGAATTATAGACCCCAGCGGGCCAACACACTGGTCTGAGGTATGGAGGCTGCTGCTGATGTAAGGCCCGGCTCTGTGCCACGTGGTCTGCCCTCCAGAAGAGATGCAGTCACCGCCTCACGCATCAACGCACCAACGATGCCGTTGATCTCACCGCTGGAAAGTTATCTTCCAATGGTGGGACTGTGTCAATAACACACGGATTGCCGGAGTTTATTCGAGTGAACTGAACTGAACGTACACCGACACGGGAACGGTCACTCAGTTCTCTTGATTATTAGTATGTAGTTTTATAAATATGATTTACATTGAATAGGAAAGGCGTCCGGGGAGATGGACATTTGTCAATCATTTCATGAAATGGTTTGATTGTATTGTTTGGAGATATCGCAAGATAGACCATTTGTACCAGTGTAATTAAGTCGGAAATATGTAAAAATCTTACTTTACCGCACTCGACCCAAATGGAGAATCCCTATTTGCGAATGGGACCGACCTTGTGTTAATAACGGCGCCTTTATAGTAACCATGGGAGGCAACCCATATCCATCGTCCATCGAATAGTTAACCTCATGGACACACACACATGTGTCTGACGTAAGAACATAACTCCCCCTTCCGCCAGGTGCGACAGGTGAGGGCGGTCTGGCACCGGTCGACGTGACCATGGCGTTAAACGTGGAGACGGAGCAGCCCAAGAATCAGGACTCACAGAAACGGCGGGACATCTGACTTGGAACACGCCCCCCCCATCTCCACCAACAGCCAATCAAGTGTCAATCAAAGTGTGATTGACTGTACCAACCTTCCCCCCCACACCCCATAAGACGCTTTAATATTTGTATTAAAACAAAATAAGTGTTAAACATATGGTTGGATATATGGTTTTGGCGTTATAGCTCATCCATGTTAGTTTTATATTAACCGACCTTGTAACCTGCTGATTAAATGTAAAGTGTGTGAGAATCAGCTTTTGATACAGCGCTCTACAATGTGGTGAGTCCCTATATGGTGTGACCGTTTATTTATGAAAACTCTTAACGCTGCAATGATTTATGCAAAGAAAACAAAAATAATAAACGCCGAAATAAATGTAAGCGCAGCTTTTTGTAACAGTCCCCCGTGTGTGTTGACCTGCATTATTAGTTCACAAATGACATCGACTTTCAGGACCCGGCGCATTACACGCCATCACACCGCATTATAAGATAAACTAAAAGAGTCTGCAGAAAAGTCACTCTATTGACCGCAGCTGAGGAAAGCACAGCAACAGACCTCCTTAGTGAACCATGGTCACTAATGTACATGGGAACAGAATACACACTGAAAATAAGTGTCTTGAGAAAAAGAGGAATTTATACGTCCAAAACCATCACGTCAAAAGGCAGTTTTTTTCCATTTAAAATGACTGAGCAAATCCCGAGTCCATCTGAATGGAAACGGCCACCGGAGAAAAAGAACTTCACGGTATTATGTGCTGTAATAAAACGTGTCATGCACCGAAAGGAATCAATTAAAAAAAATAGTTTGTTGAACTTTACTTGTTACTTGAAAACCAAAGTTGCCGGAATGAAACACTAGCTGACCGCAGTGGAACAATTCTAAGTGCTTAAGAAGCGGAACCAGGGGTATATAGGCCCAATTATTCAAGGCTTATCTCCCATTCACCCTGTTTTGTTTAGTAGAAAGTAGAGATTTATTATATCGTTTTATCATATTTTTGATATTTCTTTGATACACTTTTTTTTTTTTTAATTGATCTTTCCCCAGGAGAGGAGCAGGTGGTTAGCTGGGTGATGGGGGTGGGGATGGTGGGGATGGTGGGGATGGAGGGGATGGAGGGCTATGACGGGGTGACGGCGGCCAGCAGCAAGGCCTGCTGCTCTGCAGGAAGGGAGGTCACTGCGCCCTGGAACTCGGCCGAGTGCTGCTGGGCAAAGTTGCGGAGAAGCAGGCCCAAGTGGTTCAGGGTCTCTGGTGGAGAGGAATAAGGAAAGGAACATTTAAATTACACGGATTGATGGAAGTGTGTTTCTTTGGAGCATGGTGATAATATTCCGGTTAAGGCTGAAATGCAGTCCTTTCAAAAACACAAGCAAAGTCATCATCGTCAAGTCATTAATTTAACTTGTGTTTAAACACATGCTCCTGGCTATGGACAGTCACCTGGTTCGACATCTTTGGCTCCCAGGACATGGGTGGAAGCAGCAACAATAGACTTCATCTGGCTCACAATCTGGACACAATGGGGAAGGGAATGAGCAGTAAGCATTCCATCGTACTTGTACTCGTTGCAATTAAAACACTTAATTGGAGAATGTAGAAACTAAAAGCAGTACTAGGAGCAGTGTGTGTGTGTGTGTGCTCACCAGGCCGGGGCTGTGGGTGTACAGCATGGACAGGCAGTTGTACACCGTCTGGTTCTCCTCCATGTCCACTTCCAGGGGCAGGCGAGCCACCAGGGCGGGGATGACCTAAACAAGAGACCACATGCTGATGGATGAAAACACTGTTCCTTCCGTCTGCCAGCCTGCCTAACCCCTCCCTCCCTCCCTCCCTCCCTCAGCGGACCGTGCCGACTGGTAGTCTTTATCTAGCCGTCGTACATCTTGGGGTGTGGGCACTCCCACTTGTGAGGTCACTAAAAGGGTGGACGGCTTGTCATGGCTAAATCCAAGTTCACACCGGCTGGTGAAATAGGGTCCCTTTTAAGACCAAAACTTAAAAGTGAAATGAATGTGATAGATGATCATTCGTTCCTTGATTGTATGAGGCTAGATGAAGTGGCAAGTGAAACAGTCAACAGCATCGGAATACAAATGTCCAATTCCATCCCTGCTGACCGCGTACACGACCGGAGGGTACTGGACCGGAGGGGCCTACCTGCTCCAGTGGGATGACCTCCACGTTGCTGATGATCATCCGGCACAGGGCGGCACACAGGTTGTCGATGACCCGCCGGTCTGACTCCCTGGACAGCAGGTTAGAGAAGAGGGACAGCATCATGGGGAAGTCGCTGTGTCGGGATAGAGCGCTAAGGAACACACACCGTGACATGGATACAAATACACAAGAGGAAAGACACACACACCAAGCGCATGTGTGCCTAACATGTCACTTTCTCACACACACACACACACACACACACACACACACACACACACACACACACACACACACACACACACACACACACACACACACACACACACACACACACACACACACACACACACACACACACACACACACACACACACACACACACACACACACACACACACACACACACACACACACACACACACACACACACACACACACACACCCCACACCTTTATTAGCAGCACTCAAATATTTGATCACATGCTGGGGTAGTTTCAGCCTCGCTTGTATAAAAGTCTCACTGAATAAAAGTAAACCGTGGCACTAGAGCTGAATGATTTATCATAAAGGTTATCGATATAGCCCATTGAAATATCCGAATGGCAAGCCCTGGATTTGAGTATTGTAGTGCTGCAGAGCTCCAAATTGTTTTCTCCAGATGTGAGAAAACATGTTTTGTTGGGTGCAGACCACGACAAATGTCACATCATGATTTAATAATCACAGTCTGATTGTTTTTAAACCATAGGCCCCTTTAACACTATCGGAACTCGGAACTAGTTTAGGTGGGGGTCGGAAGCCCCACGTGCTTTACGACTGCAGGAACCGCCCCGGTCGGACCTCTTTCAGGAACCTTTACTGGGGGCCGAAAGAAGTCCCGTCTCCGGGGTGTATAGCACTTCTGACCGGCACCTGAAGAACAGCTGGATGGAGCTCCACGCTGATACCGTTTTCACACTGGGCTAAAATACGGTATTCGCGGCGCTGCAAAACTAGTTTCGCTTCGCTTTTGCTTCGATGCGCACTAACTAATACGGTATCGACATCCATATCAACTAATACGGGAGTCGATACCGTATTCAGTGTGAAAACGGTATGATTGGTTTAAATAGAACTATTTACACGACTGACGAGGCTGTGGCAAATATATGACGTCACCTCCGTTGTCCGGCATCCAGTCCCGGTGGTTCAGACACCGCAAATGTGAACACGACGCCCTTAAAAAGGGCCGATTAGGGTTAGGGACGTTCCTGTGAAAGTTTGCGTCACGAGTTCCGACGTGAAAGGATACGCTACGATGATGGGCCCGGCGGCCTCGGCCAGCGTGCCCAGCCCGAAGACGCCGTTGTTGCGGACCTCGGCGTCGCTGTCCCTCACGGCCGCCACCAGCACGGGCAGCAGGCGGTGTGCCAGGCGGCCCGCCACGCCCTGCCCCCCGGCCACACCCACCAGGGACTGCAGCACCTCCCCGAGCGTGCCCACCGAGAAGGAGCGGTCGGCCACCGTGCAGGTCTGCTTCTGCAAAGAAGTGAAAGGGAAAGCAGTCATGGGTGAATGTCCAGCTGGGGGGGGAATCTTTAGAACGTCTGCCAAAGTGAATGTAAAGTCGAGGGTGAAAGTAAAGTCTAGGGTGAAAGTGAAAGTAAAGTCTAGGGTGAAAGTAAAGTCTAGGGTGAAAGTGAAAGTACAGTCTAGGGTGAATAGGAAAACAAAAATAGGTAAAATGAGCTTCTAGCTGCCCGGACTTACTGCCTTGCTCATGATGAGGGGCAGCAGGTCGTTGAGATAGGGGAGGAAGGCTTCGGCGGGTACGGCGGCCGCAAGAATTGGGATTCCGTCGCCGGCGAACTCCTGCAGCATGGCGTCGTACTCGGCCTGGTGAGAACCACCCACACACACACACAGTTAAATTTGGGAAATCAAAACAACAAAAAAGACTTACATTTTTGGTTTTGTTTTACTATATAATTCAAGATGACAAAAGAAGATGGAAATCCAAAAACAAGTCAGTCATTCTTAAATAAAATCGCTCATCCGACACCAAACGCATGAAAGGGAGAGCCCACCTGCTGGTCATCCTCTTCCGCTTCATCGTCCTCGCCGTCCTGACACACCGTCTGGACGTCGGAAGGAAAAACAAAAAGTCAGAGAGAACTTGAGAGGGACGAAGAGTATTTGACTTCTGATCACAACGTTCAATGTGATTAAACCTCGGAACAAGGGGGGGGTACAGAAAACATTTCACTCAGAATCGGAAAGCCTTTTATGGCGATCGTACAACAAAAGGTTATCTAGCAATCTTCACTCTTACAATCACAAAATATAAATGATGTAAAAACTAAACTCAACTAAATAAACAGGTTTGAAAATTGCCATAAAAAAGATTGAATATATACCTATTGCGATGGCCAAATTAACAGTACTGCAAAATACCAGTGTATATCCATACCAAAAGGTGCAGTTGGATGAACACGTAACTAGGCAACGTGGCGTCGATACAACGCAGTATTGTAGTTCCACAGAACAGTATTGTAGTTTTTTTTTGTTAAACCTTCTTCTTCAGCACGTCCCGGATGGCGTGGCTGATGTCCTGCAGGCGCCCGGGCTGCCGCAGCGCCTCCCCCTGGCAGGCTTTCACCACGCCGTTGATGGCCTCCAGCGCGCTCATCACCACCTGGCGCTCCCGCTCGGAACGCACAGTCTCCACCAGGGACGGCAGCACCACGTCCAGCAGCTTGTGGAGCGCTGCGGTCCACCAGGAGGAGAAGAGGGGGGAGAGGGGAAAGAGAATCGGTGAAGCTGAGAAAATCAACCGGTTGTATTTCATGTTTTTTTTGTGTTAATGTGGTGTGTGCATGTATATATTTTGTAACTGGGGTGTGTGTGTGTGTGTGTGTGTGTGTGTGTGTGTGTGTGTGTGTGTGTGTGTGTGTGTGTGTGTGTGTGTGTGTGTGTGTGTGTGTGTGTGTGTGTGTGTGTGTGTGTGTGTGTGTGTGTGTGTGTGTGTGTGTGTGTGTGTGTGTGTGTGTGTGTGTGTGTGTGTGTGTGTGTGTGTGTGTGTGTGTGTGTGTGTGTGTGTGTGGCCAAGAGCGGAGAAGCACCAGCATGTACCATCTGCTCTGTCATCATTCAAGAACCAAAACTCGGCAATAAAGTGTCCTCAGTGTCCTCGACTGCTACAGTGTGCACTACCGGGTTTGTATTTACAACATTAATGGGTGGCGCTGCACTGGAACCTTCTTCTGTAGGTACGTTTGGTTGTTCTCAGCCTTTCATAGTCGAGAGTTGCTTTGGATAATGGCTGGCTGCTACATCAGTGACTCCCAGTTCTGTTTTGAGTGAGTTGCAGAGCATGCACCATGCCCTAATCTTTAGAAAGAAGCCCATGCACAAACTAATGTTTCAATGGCCTATTTTATGTTTCAATGGCCTATTTCATTTAGCCCCAATTGTTGCAGCTTTTTTTTTTTGCACATCAAGGCATTGTTGATTACTGCAATAATGATAAATACATATCGTATTTATCATTATTTGTGGGTTGTGACATGGTGACTTGTGGAGCTAGACCAGTTGAGAACCACTGTGCTAAATGTATAATAATGAAATGTATTTTTCAACATGATTACTTTACTTTACATGTAACATGTAAGTACAAAACATTACATTTAATTTAGCAGACACATTTTGTCTTACAATAGTAAGAGACCCTACCGCAAACCCTGTTAATGTTTATCGGCGTTCATGAAAACCCCTTCCTCTAAATGACTCAAAATGTAAACCAGGTTTGCCTAATCCACCGCAAATGCCCTTGGTTTGCAACATCAGCCACCCCCCCCCACACACACACACACACCCACACCCACACCCACACCCCCACACACACACAACCAAAAACACTACTGTGCAGTCTGGGCTGGCAGAATAGATGTGCTGTGTTGCAGGGATTTGCAGGGTGGGTGAATAGGGCAGGGAGGGGGGGGGGGGGTGGTCTTTACCCTGGTGGTTGACCTCTGTGGGATTCTCCTGCCACACTTTGTGCTGGGCTCGGCAGAACTGGCCCATGGCGCCGAACGCCGCCCGCCTCACGTCCTCGTGGGGAAACTGGTGAACGAGAGAGAGAGCTTTAGTCCATGACACACACACACACACTATTTTGTGCCATTTCATCACAAAAATCTCAGTACAACACACACACACACACTTCCGTCCGCCCAACATGACACATTGCCAAGAGGGGTTTAGCCCTCTTGTGTGGCGTGGGATGAGGGAAGGGGGGGGGGGGGGGAACTGACTGACCTCTCTCATCTCGTAGACCTGCTGGAAGCAGGACTCCAGGAAGGGCTGGAAGGCCGCGCTGCCAGGGGTGGAGAGACATCAACACACGTTAAAACGCAACGTTGAAGACACGCCGGCGAGAGACAACGCCGATGACGCTGTCCGTTACAGTTACACGTCTTGGAAACAAGTAACAGGTTTTATTTCAATATTATTAAAACAATAATAATAATAATAATAATAATACTGCATTGCATTATGTTCTTTTTGGACCCTCCAGCCACTTTCAGGTTTGGTGTTGGACCCGTTATAATAACAAACTAAAAAGGTCAAGTCGTAATGTAAATGACTCGCGAGGAGTGTGGACCGCTAGCTTACCCGGTGTTGAAGGAGGAGTGTGGACCGCTAGCTTACCCGGTGTTGAAGGAGGAGTGTGGACCGCTAGCTTACCCGGTGTTGAAGGAGGAGTGTGGACCGCTAGCTTACCCGGTGTTGAAGGAGGAGTGTGGACCGCTAGCTTACCCGGTGTTGAAGGAGGAGTGTGGACCGCTAGCTTACCCGGTGTTGAAGGAGGAGTGTGGACCGCTAGCTTACCCGGTGTTGAAGGAGGAGTGTGGACCGCTAGCTTACCCGGTGTTGAAGGAGGAGTGTGGACCGCTAGCTTACCCGGTGTTGAAGGAGGAGTGTGGACCGCTAGCTTACCCGGTGTTGAAGGAGGAGTGTGGACCGCTAGCTTACCCGGTGTTGAAGGAGGAGTGTGGACCGCTAGCTTACCCGGTGTTGAAGGCGATCTCCCCCAGGGCGTCGCAGGCGTCCTCCTTCTCGTCGATGAAGGCGTTCTCCACGCTGAACCTGCGAACGACCCGTACACCTCGGTTACAGAGCAGAGGGCAGAGGCGCTTGTTGCGCCCGGGAGACACGGACCGGCGCGCTCACACAAGTTCCTCTCTCCACCTACCCGGCCACGTCGTGGATGTCTATCTCCGGCTCGTCCGTCAAGATGATGTCTTCGTCCTTCTCGTCGATGTCCTCGTCCTCGTCGTCCTCGTCCTCGTCGTCCAGCAGGACGAAGTTCTTGTCCTCCTCCAGGTGCGTCTGAGAGGCAATGTGCGAGAATCGGCTTAGTATATAAAAAAATTTAAAAAGCGAAGCGTCCGAAACATTGGCCACGTGGTATCCCTGAGGGGTAACGCAGGCCCCTCTTCTTTCATGCGTTGACTAATAGGAGGCGGTGCGGCAGGGTTTGACTCGAGCGTTCCTACGCACCATGACTCCTTCGGTGGACTTGAGGCCCATCAGCATCACCGTGGTGATGGCGGTGAGATGGGGGGTCAGGCAGTCGGGACTGACGGTGGACACGGCGGAGTACAGGCTGTACCTGCAAAAGACACAGACAGACAGACAGACAGACAGAGAGAGCATTTAAAGAGAGAATGTTACAGGAACACAACATGGAGGCAAGAGTAACCCAGAGGACAATATCTAAAAAGAGTGACCCTCAAAAAAATAAACAAAAAGCACGTCAAAATGCTCTAAGCTATTTGGAGCGGTACGGCATTTGTTGCAGAATAATAGCCATCGCCGTCCCACAACGGCGATGGCTATTATTCTGCTCACTGTTTGTGAAAGTATATGCTCTGGTGGACCGTGCTCCGGGGGCCGGCCTGCCTCCCCTATTTCCCCCCCCCTCCCCCGGGAGACCGGGGGGGGGGGGGGGGAGTGAAGGGAGAGGGAGTGAAGGGAGAGGGAGTGACATACGTGCAGCGCCGCAGGTCGGGGTCGTCGATGGCGTCGCTGAGGTTGAGGCCCAGCTGAACGCACTCGGCCGCGAGAGAGCCGAACACTTCTTTGCCAATGGTCCGGGCCAACACCGACAGAGTGTCTACAAAAAGACACAAACAACATTTAAAAAATATAAAAATAACATCAGCAATAGTTTCAGGAGGCGGCGTCTGCGTAGGGACAAGCACTGGTCATAGCTCCCTTTAATGTTGCTTTAACTGTCCAGGGCACAAGTAGTAGACTTTGTCTTCACTATTACGGTCTACTACTTGTGCCCTGGTACATTAAAAGTAGAAGACCCATCATTAGTGTTATAGTGCGATAGTGGAGCATTGGCAACCGCCCAGATTGGGAACCCCTGGTATTAGAGGACACGTTACGACACCCCATGCATTACTAGAGATTGTACACGTGCTGTGATGTGACGGGAGGCCGCGTACCGAGGGCCTGGGTCTGCAGGGACCTCATCTCCTCGCTGGTGGCCGTGAGGAAGCCCTTCAGACTCTCGATGACCGGAGGGAAGTAAGGGACCAGGAGCTCCTTGGCGGCGTTGGCTAAAGAACAAAACCAAAAAAGTGCAAGAACAGAGCGCCCGCCAGTTTACAATGGGGTACTGGTACCAGCAGGAGTGCATAAGTAACGGGCCGAGACTAAAACATAGATAACCTCAACTACAAATATATTAAATAACGGTAGGGAAAAGCATACTACTAGAAAAAAAACACAATAATAGATTGTGGAGTGTGTGTGCGGTTGGTGGCCCCACAGGTTAAACCACCCACCCACCCACCCACCCAAACCTACCCCCACCCACACCTGCTTAAACATTCTCAACCTTTACCATAAACCGGTTCTACTCATCAGCTACCCGTGTCCCGTCGCCGGAGGAACCCAAGTCAAGTCAAGTCAAGTTCATTGTCACATCACAAGTTTTACAAGTATAAGCAATGGGTGAAAATCTTACGTGCAATACACGACGACAAACAGCAGTTATAAAAATATAAATAATAGAATAAAAAAAAGTTAAAAGTACAAACTGTATATCGTGGCACCTAGCAGGGTCCCTTGCTACATAAGACTACTTCCAATTACACTTTTGACACGAGAAAAAAAAAAAAAGTACACGCTCTACGGACTGACCTATGGCGCCGATGGCGGACACGGCCAGCTCTTTGATCTTGAGGTCCTCCGCGTTGTTCAGGGCCGACAGCATGGTCTCCATCAGGGTGGGCAGATAGGGCGCGATCTCCTCTCCTGTCGGGGAGGAAGGAAGGAAGGAAGGACATAAAAACATCAACAGGAGGCCCCCCACGGACTTCTTAACGAGACGGCCAGGGCCGAGGACCACTGGTCGACGACGAGGACGAGCGCCTCACCCAGGTTCTCCATGAAGTTCTCCAGGGCGTAGAAGGCCTTGGTGACATGGCCCACCTTGGCCTGGTTCAGGCAGGACATGTAGCCCAGCAACAGGGGCATCAGCTCACCGCAGTACTTGCTAACCTCGGGCTGTGGGCGAACAGAGAGATTACTTCACGTCACTTCTTTGGACCAAATGTATTTCTGAAGAGGGCGGCCGTAGCTCAGAGTGGTTGCTGGTTTCGATGCTCCCCCGGTTCCTCCTAGCCAAGTTCATCATTGTTATACATTTATACACACACATTTTACACAGAATCAAACTATTAAAAAGCTCCTCTGATTTGGATACCGGCCATATCGCGACTCTCTGAACTAAACTGTTCCGTCTGAGATGATACCGTCACATATTCCACAGACTACTGATCGCTAGGTATCTACTACCCTCCGTTATACTCCTCTCTCTCCCCCCAGACAGTACTTCATGTGGGCCTGACCTGCAGGTGTTCAGAGAACTGGCCCAGGGCGAAGAGGCCGGCACTGCGCACCACCTGGTTACTGTCAGACAGACTCTGGCACACCGTCTGGAGCATGGAGGACAGCAACCTAGACAGACAAGACACACAAGAAGTCAGTGTCAATGTGGATCCACTCTGTACAACCAAGGTGTGAGTGAGGTGTGAGCCATTAGAAGCGGTTTGTGTCCACCCAGATCTATGAGGGATAGATAATATATATACAGGTATATCATAATAAGTTAGCAAACTATAGAACAATATCTAACTAACAAGCAAACCATGTACTTAGTAAGAAACCAGTACGCTTGTAAAGCTAGTCAAACGTGGTAAGAGGACGCGCTAAGAGGAAGGATCCGGGTAGTGTTTCCTAAAGAAGGAAGGGCGGAAGATGCAGTCCTGACATCCGTGGGGAGTTCATTCCACCAAAGAGCCGTGAGCGCATAGTCGCATATAAACTACTTGTAATGGCTAATCACACTGACACCTGGTGGTAAAACAGATAGATACATGTGGTGCTGCTACCTCCGCGACCAGACCCCGGATTGTATGAGGTTAGATGTGGCAAATGACACATTTCTCAGCACTGGGTGGACTCACTTGGTGCGTATGTGGTCCGCACAGCCCTCTGCCAGCACGGCCAAACACATGAGGCCTCCCTTCCTCTCATAGGGGTTCCCGCTGGAGAGACACGCCTGGGCCAGCGGCATCTGTCACACACACACGCACACGCACACGGCGGGGGGGTGAGTTGACCGGGAGGAGATGCATACCGTAGGAAGCAATCCACTCAATATACACAAACAGGCATTTGGAGAATTAGCATGAGAGCCGTGTGAGGATCCATCTGAACAGCTGAGGAGCGGTGACGACTCACCAGCTGCTGGAAGAGCTTCTCTGGGGGCATGTGCAGGGCCATGGTGTCGATGACCTGGAAACAAAGACACCGACATTCTAAGAATTAAAATTCTTCACCGACTGAGGCTTGGGTTATTGAGCGATGTGATAGGCTGGTCCTCCCCCACCTGGGCGGCGTAGTGCTTGGGGCTCTGGCTGTCGGCGCCATCGCCGCTGTCGTCCTCGTCGTCCTCTGGGTCCTCCTCGCCAGGAGGGGGCGACGCGCTAAGCACGGGGAAGATGGCCTGCAGGATTGGGCTGAGCAGCTTCTGCTTGAGAACCGTCTGCCAGGGAGAAGGCAAGAGAGAGTTGTTCTCCGAGGCATGAGAACAGAGCGGTAGTACGAACCTCAGCACACTACACTGCTGGAAAATCATAACTTGTAGGGAATAACACTGTATGCTGATACTTTGATTTGTTTGAAACAAGTGTATTTTATCCTCTGTTTTTGCCTTTGTTTTCCCCAAAAATTTGAATTCATTGCTCAATGTCTTTGTGTCTTTGCACATTTGCGGAGCTGGTGACAACATTTCACTGTACCTTTCTGAAACATTTTGAAATAATTGAACATGTGAGACTTACACTGCAACATGGCATCATAAGAAACGCATGTGTGGGATGGGATGAAATATTCAGTCAGGCACATGCCAGTAAGTCTACATGACCAAAGATATATTTTAAAAATAGTAGTTTGTAATGCAGGCCCACCCTCCCCCCGTGGAGCCCTGTGTGCTCACCTTGCTCTTCAAGCGGATGAGGGAGGCGACGCAGGAGAGCGCTTTGACACGCAGAGAGTTGGTCAGCGTGGTGTCCGAGCTCACCTGCCGCGGAGAGGACAACGCGTGAGAGAAAGGTAATTAAAAACCGGAAGCGCGACGTATAGTACGCCAGTCACGAGTCAGGCGGCCCACCTCCAAGCAGAAGTGGACGATCTCCGCGATGTGGGGGACCACGATGGACACTTCGCTCTCCATCAGCTCGTCGAATATCTCCATGGCCTCGCTGGCTTCGTCCTGCGCGCACACACACACACACACACACAAGTTAAGTAGCTATTCCAATGGTCATTATGATTACAAAAGGCGAATCTGGGACAAAACTGTGGTGTCAACAGCAAGGTGAACCCCTCCATGTATTAGTTTACCTGATCTGCCTTGATGAGGTGCTTCAGTGCCACGATCAGTTTGGGGATGAGGGGGCGCATTATGTTCTGGAAAGCAAAAATATATATTATAAAATCACTCATTCCAATCATTCAAAATCTAAACAAAGCAACAGCCTCCGATTAGTCTTGGTCCTTGTTTGAAAGGTTACTCGATTCAGTCCACAAAAAGAGATGGACACTAGAAGCTCGATTAAACACCCCACCAATGGGGAGTTTTAATTCATGTACGCTTTTATATTGTTGGAAGTCATTAATTCTAGGTTTCCAATTCTAATTTAACAACAAGAGGATAACGGAGGGTAAAGGGGCTCTGGAATAGAAAATAGTCAAGACAAAAACACAGGCCTTTAAAACATTAGCATAACTGATACTGCTGACTACCCTTTCCTTGCCTTTTCACCACTAATGTCTTCAACTGCCTTGCACCGTTATATTTGACATACCTGTATGATAGCCATGTACATTTTTACGGTACTTACCGTATATATATATATATATATATATATACATAATCTTCAACTGTTGATGTAACTGTATACCCCTGCTCACTACCTTGTGTATATTCCTTTATATATTTATCCTGTTGATATAATTGCACACCCCTGCTACCTTACCTGGTAGACTGTTTTGACATCTTATTTAACCACTGTACATTAGATATGACCATGCACTTTACTGCAACATTTGCACTCTGGTTAGATGCCAAATCATTTTCGCTGTACACTTGAATCTAATCGAAATGAATATAATAAGCTGTGGCGAAAAACAGCAGCAGCAGCAGCACCACCCAGCACCCCACCCCGGGGGCCGGGCGTCGCCCTCTCACCATCTCCTCGGTGCCCGTGTACACGGTGATGGCGGTGAGGGTGAGGATGGCGTAGTACAGTGCCATGGGGTTCTCCAGGTCCTGCTGCAGGACATCGCCCAGCAGCCGCAGCAGCTCGCGGTAGTGAGGCTTAAAGGGTTCCGGGTTCGACTCCACCACCTTGCTCAACATCAGCAAGCCCACCTGAGTCAGACGAGGAGGGGGGGGGGGGGTTGGTTGTTGAAGCTGCACCGATATATTGGGAGGTCGATTTCTAATTGAAAGCGTTTCCAATTTTTTTTTTTAAACCATTGGCAATGATTGTCATCATTGTCATCTGTATTGTGATTAGGGTAAGGATTTGTTGATTAAAAATAAAATAGTGTTTGACCCATTTTTTTAAGGATGAATTCATCACCTTATATCGTCATCATTTTCAATACCAAATTCACAGTATACGTGCTCATCTCAATCTGGTAGGATTAATTCAACCCATATATGGTCTTGAGAATCGACCGATTGATCAGGTGACCGGCCATGCAGCAGTGTTCCCCCACCTGTCTGTCATGGGGGTTGTTGCTCTTGATGGATTGGTTGAGCAGCACCAGGAGGGCGGGCCAGCGATCGGGTGTCTCGTGCTTGACCATCACTGCGCACAGCTGGGAGATGGCGTGACGCACCATGTGCCTGGTGTAGGAAACGCAGGGGAAAGTTTATTATTAAAAAAAATAGACCCCTCTAGCTACCCCACACAAGTGGGGCTGTCCACTTGGTGTATGACGACGACATCAGGCGTGTCTCCCGGCCCTACCCAGTGGACTGTACCATCTGGTAGTCATATCTCTCCCCGCCATACCTCTGGATGGACACTGAGGGTATATTTTGACACGGCTTGTGTTCATATGATTTTATGTTTTTGTTGGGTGGGGGGGGGGGCTGAATATCTTACTCTGATTCCTGGGTAAAAGCTTGCAGCACCACAGTCTTGAGGCTGTGGAGGTAATTGAACATAGGTTAATGAGGGTGAGCGAAGGGGTCTTGAAGGTAAACACAGTAGTCGTGTCAATACACAAATCATCATCATCTCGTTGAGAGTCCACCTTTCTCGGTGCTCTGGGGTAAACTTCTTCCAGTGTTTCTTCACCCTCATCCTCAGCATCACTGCAGCCGACTGCCGAACCTGAATCACCGAGAGTTATATAGGTATAAAATGACTTCAACATCCCCAGAGACTGTGGGAGATGTTAGGGTAAATGTAAAGGCTTGGGTACACACACACACCCACCCACACCCACCCACCCACCCACCCACCACGGTACATCATTTGGACCATCATTCTTACAATCACTACTTTCTCATCGTGTCTCTCTCTCTCTCTCTCTCTCTATTACACGCACAGTACCGTACCTTGGGGTTCTGGGAAGTGGTCATGACAGCACACAGGCTTTGAAGAATAGCCGGGTCTTTGAAAGCCTGCTTCAGCTGGAGTGTGGCCTAGAGACAAGACACAACGGATCACCGGGTTGACAAACCACACAGACTGCCTCAACATATTATCATCTAAATGCTGTTGGACCATCTGCATCTAGTGTGGTGGACATGCCACTTTTGACAACGTGGAGGCCAGGGCAGGGCAGGGCGCCTGTCACGATAGAAAGCTCATCCCCCACCACACACACACACAGCTGCACTGAGCTTGACTTACCTGTTGAATGACAGCATTGTCGGGCTGGGTCAGCTGCAGGAGACATTGCTCCAGTTCCTCGGACATCTTGGCACTGGGAGGGGGGGGGGGTAACTGGGTTTCGTTTCAAAAGGTTGGGGGAGGAAGGGTTCGGCTTGGTTTTGCTTGGATATGAGCGACGTTTAGGAAGATAGAGACGCCTAAAGCTGACGAAAGGCGTTGACACGTTCCTCCCTTCACGTAAACGTGCAGGCAACCTTCACCGCGTGACGCCTAAATGTGCCGGTATGTATAGGATCGATATTAGATAAGCCGGTAAGGGAGGGAGGGAGACCCGGTGAAGTGCGGTGGTGGTCTGGGTTCCAGTCGTGACACACGATCTGGATCTTTTCGTCCAGTCCAGTCGCCTCCTCCTCCTCGTTGTCCACGCGGAACCAGCACTATTGGGGCAGCAGGGGCCCCATGTGAGTGGATGTGTTAAAGGCACCGCGTAGCAGCGGAGTGGAAGCGCAACAGCGCCTGCTGGTGGAGCGGAGGGCGCGATGCACCCGGCAGAACATAAAGCCAACACTTAATAGTCAGTCTGTGCAGCCTAACATGATGTACAAAAGTACCGTCTGTATTGTGTATGTGTTACTTTGATAAAACACACACACACAGCAAAAATACACAACATTTTGTAGTGTATATCTTTGATGTAAATATCTAGATTTATAACATTTATATGATTGATCATTCTGTTTGTACTGAAAGTACTTGTGCCAGCTCTATTTCTTGTCTCTATTTTGCTTATTAGCTTGTGCCTATTCACTGTTTGTTGTAGCCCCTGTTTGATATACTTACTGTGTAAAGGGAGACAACTAATTGTCATTTTAACTGAGCATGCCTACCTGTGTAAAATGCTAAATTAATGATATGTAATGTAATTTCCACCAGGGCCAGGTTGGTGGTTCATTAAATTCGAACACAACACAATTCCATGCCATATTTTTGAACTGCAAGAATTGTAGAAGTTCTGGTGAACATGTGTGTGTGTGTGTCCCTTGATCCCTTGAAAGGCCACTCAGGGTAGAATGCAACACACATACTGTCTATGCCACACCGCTCCTCCGGTGATTGACACACCCTCCACAATAGGGAGGGTGGGTCCAACTTCAAAAGGCATCTCATCTACATCTGAGACAGCATATCCATGATGATGATGTGACCACCACACACACACACACCAGCCCCTGTCCTCAGTCCCCTCCTCCTTCTCTCTCCTCTCCTCGGCTTGTTGACTCAGAGCCACAGAACATCTATCAGGGGAAGAATGGTCATGCAAATTCGGCCATTAGGAACCAGTAATGTCCCATGGCTCTCCCTCTAACTGGATCATTACCACCTGAATGTACGGCACAGCATGCCAAAGCACAAACAACCGCTTGGCTGGTGGAAACACATGGGCCTAAATCTAAATCATCTTTATAAAAAGGGAGATTATAAAATCCAGTAGCGAGGCACCAGACAGGCCCAGGCCTATTGCAGTACACACACAAGAGTCATCCACATGGAGTAAACAACTGAAATACACCTCCACCGAGTAGCTGTTTTTTTTTAATGCAGTGACACAATAGGGTAAAGGTCGAATCTATGATTAGATTAGATTACATTCAAATATATTTTCATTGCACAGCACAAGATACAAAACTATTTGGCATCTTACCAGAGTGCACATTTTACATTAAAGTGCATAGTAATATTCAATGCAAATATGATGTATAGACAGTCTTTTAGGTATTAAAATACGTATGTATGAGATATGTGCAGAGTATAAGGTATATAGATAAACAGGTAAGTATACAAATGAGTACTATGAGTACACCATTTAGTAGTTTAGGGTGTATGTTTATCAGCTGAGAGGTCTGCTGTGAAGAGGATGTGGTTAAAGTATTGGTAGTGCCCTGTCACCTCAAAGTAGTTTCTTAACCACTATAAAAATGACTTGAAATGGTATCCTAACCCGTTGAATGGAAAACAACAAATTCATGACGTCTGACCTTACTTTAATTGTGTTGAGAGATGTCATTTAGGTCACCACAACAACACAAGCATGCACACTGCGGAGCATCGGTCGCAAGTTATCGTCTGACATTCAAATTGGTCTGATGGTTGAGAAATAAATAGGTTAAATTAAAGTTGAATAGGTTAAATAGGTTGCTGGTAATTTTCCTTTCAAGGTGTGTCTTGTTTTTCAAACCTAGTTTGGCAGTAGACCCTTTAGCTTTGGATTAGCAACACCCGTGAACAAAATAAACGGTTATGGTAATTGACTGAACTCCCTGGTTTGTTGTGTATATGCAACTTGTGGTTGGAGGTTTAAGTTAGGACCAAATCAATTAAGGCCACATTTATTAAGTACAACCCTATCTATCTGATCTATATGATCTGAATTGAAACCATGACCAGGAATTCATATATTCAATTTCATTCAATTGTATAACTTACATAGATTGACAAATGATTTACCTGCAGGATTGAATTCAAGAACTCTATGCAGAGTGGGCGTTGGGGGGGGGGGAGGGGCTGGGGTCTAATCTTGGTGGACGAAGACAAAGATGATGATGATGGAAGCAGACGTGTGATTGGCTGTGTATCAAATTCCGCACACCTAATTCTCACGCCTTCGTGCACCTTTGATTAAAAAGCCGCTCAGCAGAGCTCTGCAGTTTGTTCAGCGGCACTACTCTCAGGCTTGGAGGACGTGCCGGCGCTTTTTTATTATCTTATGATTTCGAGGCAGTGGATTCAGTGCTCAACAACTACTTGTGGCTGGTGTGTTTAAAGCTTTCTTAATTATAATTGTTTTTTTTATAAATCGTTTTTATCTTTAAAGAATGGCAGAGTGGAAGACGCAATTGAGCTACAACTATGCTCCACCATACCACCATGCCTACGCCTACGGTATCATGTACCAAGCCGGGTCGGAGCACCACGAGCAGCACCACCCCGGTGGTCTGCCGAGCTGGGCCGACCACGGAGTAGCGAAGCTCGGCAGCTACGGCACCGCCGGGGGGGTCCACCAGCCCTACTACTACGCTGGGGCCGCACCGCCAGGGGGGCCCCTGGAGGTTAAGGAGGAGGACGACGACGACCCCTCGCCGCCCCGGAGCCCGGAGCCGAGCGTTTTGAACAAACACGGAGGACTTTACAACGACGACGGTCCGGGGATGGTCTACCTGGGCGGTGGGCAGCAGCAGCAGCAACCCGCCGGTCGTCTTTACCTGCCGGATAAACACGCGGCAAGTTACGACGCGCTGGGAGCGGACGACGGCGGCCGTACGAGAAGCGGCACGCCGACGAGTGACTGGGAGGCGCACACTTCGCCGGGTATGTAGACTTAGCGGTAGCCTAGCTGGACCGAGCTATCTAATAAGTAGTTTTTGGATGTAAGTGTGCTGTTTTCGGTGCACCGTGTCATAGTGTGTAGTTTCATATACTGGCTTGCGTGTTCCGCTGCCGTGGCGAGGATTATTTGTCGCTTTAGTTTCGCCCACGGAGTAAGGCATGCGGACCAAGGCCATGTTGAAATATTTGAGTTTCAAAATGTCCCGCCACAGCACTCGTATGTGAGCGCGTTGGTGACATCTGCGGGTCAAATATAACATTGCACCCGGTGGGTTGTTTTGTAGACCATCTTGAGCCTTTCGGTAGGTTCGACTAGGCAAAACTTATACTACTTATTTTGCATCAAAAAGCTCACTTTGGACCAATTATTTTTTTTTGGACTCACTCAGACTCATGGAGTTCAACTAGTAGCAAAGAAGAGTGCCTCCCCCAGGCAGACCCAGCCAGCTGGATAAAGAAGGAATTTGATGGCACGGAAACCGGCAGTCCAGACCCCAGCGAGGATGTTCCCCCTATTCTTGAAGTGGGGAAAACTTTCACGGTCCTGGAGAGTGAGAATGACCCAAACGCTGACCGTCCTCTTGCATCTAAATGCACACCCGCACCCAAGGCCCAACACCCCACTACAGGCCGAGGCAAGCTCCGCACTACGTTCTCCGAGGGCCAGATGAGTATCTTGGTCCAGCGCTTCGGCACACAGCGGTACCTCTCCCCCGCCGAGATGAAGAACCTGGCGGCCCAATCGGGACTGACTTATCAGCAGGTAGAGCATTGGTTCACTTGGTGCAGACCTTTGTAACTGGGACGACGTCTCTTGCGCACAGAGTACTGCTACAGACCTAAGTGATGTGTTTGTTTTCAGGTAAAGACCTGGTTCCAGAATCGCAGGATGAAGCTGAGGAGACACCAGAAGGATGCCGCTAGCCCTAATCCGGTCGCCTACTCCAACATGGCCCCTCGCCTGCAGCAAGTGAGTGGCAGCTTGGACTAAACGATTGCCGTAGTATTTGAACAGTGGTATTGCCGTCAACAATTTGCAAGGCAAGATTAATGGGACATACGTTTAGACTAGTTCCACCTTGTTGTCCTACCCATGTTTCCTGTTGTCTGTAACAGAGAAGCTTCCGGGTTTGGACATAGAGCATTGCGTCTACATTGGAGGCCCGGCCATAGTACAGCCATGGTCTTAAAGGCATGACGCTACATACATATGCCTGCTAGGGGGGGTTCTCTCACTAAACTCATACCTGTATGGGAAAAGATGTGCCATGTCCATACCGTTGTCTAATATCTTTCCCCTTGACCCCAAAAAGTATCAAGGCGATGCCAGGACCCACCTCCAGGAGCAGTACAACCACCATCTGATGGAGGCCGGGGGCGTCTACAAGAACATGCCCCCCCAGAACCTGGCCTACTACCTGGCCGCCATGGGCGCCACCGGCACGGCGGGCTACCACGGCTCTTGGTCCACCGCCGGTGCCCACGCTGCCCCGCTCCCCGCCAGATCACAGGGCCCCGGCTGGCCGGTGGGCCCTCCTGCAGTCGGGGTCCCAGCAGCAGCAGCACAACCATACGACTACAGCATCCCCAATGCCTACAGCAGTGTGGCCCCCAGCGCCGACTCCAGCGACGGCAGGAGCGACAGCCCGCTGTACATGTCCCTGGTGCAGACCGGCAACCAGTAGAGTTCCAGGCGTGAGAAATGTGTGCTTATTGACTTCAGTTTAGCTTCCCCTCAACAGTTGTAGGTCCCCTCCAATGTGTTTGGATAAACTGGCCGAAGCCATTGGTGTTTGCGGCCGGGTGTACATATACCATGTTCATATTGTTGTTAATACGCGGTTTTACCTTCATTTTATTCTCGGAGGTTCTATTTTTATACTGAGTATTTAATGTACTTTGGGAGGGGGGGGGGGGGCGTGTGTGTGTTTTGGCGCTTGGGGTACCACTGTGGTTCAGAAGGGATCCCATCGGGGGTGTTGCTATGAATTGTTCTCCACTTGTTTTTGGTTTTCTTTTTTTTGTGAAATGTCCTCTTAAAATGTAACTTACACCTCGGTACACACGTGGAAGAGTATTTTTGGAATAAACCTTACCCTCACCATCGCTGCTACCACATGTCGTTTCTCCATTTCTTGTGAAGATTTAGAATTAACGTTATATTCCATCCAGTGTTATCGTGTCTCAATGAGGAATGAAGTCACTCCCTGCAATAATACAGCGCAGACAAGACTTGACGTTCTATATTAACAAAAAGCTTTATTGAAAAGATTGTATATTTACAACAGTTTGTCAGTGGGGCAAACGCAACATGACCTACAGCTCCCATTACCGACACGAATAATCTCCACCAGCCTGTAGTTCAGCTCCTCCGTGTCTCCACTGCTGGCCCTTTTTGCCTTGCGATCGTGCTCCTACAACTCCCTTTTTAATTAATTTTCAGAAGCGGATCAAATATTTGTGGAGGAAGCACAATCTGTTGCATGTCCCAGCAGTGGAAGTAGGAACAAGTTGGTGCCAAACCCTTGAGAAACCTCATAGCATAGTCACACACGTGCCTCTCGTACATTTTCTTCATCGATTCTTGACGAGGGGGGGGGGGGGGTCGGAAGACGCATGTTCCCTTTCACAAAGTTGTACAGCCCCCCCCTTTTATTTGATTTAAAACATGACCTACCAAGTAGCCCACGTCACCCTTCATATGTCCATCCATGAACCCAAACAATACCCTAACGCTGATGTCACAAAAATCTACCATACCAATCTGAAAGGCCTCTGATTTCCCCCCCATTCACCTTTTTTATTTTTCTAAAATGAGCGGTTACGTTTTACGAGTAGTACGTGTTTTTGTATCTGCAAAAACGTGGACAGTTGATGCGTTTATTTTGTGCGTCGTGTTAAGAAACCGTCCGCCCCTTGAGCCCTCTAGTCCATCTTGAGGCTGCGGTAGATGTAGCGGATGAAGGTGAGCGACGCCCAGAAGGACACCGCGCCCAGCATGAGCGCGAACACCAGCGCCGTCAGCGCCGAGTAGCCGAAGAACTCGGCGCTCTGCACCAGGCCGCTCATGGACGAGCGGTTGCGGTAGTAGAACACCGAGTAGGCGAAGATGAAAAGGCCTGTGGAGCCGGCGCTGAGCACGCTGCGCCACCACCAGCGGTAGTCCTCGCCCGACAGCAGGAAGTAGGTGAGTGCCACGGAGATGCAGGCGCCCACCGACAGCAGGATGGCGAACACGCACAGCAGGATGCCGTACAGCGTGTAGTGCTCGCGGCCCCACACCGTGGCAAAGATGTAGTACAGCTCCACGGAGATGGCGCTGAGGGGGGGGGGAAAGACGGAGAGAAGCACAGGGTGGGAGGGAGAGACAAGGGGTTAGGAAAGGCCGCAAGTACCGAAATTCTCCCACGTGACCCCTCTCTTCCACGATCTCCACTGGCTTCCGGTAAATGCTCGCATCAAATTCAAGACTCTGGTGCTGACCTTTAGGGCAGTCAATGGAACTGCCCCAGCCTACCTCCAGGCGTTGGTCAAACCCTACATCCCAGCCAGAGCACTCCGCTCAACTTCTGCCAGGCGACTTGTTCGACCTTCACTAATGTCAACCAAACATCGCTCGTCCAAGACCCAGCTCTTCACGGCTCTGGCTCCACAGTGGTGGAATGAACTCCCGTCTCATGTCAGGACGGCAGAGTCCCTCGCCAGCTTCCGCAAGAGACTCAAGACCCACCTGTTCAGAGTCGACCTGGACTCTCCTTGAACCCTCCTTCTCCTTTGTGAAACCCCTAAACTTGCTTAAGTCCTGACATTAATAGCTCTTAGCATGTTGTATATGTTAGCAAGTGTATATCCTTAATGTATATCCTTAATGTTGATAACACGCTCTTATCACAGCTACTTAAGCAGGTGACCTAGCAGTACGAAATTGTGTTATTAATCTTGTTAATATGAATACTTGTGAACTGCTGTATTTTTATGTTTGCATACCTCAGTGTTATGCTATTGTCTGCTTCAACTAATGTACACCTTGTAAGTCGCTTTGGATAAAAGCGTCTGCCAAATGCCCTAAATGTAAATGTAAGTATAATTTTGATTAGTCAATCCATGATTGATTTGATGTTACCTCTTCAGGAAACACTACCCGATCCTTCCACCTAGAGCGTCCTATATCACTTTTTTTTTTACTAGTAAACTCTTAAGTAGATTGGTTTCTTGTGAGATATTGTTCTATTGTTTGCCAACTTATTGTACTTTGACCTGAGCACTGGTTCAGTTCTTTGAGTCTTAGAAATGGAAACTTGACTAATGGTCTTCAGACTTCGGTGACGGTTTTCTCTTACCTACCTTTTTTGAACGCACTATTATAAGTCGCTTTGGACAAAAGTGACTAATGTAATTAACAGTAATTGTAAAAGCTGCCACTATGTAAAAAAATAGAAAAAAGATAACAATAATTTATACATCAATAAATATAGATGTGTGTAATACACGTAAAACATAAACGTAAACTATATGACAAACTGCTGTTGGCCTTCCGGTTGCTGTTCGACGTTGTTGAAGGATGACATTTTAATCAATATTGTGTGGTTGATAGTGAACGCACCAAAGCACTTAGTAACTGGCCATTCAAAATAACTTCAGATTTAACACCTCTTATTGGCACACAAAGCAAATCGTTTTAGTTTTTTTTTTACAAACTGTGAAAGTGTCTCGCTCAACAACACCAACCTAAACACTTTGTGCCAGGAGAGGAAAAAGAACAGAACAGCAACCCCCGCATTTCAAGGACGGTCGTAGTGGAAGAAGTGGGTTAGCAATGGGGCAAAAAACGCAAAGATTGAGGTGAGTAAAAGGTGAGTGTTTTATGCAGAGAAAGCATAAAAGTGCCACGTCATGAATTCTTCCTTGTATCTATGCAGATGAGGCCGACTAATGCAGTGTCCCGGATAGGACCGGATATTTAACGCAGTGTTCTGAATACAGAAAACACAGGAGGAAACGGTAGACAGTCGGACATTCTCGTAAAGACCAGGGTTGAATGCCCTTTGTCGTTTGGCAGCATCAGAGCTAAGGGTCTGGTCTATTGCCTTACAGCTTCATTTGTCATTCCTTGGCCATAGGAATCACGCCTTTGACCCCAACAAAAGCATGGGGGAAAACAGCATGTCTTCTCGTTCCTCTTTCCACTTATGTTTTTGTTTAGGCGTGAAGGAAAATCCCCCAGAAACATCCCATGCAAATGGACCACCCCTCTTCCTCCTCCTCCACCACCACCCCCTCCTCCTCCTCCACCCCTCCTCATCCTCCCTACCACCCCTCCTCCTCCACCACCACCCCCTCCTCCTCCTCCACCCCCTCCTTCCCAATCAATCAATCAAACCAACCGACCAATGGGAACCCATTGAAGGGCACGCCTCACCTGAAGGGCAGGAAGCCGCCGATGGCCATGTGCACGGCGGTGTGCTTGTACCAGGGCTGCGAGGGGATCTGCCGGGCGATGTTGCGCGTGCGGCACGGCGCCTGGAAGCTGCCCGCCCGGTTCTTGCCCACGATGCCTCCGATGACGGTGAGGGGGAAGCCCACCACGATCCAGGCCCCCAGCAGCAGCAGCACGGTGGTGGCCGGCAGCGCCTGGGTGGAGCCGCTCCACCAGTGCACCGAGTTCACCACGCTCCACGTCAGGAACAGGGGCGCTGCACAGAGGGGGGACCACGACGACGACAAAGATGAGTGTTAGGACACAGAACTTGGATTCAGAATCAGAAGGCCTTTTATTGTCATACAACAGCATTCTCTGGCGATCCTCAAGACACTCTTACAAAAAATATAAATACAAATATATAAACAAATAAATACAATTGCCATGAAAACATTTTTGAAAGAGGATGGGCCATCATGGTGTTTTTATTTGATTGTTTTTTTTTCCATATCAACTATTTCTAAATGATAGGGACAGGAACACAAGGCTAAATAAAGAGAAAAACAGTTAATAACACCGTCTTGTCTTCATATGTTAAAACGTTAAAAAGTTTGGGAACCGCTGCCTTAGACAATGACACTGCGAGCTGGTTTGGAAAACACCGCACACACACACACACACACACACACACACACACACACACACACACACACACACACACACACACACACACACACACACACACACACACACACACACACACACACACACACACACACACACACACACACACACACACACACACACACACACACACACACACACACACACACACACACACACACACACACACACACACACACACACACTTTGGTCTCGTCGTGTGTGTCGGTAAGCACACTGCCCCCCCCCCCCCCCCCCCGTCTCAGACGGACAGTCTTACCGGAGAAGAGGCTGGAGGTCAGGATGATGTTCCACACCCATCTTTGGCCGTGGACCTGCGTGTAGAAGCTGCAGGACACATAGCCCGACACGCAGCTGGTCAGGGCGTACAGCACGATGGCCGCGGAGTTGATGGCGCCGTGGCGATGCACGTTGAACATCCCCAGCAGCGCCATGACGATGATCGCTACGGAGACACACACACACACACACAGCAGTCCAGAGATTAAAAAAAAAAGTTAATTATTATTAAGGATGTGCTTTTTTTTGGCCTAAGAAAGTTGAAAGCGTGGTGAAGATATCTGGTCTTTTATATCTGGGGGGACACACACACACACACACACACACACACACACACACACACACACACACACACACACACACACACACACACACACACACACACACACACACACACACACACACCACACACACACACACACACACACACACACACACACACACACACACACACACACACACACACACACACACACACACACACACACACACACACACACACACACACACACACACATACATACATACATACATACATACATATATATATATATATATATATAAAGCAGACCAAAGATAATTAAAGCTGCGAGCAGCGTTGAACGGGTCTGAGTTATGGCAGCCGCTTTTCAGGAAAACTCACTATCGTCATATTGAGGTGTCGAGGGCCGGACCGTTGACTGTCATCCGAAGTCTGGTGCCGTTTGGACGATTTTCCATTGAGTTAAGACAACATTGTGTTCGAGCGAAGGCGAAATTTGGCGCCCAATCACGGCTACGCCGTGCGAAAGAAAAAAATTCTGTGGATAACTTAAGGTCGCCCATGTCTCGAGACGCTACCCGACAAATTTGGAGTCTGTCGGATAAAGTCCCTAGGAGGAGTTCGTTAAAGTGCGGAGGATGGAAAACGCGATAAATCGCGTTTTTTCCGACGCCGAATTCTAAATGCCCGACTTCCTGTACGTAATTTTATTTCCCTCCAAGAGACTTTTTGGTTTGTCTCCGCACCCTAGATATGCGTACCGAGTTTCGTTCGTTTACGTGAAAGTTAAAGTGTCGGGGAGTTAACGTTAAAAACGGAAGTGGGCGTGGCCTACGCAATTTTTGACGCAAAGTTCCGGAAGCAATTACACATCTTAGTTGCGACACTTCTGACGCGCGTGCAAAATTTGGTGAGTTTTCACATATGTTGCGGGGGTCAAACGTGCGCTAAAATACCGATTTCAATAGGGTCTTCGACGACTTCAGTCTTAGTCTCAGACCCTAATTAGTCTCAGACCCTAATAAATAAATAAGCCAATTATTTTAAAGGATGGGCATATTTTGGCCTAAGAAGGTTGAAAGCGTGGTGAAGATATCTGGTCTTGCCGATTGAGTCGACAAGCAAATAATATGCTGATGTGGTTGCAGTTTACGGTCTGATTCAAAGAGCAGGTGCACCAACGAGGACACCGGCCTAGTTATCTTTCTACAGATGTGGGTTGGGCTCAAACACAACACAGGAAGTGTTTTGCAGGCAAATGATGCAGCTGAACACATATCTCTCACAATCACTTCCAGAGGAAGACAGAGGTCTGTGTGTGTCTGTGTGCGTGTCTGTGTGTGCGCGTGCCCACCTGTGGCAAGGGTGAGGAACTGGGCCCCCACTCCGAGTATGGCACACAGCAGGCTTCTGTACGGGGGGAATCGGAAGACGTCGGTGTGGATGATCTTCCAGCCGTTGTCCCCTTGGTCCAGGTCGTCACACCCGCTCTCCTCCTCCACGTTGTACCTTAAAGAGGGGGACCCGCCAAAGCCACGTCACTTTCCACAGTGTTTGAGTGGTTTTTTACCTCCATAACAAAGTTATCTTTTCTCTTTGTTTCTTTGTCTGTTGGCAAGATCACTCAAAAAGTTATGTACGGAATTGGACACAACTTGGTGGTTAGATTACTAATGGGCCACAAAGTGGCGAGTGACACTACGTGTCACGTGTCTTGTGGCACGCCTCTTTGAAGCCGGTCGGATGTAGCTGGCAGCAAATGCTCGCCTTTCACGAGAGAGACGGCGCCATTTGATTTTAGTGTTTTGTTACTCTGTTAAGAACCGAGAGGGTTATGGGAAGAGTGTCGTCTTACCCGGAACGAGATCCAGGACACAACAAAAATAAATAAAGAAGTTAAAAATAAAAACAATCAATCAAGTCCACTGCAAATGTGCAGCGGATGAACTTAAAAGACCTTTTTCAACATATGCACCACAGCAATATAAGTAAGTAGCGGGAGCAGCTCAGTCTGTTGGGACTTTGCTTGGGAGCTAGAAGGTCACCGGTTCAAGTCCGCCGAAATACCAAGGCACTGCCAATGCCCTTGAGCAAGGCACCAGACCCCTACACTGCTTCCTCGGGCACCGTTTGTACAACAGCTGCCCACTGCTCCTAAAACTAGGATGGGTTAAATGCAGAGAAACTAATGTGATATATGTGCGTGTGTACATATATGTGACCAATAAAGGAGGATTCAATCCTCCAGATTTAGATTAAAAAAAAACGACCAGAACAGAACAGTTTTCAGAACCCGGACCGCCACCCTTTGGCACCGACCTGGCAAAGTCGTTCTTCAGCACGCGCATGAGGATGATGATGACGAAGCCCAGCAGCAGCACCACCAGCACCAGGGAGTTGATGATTGACAGCCAGTGGATCTCCAGCGTCTTGGGGAAGAACGAGTGGTCGCGGAGGCGCTCGCCGCGGCGCGAGTGCGGCAGCTGGGACTCGAACCAGTGCACACTGTAGGTGTGCGTGACCGTCAGGCCGCCGCCCACAGCACCGCCCACCTCCACGCCCCCCGCCACCAGCCCGCCCCCCTCCTCCAAGGGCATGGGCTTGACATCCTTCACGGAGACGTTGGCGAAGATCACAGAGTCGCCATTGTACTCGATGTTGAAGTCCAGGTGGGTCCACAAGCCCACCTGCAGCGACACACACACGAGAGAGAGAGAGCGAGAGAAAGAGAAAGAGAAAGAGAGAGAGAGAGAGCAAAGGTGTTTGCCAACGTGGAGGAAACACCTTAAATGATAGATAAACTTCCCCAACGGACACCAGCTGTCAAACTGTCAAACACTCACACACACAGATAGATGCAGTGTGTGTGTGTGTCATTCATGAGCACGGCGACATCTGTACCTTGTGACTGTGAGGCAGGAAGCCGCTCTCCTCCATGTACCCCACAAACCCCCAGATGGGAATCTCGTCCATCACAAACTCAAAGTAGTACAGCTCTTCTATGGCCTCGCGGAGCTGGTCCACCTGGAACAAAAGCAGAACCTCGACCGTTACCTTAAAGGATAACTTTGCCGCTCTTTCCACCTCATCGCTATTCATCTGTCCACATTAAGGATATATTGTGAAAGATATGCCTGCAGTTGTGGCCGATTCTCTCTGTGATGATTCCCCCCCCCCTGGGGCCCATATGCTAAATCTTACACCAACGACGTCATTCAACGACGCAAACTTCCCCTTTAATAGAGATAAGCTAGAAAAATGTAAATATCATCCATCACTATATTGTTCTTGTTATGTTCATTTGTATTGTATATAGTATTTTTTATAATATTGTTTTAAAAATTCATACTGCGGGAGGGAATAGGGAGTAAGCATTCCATTGTACTTGTTGCAAATGGCCAATAAAACATCTTGTATCTACAATGCTTTTTAACCAACGATGCTACCTTGACATCAATAATTGAACAATATGTAGCCGCCAGAGGCCTTTATTCTTTATCTCACTCATCTACAAAAGTATGACCAGATGAGAAGGCTTCTCCATTTTTCTTTTTTTATTGTATGTATTATTTTTATGGTATTGTTTTTAGAGATTTATACTGCGGGAGGGAATGGGGAGCAAGCATTCCACTGTACTTGTTACAAATGGCAAATAAACATCTTGTATCTTGTATCTTCTAAAAGAAAAGACTCCTGTTCTATACATGTGTGTATCACACCCATAGTGCAAACAATCCATCTACAGCCTTTTCACACAAACCCTCGACTGCCACCTGGACACAGCGCCATAGACCTCTTCCCAGTCTTGACTGGGAAGAACAAGTTGAATTAAAGCGATTTTATTTAATTTTTATTCACAAAGAACTCCTGTTCCTACAATACCGCTCAATTACTGTGTTGTTGGGGACTGACTGAGTAAAAGACAGGATCTCCCCTGTCTGGGAATTTAACCCCATCCTCTCGCGAGACAGACGGGAACCCTGACCACTCCACTAACGAGGAACTGTTACCTCACATCACTGGGAAGCACAGCGGAAGGTTGAGAGATCACAGCAAAACACAGTGCTGCCACTATCATAACATTGGGCATCCATCCATTTAGGGGGGGCAGTAGCTCAGTGGATAAGGACTTGGCTTGGGGAACCGCAAGGTCGCCGGTTCAAGACCCGGAAACACCAGGTTACTGCACAGGTTACTACACCCTCTCAGGCTTACACTGCTCCCCGGGCCCACCGCTCCTAACACTAGGATGGGTCAAATGCAGAGAACTAATTTCCCTCGGGATAAAATAAGTAGTTAAAATAAGAAATATATACACATACATGACACTATCATACTTTCACGATGCTGCTGCACTACTGGCTCTTTGCACAATTCAACATATGTATATATTGTTATTGTAGAAAATTCATACTGCGGGAGGGAATGGGGAGTAAGCGTTCCATTGTACATTTAGCCTTGTACAATGTTGCATGTGGCCAATAAAAAAACATCTGGAATCTTGCGCTCCCATACCTGTGTCTCTGAGAGCGTGAGTTGGCACAGAGTCTTTTTCTCCACTTTCTCCCGGAAGCGGATGTGATAGAGAGACTGGGCCATCCGATCTCCGTCCAGCACCTCTCCCAGGCTCAGGGACTTGTGGTGCACCTGAGACCAGAGCACCACATGATGACGAGGACTGTACAAACCGCAAGTGAGAACACCAGTAGGAGCTAAATGTAACCGCAAGCTAGGCTGAAATAAAGTGGAAGTTGTATATCCCCCCCCCCTTCATTTAGGTTTGAGTTCAATCAAAACATAGCTTCCTGCTTCCAGTGCATTCTGGGATATGCACTTCCACCCCACGTCCATCTGAATGAACCGAATCCCTCCTGAAGAAAAGCTGTCTAGCAGCCTAGACTAGAAGCTGTTTGTTTGTGGCAATTCAACAAGTGGGTTGGAGAGAGAGAGAGAGAGAGAGAGAGAGAGAGAGAGAGAGAGAGAGAGAGGAGAGAGAGAGAGAGAGAGAGAGAGAGAGAGAGAGAGAGAGAGGAGAGAGAGAGAGAGAGAGAGAGAGAGAGAGAGAGAGAGAGAGAGAGAGAGAGAGAGAGAGAGAGCATTATACAGCTGCTTAAGGATGTCATTCATAGACATGCTGCACAGTATTCTTTTCATGAGCTCTGCTCTTTGTATGCATTTTTTTGTATTTTTATTTATTCTACCATCACACCCACCCCACTATTGTTTTTTCCTTGCCACCCTGAAAGAGGATCACTTTTGTTGGGAGCCTTTTCCAAGAATTCTTTGGTTCAGCACTGCCGTAATTCATATGTTATTCCTTGCCATGTTATAGGGCTAAGTGTACAACATTTTTGTCAAACATCATATTCTAAATATGGGCCGGTCTGAACTTCATCAAAGTAATTTAGAAAAATGAATGGAGCTAGAATGGATCTCCATTGAATATTTGAATATTACACAATCACCTCACATCATCATCATCATCATAATCCATTATGTCAACTATCCAGTATCACTTGTGAAGTGATACAGTTCACACATTTACAATTCAGGCGTAGTCCTCACATGAGCACACATAGACGGAGAACATATAAGCTCTCCGCTGCAAGCATGTGTAACGCACGCATTGTGGTCCATCGTCACGGCAACTGACCTTGTCGGGCCTGCAAACCGGCAGGGTGTAGTAGTGGTACGTCTCCTGTGGGTTATGGTATGGCCCCACTTTGTTCACATACATCGTGACGTTGTCCCCCTGCTTGTAGCCGACTGCCCGGGAGGACGGCAGCACAAACAGCACCACAACACAGTACAGGTACACCATCTTCGGCCGGCCACCCCACACATACCCTACTCCGAACTGCATTTCTGCTAGGGAAAGAAAAGGAAGGCAGTCTTTCAACAGGCCTTATTGGTACACACAGAATGAGGCCTATTGTACTGCACCGAGTAAGACAAGAGAAGACGAGAAGATAAGACGCAATTTGGGCTGCAGAGCATTGCAGTGACATAGTCTCAGGTTGCAAGGTTGTGACAATAGACGTCATTGTTGTGATTGACGACTACACACAGCTACCGTCTGGGTTGTTTTACAGATGCTCATGAGGAGAGGTTACACTTTTCAAGCAGTGACAGGCTATAATACTACCAAAATAAAAATTACACCAACACCAATATCAGCTTCAGGATCCAGCACTGACACCTCTGTGCATCGGCAGCATCAGCCATGAAAAATACTTTAGGTGCACTTGAATGGAAGTCATGCAGTGTGCTTATCGACTATCGAAATACACAGACGACTGACGGTTTCTACAAGAAGAACAGTTCGGGATCCTGCATCTGATCAATGTCAACGTCGCTGTGGGGGGAGGGGGGGGAGTGACTGACTTCTTCTTCGATGACACGTCTCGGAGACGATTCGTAGCAATCAAATGATTTTTTTTTGGATCAGAAAGTAACAGTGATCGCATAGTGTACAATGGTGAATGGTGCGCACACACACACACACACACACACACACACACACACACACACACACACACACACACACACACACACACACACACACACACACACACACACACACACACACACACACACACACACACACACACACACACACACACACACACACACACACACACACACAATGCAACAGAACCTGCCTGTCCGGTCGGACTCTTCGGATGCCAGGGCCCCCGGAGATCCTCCACCTCCGATGTGCGCCGACAGATATTGTTTATATTTCAATTCTAATAATAATAACCATCATGGGAAAACCTCGAGGAGTGTCGATGATGATGACGACGACGTGTGGTCATTATTATTACACTCCGAGTAGACACACATCTGGGCACTTTCACAGGAACATGAGGAACACGCAATTAAGGGAAGAAATCCACGACTCCACGTCACCTTAGAAAATAAAAATAATGACGATAAGGCTGACTTTTCCGGAGTGGGCGGGGCAAGTAAAACCACGCCCCTCTTTACAATTATATCTATACGTAAATAAACACATATATGTTCGGATGTGTGCATCTGTACACACATCTATAGGCATATATCGCGAATTAATATACCTGCGAGTTAATACACCTGCGTAGTATTACACCTTTGCGTTATTTTCTTTGGACGTGTTTTCCGTCCACCTCACGGGCCAATCAGATTGCAACGCCACTGTTTCCCTTTCCGCCACAGGCTACTCAATCACCACCGGCACAGTCGATCGGAGGCTTCCTCACGGCGAACCCGTCTGAATCCGTTGTGCCGGAGTCACGTGTTCCACACATGATGCCTGGATGTTGGTTTTCCCGCGAAACATACGCAACTTTCTCACTTCCCGCGAACCAGTTACACTCACCCACAGCCGCTTTTGAAGAACCTGGCGACGAGTTAGCTAATGCAGTTTAAACACATTTAAACGTACCATGTGAGTATTGTGGACACGTTACTGTTGTATACTGTTAAAGGTTTGGTTATAGTTGTTATTGTCGAATCATATGTGTAGTGTGTGTGTACACCTTTTCGCTGCTCTGTGTGTGTGTATGTATGTATGTGTGTGTGTGACTAGCGTGCTCTTTGCTGTGTAGATCTTGCTGGTTTGTTGTCGTGGCGCCTCTCTCCAGTGATGGGAATTCACGGTCTAGCCAAGCTCATCGCCGACCAGGCTCCAGGTGCCATCAAAGAACATGATATCAAGAGCTATTTCGGTACTATAGAAGTTCTTGATAACTTGCATAACTTGCATCCCATTGTTGATGATTAGTATTTCATACTGACTGACTGACTGTCTGTGTGTATATACTCCTATTCATACTGCGGGAGCGAATGGGGACTACGCACCCCCATTGTACTCATGTACTTAGTATCGATATATCTGGTGATGATGCACGAATTAAGAGATTATAAATATGAGGCCTGGTAGGCCGAGCTCTCAAATAGTTGTCAGATAGCATGACGTGGCGAAATTGCACTTCTGAACCCCAACACATGATCCATTCTTAATTTCCCGTCTGCAAATAAAACAGTAAATCTTCTGTCTTTGGTATGGCATACTCTATACACACACACACACACACACACACACACACACACACACACACACACACACACACACACACACACACACACACACACACTTAGTATAAGTCAATACCTATTATAGCTATCCTTGCATGGAAATGACGGATAATTGTTTTGCAGGGAGAAAGATTGCCATAGATGCGTCTATGTGCATCTACCAGTTTTTAATCGCAGTGCGACAGGATGGCAACCTCCTTCAGAATGAAGATGGAGAGACAACAAGGTATTGTTACAACCCTAACGACAGCATGTGGTTCTGTTTAACACGCACACGGCCACGGACACACCATATCCAGTTCGGGGAACTATTTCCCCGTACTGTATAAGCAGTCAATTAGTTGTATCCCAGAGAGTCCAGGTCTCACAGCGACGTACTTCCCCCTCCCTGTTAGTCTGCTTTTTAAAATTTCTATATATATATGATTTATTTGTGGAATGTTCAAACACAAGAAACGCATACATAAACCCTCACGTTTATGACTGAGTAAAAGTAAATACCATTGTACCATTCTGTAAAATGGGGTAGGCCTTGGCAAAGATATTAGTGATATGAAGATGAGGGTGATATCAACAACACAACACAACACAACACAATACAACCAACCAACAAACAAACAAACAAAAAGCCCAAAAAAAAGAAAACCAAAACAGAACATTTAATATAAATAATAAAAAAAAACACATATTACGTAATTTTATTTTGTTTTATCAATACTTTGTTTTTCTTCTCGTAGCCACCTTATGGGGATGTTCTACCGGACCATCCGCATGCTGGAGCACGGCATCAAACCTGTGTACGTGTTCGACGGCAAGCCCCCACAGATGAAGTCTGGCGAGGTGAGTGCTTTGGCCTTTCGGACTGACTCTTGAGTCTTACCCGCAACAATTCCATACTGTGGCATATACTACTTTATTTGGTGTTAAACTCACAATGTCCTAATGTTTACCTTTGTTGTTTAACTGTGTGTGGTGTTCTCTTGTGGTTTTAATATCTTTCTCTGACTCTCGTTCTCTAGCTGGAGAAGAGAGGGGAGAGGAGGGCAGAGGCTGAGAAGCAGCTGATCAAAGCGCAGGAAGCAGGTAGACTCCTCTCGTCACACGGTTTCCCTCCAGAATATTATTTGCAACTTCGGTAGGGGAAATAAATGCCGTCCATATTGGACATGCAGATAGAACACCGTCTGCATGTCTCACAGCGGCTGCATATATGGGACATGCATGAGACCCATGTTACGTTCCGAGCTGTCTGCTAGATTAGATTAGATTCTAATTGAATAGCTATGATTGGCACACATTTAATGTTTGATGACAAATCGTGAATGCTACTCATGCCACATATTCAAACTCTGAATCGATTTTTCAAATATCGGTTGTTGTTGTTGTTGCGTCCCAATAACCAGGGGAGCAGGAGGACGTCGACAAATTCACCAAGCGCCTGGTGAGAGTCACCAAACAGCACAACGACGAGTGCAAGAAGTTGCTGAGCCTCATGGGCGTGCCATACATCGAGGTCTGCCATAATTATCTTTATTATATATAATATATTATTATTATTATTTTCTTGCTAATTGTAATGCTTAATTGTAATAGTTGTGTTTGTTTTTCGCAGGCGCCGTGTGAGGCGGAGGCCAGCTGTGCTGCTCTTGTGAAGGCGGGAAAGGTCTTCGCCACGGCAACGGAGGACATGGACAGCCTCACCTTCGGGACCAATGTTCTCCTCAGACACCTCCTGGCCAGTGAAGCAAAGTAGGGATGCTGTTGTGTCAGACTGTGCCCTTTTATCAGTGTTTTATTTAAGCTGTCGTATTGATGAAACACAGGTGGGCCCTTCATGTTTTCCAAGATATTACAATATATATTTATCTTGTGTGAAATGCACACTCCTCGTTGCAAATTACAATATGTGTAGGCAGTAAGCACTGTTGTGTTGGTCCAGTTATCTGTGTCCCCTTTTCAGCGGTGCTGTATATCAATGCACTGTGACATGCAGATGTTAAGTCTTGATTCTTGTACTGTGACATGCAGATGTTAAGTCTTGATTCTTGTACTGTGACATGCAGATGTTAAGTCTTGATTCTTGTACTGTGACATGCAGATGTTAAGTCTTGATTCTTGTACTGTGACATGCAGATGTTAAGTCTTGATTCTTGTGTGATGTTCTAGGAAACTTCCTATCCAAGAGTTCCACTTTAGTCGCATGCTGCAGGACATCGGTCTGACAAATGAACAGGTAGGGCATATTGATATCCATAAATTCATATTGATATCCATAAATTCATATTGATATCCAAATACAGACATTGCAGTACATTAATCTAGCCCTTTCCCTCATTTGGACAATGCAAACTCACAATTAATATTCAGTCACACAAATATGTACTCATTAAGTGCCCATGCCTTAGGTGTAACATGTCTTGGCTTCTTATCTGGGCTATGTTTATGTGTAAGGGGCGGCAGTTGCTCAGTCTGTTGTGACTTGGCTTGGGAACTGGAAGGTCGCCGGTTCAAGTCCCCAAAATGGACCAAGTGAGAATTGGTACTTGGGGGTGGGGGAAAGATGCCAAATCGCCTCCTGGGCACTGCCGAGGTGCCCTTGAGCAAGGCCCGAGACTCCTACAGGGCTCCCTGGGCACTGTGTATACAATAGCTGCCCACTGCTCCTAATTCTAGGATGGGTTAAATACATATAAACTACATATAAACTCATGTGTGTACATGAATTTGACCCATAAAGAGGAAATTAAATGTACTTCTATGATCCGTCTCAGTTCATAGACCTGTGCATCCTGCTGGGCTGCGACTACTGTGGCACCATCAAGGGAATCGGCCCCAAGCGCGCCATTGACCTCATCAAGCAGCACGGCTCTATAGAGGAGATCCTGGACAACATAGACCCCAACGTGAGGCCATCCCCTACATGTCTGCGTTGACCTGTTGAGTTTTAACCGGGGGGGGGGGGGTCGGTCATACTGGCGAACATTCAAGATGGAAAAAAACGTTTGACCCGCCAGTATTTTGAAGTGTAGTAATCCTTGAATTGGCTTTCTTGTAACGATACTATAATGAATCACTATAATTACATGTTAATTTCTTCCTCTTTGATTTTAGATTCTTCCTTTTGATTTTAGAATCCAACTATCTATTGTAGCTATAGAATTGTTTTTTTATTTGCCTAAAAAAAGTTTTTCACTACACTGCGTGTCTCCGGTCGTCCCCCATACAGAAGTACCCGGCCCCCGAGGCCTGGCTGTTCAAAGAGGCACGGGGTCTGTTCCTGGATCCCGATGTGGTGGACTGCTCCACGGTGGACCTCAAGTGGAGCGAGCCGGTCGAGGACGACCTCATCCAGTTCATGTGCACCGAGAAGCAGTTCAAGTATGTGCTGCCTCCAACCCCCCCCCCCTCACCGCTCTACCACCTCCATAAATTGAAACGAAAGCTGTAGTAACATTTGATTAGATTGTATTTATTTATATAGATTATATTTTTTGTGCTGGGGTCACCGTGGCAACTGGGCTTTACAGTCCAGTCCATGTCATGTAGATTCGATTTGATGTATTATATATGTAGTATATGGCGTTTAACTTTCGTTGTGTGTTTGTGCTTCTGACACGCAGTGAGGACAGAATCCGTAACGGCTGTAAGAAGATATCAAAGAGCAGGCAGGGCAGTACCCAAGGAAGACTGGATTCCTTCTTCAGCGTGACTGGATCGCTGTCCTCCAAGCGCAAGGTAACCAGAGGCCCAAAACAAACAGCCAGGGAGAAACACAGGCCGGCTGGGTGGACCTAGACAATTAAGTTGGTTCATTCATTTCATTGAAGCCACAAAGAAACCTCATGGTAGACATTCAAAGTCAAAGCTCACCTCTCCAGCGAACACACAGGTTATTCACTATGACTGCTTCTGATTTATTTGCAAGCGACCTTCTGTGCCAATAAATGAAACTTGTCAGTGCAATATATCAACACGATTGCTGAATTGATCACTAAGCATGCCCTTGAGCAATACATTGAAAGGGGCTCACACTCTCGTGTGCCATACCCTTTGGCATTTGACAGACGAAGTGAAATGTTTTATCGTGTCGGATCTGTCTGGGGTGTGTGTGTTTCGTTAACTTAAACCTCATCTTTTCCCAACAAGCTGGTTGATGGAATACAATATTGATCCCTCTTCCATGAATGCAAACATGTCGATCCTCATGTCTTCTTGTCCTCCAGGAGGCTGATGTCAAAGGATCAGCAAAGAAGAAGCAGAAGACAAGCGGAAGCGGCAAATTTAAGAAGGGCAAATAGACTGCCTGGGTTGTCCGAAATAAGTGTACGGAGACTTGGATATTTCCCGTTTGTTTATTTTTGTTGTAAAAAAAAATTAAATGTAATCTTCATGCAAAATTCTGTTAAAATAATGTGACTTACCCAAAGGTGGGCGACGTTTTGATGTGGTCTTTAAAATCGCATAGTTCGATGTGGACATATTTTGATATACCTCGTCTTTATTTGACTGCATAGTGTCGCCGGCAAACTAAAAGTCTCCCTATTGTGACACATTACCGGCGTTCTCCAATCAAAGTGCTGTAGGTGTGGTGCCTCAACTCAAATAACACACAGGGAGCCTCAACTCAACCTTATACGCACAAGTGACTCTTTATACATTTCATTTATATTAATTTCTGCTCTTATTTGCTCAATGAAGTTCAACATTTTAGTCACTTAGTGAGCGGGCAGCTTGGTCGAATACTGCTGAAGTGTGCTTAAACGTCGCACACTAAAATGAACCGGCAAGTAGGCCTCATGAAGTAGCTAGATTGTCGAAGATCCTTTTATCTGCATTTTTAACCCTCCCTTTTCCCCCGTTTACTCCCAGTTGCGTTTAAAGATGTAGACTTCATACCGTGTTGTCAGTCCATGATAAAGCTCACATTCCTGAATTAAGGTACACTTGTGCTCAAGCAGAGCATTACATATAAAAAATATATTTTTGGTAAACTTTTAGAAAGAAAAATATATGGCTACCTCATTGTAACAAACTGCTGATACAGTACAGAATAAAGAGCTTTTTCTATACACATTCTGTATGAAAACAAGTATACAGATAACTGCATTCTTAACATGTCAAATGACGAATAAAAAATAATTTCCGATATAAATAGATAAGCGTCATTAGGAGCAATCGGAAGGCAAGTTCGGGTTGAGCTGCCGTCTTCAGGCTTTGGTTTCCATCTCCGAGTACACCAGCACAGCCTCTCCAACAAAGCTGAAGAATACACTGAAACAACAAATCCAGCATAAACACTGGAGAAACCGGGTGGAAGAAAGTGTCTCCCTATCAAGTATCCCTACATTTCCGGCAACTATTTTTACAATATACCAGAAGAAACACTATGAAACCTGCAAGAGAACAGTGCAGGTTGGATGTTCTCGAGAGCCACATCTCAAAATATATAATTCAAATATTATTCTTATTATAGTCTTATATAGAACATCTGTTCGGTTGTGGCGCTGCACGTAAATCTCCCCACAACCAACATGTTTGGGATCAAATGAGATTGAAGGCTTGAAGCAGGCAGTCAGGCAGAGACTCACCAGGTCAAGGACGGGAGGTTGCTGGTCAACTGGAAGGCGAGGGGGGAAAGGGTAACCGCAGTCAGCTGTGGTGGGTAAGGGAGAGGGGTCAGTAAAGAGACGTCAGCTGGTTTGGAGTACATACAGCACACAGGCTCCTTGATATCGGCGCAGACATTCTTTCAGAGTTCTGCATTGAGTGTTTATTCTGAGAAAAAATAAATGTAACATTTCGTATTTGTGAATGAGCAACAATCAAAAGGGAGACGTTACCTTGGACAGTAATGTCCAAGTCCTACACTCCTCGGGGGACAAACCGCTGTTCAGCTTCACTGTAGCCAATAGCAGAAGAAACCCCAGCAAGGCACTAAGAGAGAGACAGACAGGACAGATATAGGTGTGGTTCTCCCACAGTACCTAAGAAGATGGAATAACTATATATTTGCAGATGTTCATTGAATAACCATTGCCATATCCAAATACGATCATCAATATTAAATGCATAAAGATTGTTTGACTGTCTGGAGAGGAAAAAAGAGCCAGGGTTCATGTCTAATATTCAGGGTATCCACTAACGACGGTCCTGGAGCGCTTCTAAAGAGCACCACCTGCCAATTGTCTTGTCAAATGACTCATGTTTGCCCTTCCTGTCATCCAGAAGGAATGAGCCTCCATTATCTACCACAGAGGCTGCTTATCACCATAGAAACATGCTCCTATGTGCCACTCGTGTGTGTGTGTGTAAGGAAAAACAGGGAAAGGTTGTTCTACAGTTCACGTGTCTATTTATGAGTCTTACATATGTAGACTATTTGAACGAATAGTAATCTGGAATACAACATGAAGATAGTTTGAAATCAACTGAACCATGAACGGTCAAAGTTACTAATCAATGCCATCAATTGATCAGGGACTCAGCAGCAGTCTTTAGTTTGACCTATGACTATGGAGGGTGGCCAGGAATATTACACTGTAGCTCTAGTCGTTAATGCAGGTCTGGATCCAGTGGTGGTGGATAAAGCACTTAATCAATACCCAAGTCAATAAGTACACGCTTACTCAGAGTGAACAGTACATTTGCTCAGCGAAGGTTATTCTATTATAATATAGTAGTACATTTTGTACGTATAAGCTGTACATTATATGCAAGTATCTGAAGTAAAAGTACACACAGCGTGCATCACACCATGACTCTTACAGTGATGTGTACACGCATTCCATTCTCAACTCGTAAAACCTGCTAACTCGTAAAACCTGTCAAGCTAGGGTGAGATGAGTAGGCTACGCTACTTTGCATCATTGGATCCAAGCCTTTACCTTTAAACTTTCCTGACTTACTCGATTCTTAAAACAGTGTGACACTGAACAAGGGAAGGCTATGTATTTAAACTATTGTTTACTATTGGTTACCACAACAAATCCTAGTTTGTCCTAAAAAACTAGTGTGGAGCCTCACCTGGCACAGCAGCCCCAATGAAATGTACTGGAACCAAGGAGAGGAAACTCCCAGGCACCGAATAGGTCACCTGGAAGGAGAACCCTGGTTATCCAAATCTAAATCTGGAGGCTTGAATTCCGTTTTTATTGGTCACAAACATGTGTACACACACACACACACACACAATGAAATGTGTTTCTCTGCATTTAACCCATCCTAGTATTAGGAGCAGTGGGCAGCTATTTTATATACAGCGCAGTGTAGGGGTCTGGTGCCTTGCCCAAGGGCACCTCGGCAGTGCCCAGGTGTTTTATTTTTGGGACTTGAACCGGCGACCTTCCAGACTGAGCTACTGCCGCCCCATCATATCAACAGGATCCATCACATATGGATTATTGATCAAAGGCGACAATTATGAACGATGCCTGCCTTTTACGGTGCATTTATTCCATTAACCTTATTTCCATTCGGGCCAATAGGCTGTCCAGTATTGACAATAACAATGGGGCAAAGAACTGTTTAAATTGAAACGTGTCGCTGTGTGAAAGAGAGGGATGGCTTATTGACCATGACAAACAATACAAATAAAGTGATTATTACTATCGTTCTTACCGGTGGGGTGAGCAGCCAGGGCCAGCAGAAAAACACTAGAGGTTTATGATAAAGATTACATTATATGTTAAGCAGGCGTCAAGTCATTCATAGGATATATCGGATATACATAGGATATATCATTCATAGGAGATAAACATCTTGGGAATTATAATAGCTGCCTGCTGGGTGATTCCACGCCTGTTGAGTTTACAATGTTTGGCTGTTATTTCCAAGTTGTTTTAAATGTTCGTGGTAGCTTATTCATGGAACACAATCGTCTGGTTGTATTTTTCACTATGAAAATCTGCTGTTTGGTACGTTATATTCACCCAATATCAATCCAATACCGCATTCTTAAACAAGGTTTTTTGGTCAACTTAGTTTTCCTTACCTGAACATGCAGTTAATGTACTGCTGGTCAAAGACACTGTAAAGAGAGCACAACATGAGAACGTTATTCGTGTCATTCATTAAAATCTAAGGGATCATTCAATAACCTTAGATCATCAATGATCTAAGATCATGACTTTTTCCAGTGTCCTAGATTCTTCACAAGACTTGCCTTAGCGGTGTGGATTTGAAGCGTACTCTGAACACTCGGTATGCGCCTTAATAAAAAGGGAATACAAATGATGTCATATTACCTGTACTGTGAAAGCGGTCACAGTCAGAAGAATAAGGTTGTTAGCCAGCAGTATTGCTGAGCCTTTTATATATATATATATATATATATATATATATATATATATATATATATATATATATATATATATATATATATATATATATATTATTCTATATATATATAATATTCGCAAAGCCATGATCAATAAACTGAAATACACCTTGTTCCACTTGGAGAGCAGAGAGAGAGAGCCCAGAAACAGGGAAACAGGTCATACTTACCAACACAAGACACATGACAAACCGCCCATCCATAAGTATTCAAATCAAACTGTTAAAAAAGGCAAGCATTCTTAACAGCCCAAATGTCCCGAAAAATATATTTATATATATTTCTTCTTTATAATTGTTATTTTTGCATTCTTGAATGTTGTAAATACATTTTAAATATATAAAGAAAGTAAACAAATGTAATAATTACCCCAGGATTACATAGAGGGAGGTTGACTGCAGACATGAACATGATACACATACTACAGGATGATAAAGAGATGAAAAGTGTTAAGTCTAGGATATCTAGCTCCGTTTTACAGCCACACAATGTTATTTGAAGTGTTTCAGAAATACGTATACACACCTAATAAGCTTGGACCAAGACGCCTTCTGTTAATGATTTGAGAAAAAAAAAAATCGAATCAACATTTATGTCTTCACTTTGGTTTAGTTTTAATTGTAGTCCCACCTATCCAAAGTGCAACACCTACCTCTCTGTGAAGGACCCTCAGCAGGAGGTAGCTGACCACACGGGAGGAATTTTGGAGAGTGAAAAAATAAGGAATGTCCTGAGACGAGGAAGAAAGGACAAAAGTCAGGAGAGTCGTCGTCGTCGTCGTCGTCATTCTGACGGTCCACCGACGTCAGACGCAAAAGGTCGGAAAACGCTAGCGAGAGAGTTGCACGATAGCGAGAGAGCGCGTACCATGTGGGATAAAGCCCGGGAACCGGCGTAGATGGATCCTAGGAACATGAGCGACCCTGGGAGCCAGGAGAGAGCCGTCGACCTGTAGGATTAAAGTCGGTTAGCTGCAGGATATGGTTGAAAATCAGTATCCCGATAATCATCAAATAATTAGTTTGATGCCGCTAAGCTATCACGATATGGCAAAAAGAAAAACACAAATGACATCATCAAAATGACAGCTGTACAAATAGCTGCCCGCTGCTCCTAATACTAGGATGGGTTAAATGCAGAGAATCCTTTCACTGTACTGTACTGTGCTGTACACTGACACATTTGAATTATTATTATTTAACTGCAATTTAATGTTATTGTGTGATGTCAACAAAAGAAGACATTTAAAAAATGTATACCTAATTTTGAAAACTTTTTAAAACCACATTTGCATGTCATCATCAAGGTACACAACATAATTGCGTATAATGATATCCCGTTTTCATCATAGATATGATGATAACGATAAACAATAATATTGAATTCTTATCCAGCCCTAGTAGTGAAATACACAACTCGCAAACAATTCATATCTAACCAAAAGGTTTATGGGTTCAAACCCTGAATATTATGTCTACTTGCAGGCCTTCTTGAAGGCCAAACCCAACCTGTACCTTAAATACATCTCAAAATGAGAAAAAGAGTTAAAAGTGGTTCAAATCGACCCTGACCCTTTATTGTTGGGTCTGTGATTTGAACATGAAGGTATTGAGATGAGATGAGATGTACTTTATGAATCCCAGAAGACAGAAAATGATCAGGCATCATTGAACCTCACCTGGAGATGTGGCTCATCTCCACCCATCCCAGCCTCCAAGACAGAAGAAGAAGAACAGCGCCTACTAGTGTCTGCCATCTGAATAGGACATATACAAAGGAAAAGATAAGTGGAAGCAGCATATCAACAATACATGGATTGAATTATTTGATATATAAAAAAAAAAAAGTCCCTTACCCTTGAAATAAAGTTGGAAACGTGAACTTCAAGTCAGACAGGACAAACTAGAGAAAGAGAAAGAAGAAGAAAAGCATACGTCAGTCCCACTAGTAGAAGGTAAACAAGTCAAGTCCCAACAAGACCCTAGGCTAGACTTTGGTGAGTGTGCAGAATTATACCTTGAAACGTTTTTTCCAGGAAACATTCACACTTAGGTCCACAATCGCATGGTATTGTGAAAAATTGCATGTTTATTAAATATGGGTATTAAATATATCATATAGACCATCTAAAATGAGTGCAGCTAGATGCATGCATGCATTCCTAAATGCATTTTTTTACCTAGCTTTGCGTTATTGAATAAGTTATACAACGTATTTATTTAGCTGAGTGTAGTTATATTTAGGTATTATATTAAGTTATATTAAGTTTACTATCCCACACTATTAACCTGTACAGGTGTGGCGGAGAAGGACAACCTATAACATCGTTGCGCCAAACGCCCACACTGCAAAGTAACAACAACAACTACAACATAAAAGTGATTAAATATGTTAAAGATAAGAACGTGTGCAGTCTACTAACTTAAAAACAAAACAAAAAAAACAGCCACTTTACCTTATTGGTGAAATACGATCCAACGAAGACGATGCTGAACACCAGTCCAGTCGTGGGTCCTTTCCACTTCATGTTGCCGCGGAGGACACATCACTCAATAATTGCAATCAATCAATGATTTTACGGCACACAGTTATTATTATTCAAGTAAGAAGACATAGTTAAAAAAAAAAAGTCATCTAAAACTTTCCTCTGCTGTTTAGTTTAGTTGAGTTTAGCACGGCGGTGACACGTCACGCGTCTGACGCTTCGGACCGTTCGTTTGAAGCCTGAGGTGGGATGTCCTCCGACCTCGGTGCGTTAGAGGCCGCTACGAAGTCGGAGAACACGCACGCTAACCGCTCAACCTTGCGTTCATTGCGCTTGTATAGCTAACACTATTAACCAGACGACATACTTACAAATGTACTCTTTAAAAAACTGCTAGGGATAACATCAACATTTATTTGTAGATATGTTTTAATCAGCTACTGTATTGGTTTCGTTATGGGGGTTATTTTTTACTTCGAACGCAGCACGGGTCACGTGGCTCTGCGGCGCTAGTTTCCGTGTTGTTGATGTCAGTCTGGACCGGGAGCCGCTGCGGGGTTTTAAGGGTCTACGGTTTCTAACGATGGTGGTGCAGCTATGGCCTTTCTGAAAACAAAAGAACGATCTAAAGAAAGGTAAGTGCGTTGACAACTCTCTAAACCACCACTCCACATTAGAATTTGAGATTAGATTTTGAGTCTCGTGTTATTGAAAGTATTAACGTTGTAAAAACCGTGCCTGGTGTGTTTATACAGTAGCTAAAGGCCAGTGATATTGTGCACATGAGTGAATTTCTGTATACGCAAATACATTTTTTTGCAAAGTTTAATTCAGTGATGCACGATACACACATAATGCATCATTTAGTGTGCAGCAATGTTACTGGCTTTTGTTGATGACTTGTGTCCTTACAACAAAATACATTTATTTATACAATTAGTATTTAAAATGAAGCTATCATGAATGGATCTAGAATTATACAGGGTTAATTAAAGTGGCTTTCATGAATGCATCTATACAAAAAAATAAGGCCTTAATGTGGATTACAATTTGGGTAAAAAAATAGAAAATTTGATCTAAGTAGTTAATGTTTTTGGTTAGTTTTGGTTATTGTAAAGTTGGTCTTACATTTAATTACGAGTGGCATTAGAATTAAAAGTCTTAAGCAGTCTTACATATAACTTGAGGAGGAGATCCTGGACTGGTAGTCTACTTCTAATAACACAATTCCATCCAACAAAGCTAAAACTGTATTGTATCCATTGATGATGTGTTATGCTGCTAGTCTGTAGGAGTTCACGTCATGCCAATTGCAGTTCAATACAAACAAGAATCAAGCAAGCAAAGCCCACAAACTTTAGGCTTGAGGAACATTAACAGGCCTATTCGGCATGTTACTGAGCTCACAGGCAAGGGGACCGATTGCTTGTTGTAATGATAGCGTGGATAACCCTTGCATTAACCTTGTGGTCTTCTGGTGTCACTATTGCAGGCTCATGTTACAAGGCCTTCTGTGGGTCAGTGCATTAGAAACAGGATATGTGTTCCATATGTGATGCATATTTAGTATTTTAAGTGCTGCATAAACCAATGTAATCAGAAGACTTCTCACAATTTATCACTCAGTAAAAATATGTCAATACTATGCTTTTTTTAATGTGGCAGATAACAAAGGTGACTTGATTTGGATACAAGCATGTCAATTCATGTGTGATGTTTCAAAGGGAGAATGATTTAGTGATATATTCGACTGGTGCCTTATATATTATGGTGTATATATAACTGGTTCAGTCTGGTGCCTTGCTCAAGGGCACCAGACCCCTACACTGCTCGGTATTGCCCATGTGTTTCCTGGACTTGAACCGGTGACCCTCCGGTTCTCAAGCCAAGTCCCAACAGACTGAGCTGCTGCCACCTCAGCGGACAACACATACCTGACACCAGCAGACCACACAACTTTAGGCCTGGTCTGGTTCTAACATCTGGCTTCTCAACAAACTGGAGCTAACATGCGTTAGATGATTATTTTCTGACCCTCCTCTCATGCCAGGTTAAGGGGCCTGTATTTGTTGCTTTCACAGCTTGCTGAGCACACTTCACATGCCGATCTTGTTTTTCCATCCATGCTCAATTCATAGGTTCTCCCTCTTGCTGCTGGATCTCGAGGAATACTACTTTGAGCAGCACACGGCTTACCAACTTGGCGCAAACTCGAAAAAGTGAGGCTACCTGATGAATTGTCAAAGGGTTATCAGCACTGCAGGGAAAACTATACACCAGCCAATGTTTTTGATATACTGTCTCTTTATACGTTTGGTTTCAGAAAGGTCAGGGGTTCCTTCAAAGTTTGCTCTAAATCGCTCATATTTGATCCTGAAGACTTTGCTGAGCCAATATTAAAGGTGTGTGTTTATTTTTGTCTTGACTGACTCTGACATGCTACAGCGTACCCCAAATTGTTGTCATTTCAATTGTGCTGACTTCTTTCCTTCTTTTTTCCCTACAGATTCCTCTCAGGGAGTGTAAGAAGATTGAGGTTGTGGTCAAAACGGACAACCCCTTTGAGTGAGTACTGCACTGCCACTGTTTGAGCAGGCCGAGTTGACTGCCAAACTGGTTGAATGAAACCAGCGGTGAATCAGGTGGTGCTGAGGATTGTAGTTGTGTATTAAAGTGTAACACCAAATAGGTATTTCAGGAGACCATTTGATCATATGGTCATATGTTAATTTATTCTACAGGTCCAAGCCACCGACCATCTCTATTTTATGCGGACAGGTGTGTTGTATTTCCTTTTTTATATTAATACATATACATATACGTGTGTGTGTGTGTGTGTGTGTGTGTGTGTGTGTGTGTGTGTGTGTGTGTGTGTGTGTGTGTGTGTGTGTGTGTGTGTGTGTGTGTGTGTGTGTGTGTGTGTGTGTGTGTGTGTGTGTGTGTGTGTGTGTGTGTGTGTGTGTGTGTGTGTGTGTGTGTGTGTGTGAGATAAATATATGTTCAATCATTTCGAAGGCTAATCTATTCTGTTATTAATGTATTGAAATGTGTGTGTGTGTGTGTGTGTCAAATTTTACATGACATCTGCACTTGCAAAATCTGATTTCAGGCCAATTACATCAAAGAAGACAATGTCATCGCGCCATACAGAATGGAGAGGGTGAGCGCGTCAAATCTGTCCAAACACAAATCACACATCATATGTTCATTGAACACGCATGGCATTTGTTGATCGCGAGCAATCAAACCAAGCATGAAATAGTGATTTGTCAATCCACCACAATGTCTGTGTACTGAAAAGTAAAGGAAGTGAATTACGGCCAGAGAAAGCGTCACCACGCTACAGCTATTCTCTTGATCTATCTTTTTTAAACCAGTGTAGATTTCTCTCATAATTAATATTTTGACATTATTTTCATCGTAGACTAGGAGATGTTTGTAACGTGCTCAAAGAAGCCCTGACTTGTTCTAAAACAATACCGACAGTACTGGTTATTTGATAGTTCATATCATTTAACGGGATCTAGGAACAGAACGTAGAGACGGAGATAATTGGGGCGGCAGTAGCTCAGTCTGTTGGAACTTGGCTTGGGAACCGGAGGGTCGCAGGTTCAAAGTCCCTAATACGGACCAAGTACGGAGTGAGAACTGACACTTGGAAAAATGTGCAAGTGTCCTTAACTATGAACTGTGTGCTACTCTCTCACAGGGTGAAAAGAGATTTAACTTTCAACTGGAGGTTTGGAATAAAACGGAAGATGTTGTGCAAACATTACTACAGGTATTTATCTCTCGAATTATTGATTGACCTACATTTTGCTATTTGCTCCAAGTGCTCCAGCTTTCTTATCTAACATTTCCTGATATGTGTTAATGATGTACTCAATCGTTATATGGTTGCATATACGTGGCATATGGTTTCTTGCACAGAACCATTTGTGAAGTCGGTCATCCTTTCAAACCGTTTGAAACAGGGCTGGCACTTTCACAAAATACTTAGCAGGTGCTTGGAAGAACCATCTGTCTAGCGCCGTCTATTACGGGCTAACTTCAACCAATCATATTAGTCGCGGCTAAGCTGCCAAACCGAAAAAAAGTTGTAGCCAATACTACACAATTTGCCATCACCAATAGACCTATCTTAACCTTTTCTAAATGTTTAAGGGTAGTTGTTTGATCTTTAAGCCAATGTAAACAGACACAATGGATGGCATGGTTTTACTTGTTTGACTAAACTGAATTAAGCTTGTTTTTGTATTGTATGCATAGGATGTGGAAGCAACATCCGGCTATCCCATTATGCCTTGTATTTACATAAACAAAGCACTAAATAACACCCAGAGGAACTCATGTCTATTAGTTGACTAGATCCTGTCCGCGTACATTTAACTTTTTATTGATCACATAGTCCCTTTTTCAAATGGGTTTGACGCGAAAGGATTGCATCAAATTCACAATAATGTACTATTAAAAAATTAAAATTAAAATGTATATAATATTTGATTGTTTATTAAATACTGCCAACTCTTCAGCTCCACAGGGCATCCTGCCTAGACAAACTTGGTGACCAGACTGCAATGGTGAGTCATTACATCATCTACACTCTGTTTATCTTTTGGAACAGTGAATACATTTTATATATAATAATAATATTGCTGCTTGAGCTTTGTATATTTAAAGCAAAACTACAAGATCTTTCAGATGGAATATATTACAAATAAAATATTTAAAAAATATATATAGTAAGTAGGGTCATGGCATGTTATGCATGTTCAGGATTGCAAGGGATTCAAATAAAAAAACGATGTTAAAATAAAATGACTATATTGATTCGATTGTTTTATATGTAATGTGTATCACATACATAGTTTCAGCACCAGCCCCGTCTGTTTTTGTTTCCAGATTGAAGCAAATTTACAGTCACGACTGGCGAGAGCGTCATTTGACAAACACAGGTATTACAATCATGAATGTGCATGTACTTATGATGGTGATGAAGTAGCTGGGACAGATTGATGACCTGAATGTGTGCACTTGCAGTACTGTACATGCAGCTTTGGACAAAAATCCATCAAATGCCATATATAAATGTAATTTATTCACTTCTAAAACAACATTTTGTAGTTGAATGTTTTAATGATGTGATATATATTGAAGGGATATTTAATTGATTCTTTGTGACTCTGTCACATGCCACCTAAGTGTCTTTCAGGCACCACCTAGGTGTTGTTTTCTGGGCTCCTCCGACACACAGGACACTGGGAGATGTTGAGTGGCAAAGTGTTCCATACGGACATATGGTCTGCGCTCTCCCTGAAAGAACATAATAAGAGTAACCTGTGGGCTTTGAATACTCAACGTGTGGAGCCTCACCCCAGAGTTTAATCAATCCGGCAACTACACACACACACTCCACAGTACATATTATTATTATCACTAGTGCCGCTCAAAGCTTTCAAAACGTGCATGTTTTCCGAATGGACCGATTTCTTGGCCTCCAGTAATGCTGCTTGCTTCTCAAGAACCGCTCGTCCAAACAACGTCCCACAACTCGACCTTGTTCATTAGGTCTACAGCAATACACCCGTTAAGGGTGAAGTCAATCGGATGTCATACATCCATCCATACATCCATACATACACAGAGACTCCACCTGATTATAGTTTTGATTATTATATTCATGTTGATGTTTTTTTGGTTTTCATTTTTTTTTTTTTCAAGCTTTCAGAGTGTGATCGAGAGACCCCACATGGAGTGTGTGGCGGAGATGGTCCTTCCCCTGGTGTCCAACCCCGGGCACGTCTGCATCACGGACGAAGGCCTCTACTTCCAGCCCCTCAACGGGTACCCGGTGAGTCGCCCCCCCCCCCCCGCATTGGACGCACCGCGTCGACACTTAACTCGCCTCCGCTCACTTTGTGCCTAATCCAATTACACCAATTTCACCGTGGGTCGCATGCAAGCCGTTGCACAACAGTGGACTCTTAGCCAGCGCTCTACACATCATTCACCTCATATAATGATTATTGTCGCTTCTGTGTCTTATTAAATCAAATGTAGGAACAGGTGATTCATATCAAACTCCACCAAGTCCTAAGGATCTACAAAAGGAGGCATGGGCTCAGGCCATTGGTGAGTGATGGAAGCAAAATGTTAGTTCAGTAGTATGCTGTGTTATGTAATTATATACACCAAGCGAATGTACGGGGCAGGACCCTTTAGAATGTTTCAACAATTGCAAGGTTTTCAAAGTTACATGACAAAGTGTGCGTGTGTCCAGGGCCTGGAGGTCTTCTGTACGGAGAACGACCCGTGCTCTGACATCTACCTGAAGTTCTACAACACGTCCGACCGAGACGAGGTCTACTACTACATCGCCACTTTCTTGGGTCAGTCCACCCACACGAGAGCCACTGCTTTAACAAGCCTTTATTTTATGTGATTTAGCGGACACTTTTGTCAAAAGCGAGAGGTTGGATTGAGGCCATTGCATGCACTGAAAATGAGGGTATTTGTCCCCAACCCTCAGTAATTCTTCGATTTTGGGTGATGTAAAGTTGGTCTTAACTTTCATTCCGAACGGCATTATAAAACTCTTTAAAAAAACAACAACCATTAACTCACTTTAATCTTTCCTTAAGATATAGATGCCCTGTTTAAATCACTTAAAGTACTAATTAATTAATAGTAATCAACCAATAGAGACTTATGTTCACAAGAGGACAGAGCTGGAGGGAGGGCAGCAATCAATAAAAACCAACGACACATACGATGAAATATCTTTAACTAGGGCTGAGCGATATGGAAAAATGTATTATCACAATGTTTATGGGTCATTTTGATGAATATGATGAATATAATATATGCTTATTAATTCAAAATACCATTCTTAACAGTCTAACAGTGTTGTTAGTGAAGCATTTGGAGATTTTCAGTGTGGTGTCGGACTAAAACTAGTTTTCCTTTCTCTCCGACGTTTTTCAAACATCCATATTTGATCATTTTTAAGGACATATCTTCTCGTCGTATTTAATTTAGACTCTAAAACCGGGTATCACGGTAAGTCGCTTTCTCTCATTTTGCGACGATACAATAACCATTAAAAGATGATGGTTTCGAATGAATAATTATCCAATTATTTCCCAGCCCTATCTTCCTTTTTAACGAACCAATATGCGCTTTTTTTTCTTTTTCTTTTAAATTAAATTAAATTAAATTAATTTTCCCGCTCCAGAGAACCACATGACGGAGCACACGGCAGAGAGCTACATGCTACAGTGGCAGCGCGGTCGCCTCAGCAACTACCAGTACCTACTTCACCTCAACAACCTGGCCGACCGCAGCTGCAACGACCTGTCCCAGTACCCCATCCTCCCCTGGGTGGTGGCCGACTACGCCAGCCCCCAGCTAGGTAGCGGCTACATGGCTACACAATTTGGGAGGTGTTATTTTATTAAATTAAAGTTATTTTATTAAAATTAAAATTTTGATCTGTTATATTTGGTATAAAGAGAAGAAGAAAAAACAATGTGTCTTTGCAAGTTTGGGATACAAAAAACCCCATCTATGTTGATGATTTAATTCTATATTTATATATATATATATATATATATATATATATATATATATATATATATATATATATATATATAATTAGTATGTTAATGTGTAGGAGAGGAAAAATGCAGTCTTGTCTCAAGATGGTGTTTCTTTGTGCTTTTCATTTTGTATGTGATCTTCAAATCATTTTTTAACACGGCTATGAACCGTCTGTGCATTTGTTGTTGTTGCTTTGTTTTTCGTAGATTTGACGAACTCTGCTACGTTCAGAGATTTGAGCAAACCCATCGGAGCTCTTAACAAGGAGAGACTCGAGCGGCTACTGGTAAGAATCACACGAAACGATCAATGAAAACATGTTTAATACTTTTAACGTTTTCGAAAGATCGGCCCCTTTTCTCATTTAGGTGTTTTTTTTAGGTCACGACCTTTCAAATCTTGCCTTTTAGTCTCATATTTCAGTAATTTGATAGTTGTTGGTTTAAGGAATATTGTACTACCAGGACTACCAGTTCATCCTGCTAATCCTGGCTAGCCAGGGGACTCTCGGTGTAACACGATTAGCCCGCTGTGAACTGTAAAACTCCTTTATCTCCGTCTGTCTGTCTGTCTGTGTGTGTTTTGGGGTACAGTCGCGGTACAGAGGCATGCCGGAGCCTCGCTTCATGTACGGCAGCCACTACTCTTCCCCGGGTTACGTCCTCTTCTACCTGGTCAGAGTCGGTACGTCTAGTTTAGCCTGGGCTCTCCGTCCACCCCCCCCCCCCCATGAAGTCACATTAACACGTGACATCGGCACATAATAACTAATGTATTATGTATAGCTAATGTACCACTGTATCAAAAAACAAATGATTAAAAACATTATATGAAAGTATGTCACTTTGGATGACTGCTACATGACCTACTGGTCGTTTTTGTGATGTGTCTTGTAGTTCTGCTTGATCTATTGTGGAGTGTGTGTGGTTGGTGTCTGGTTTAGGCTTCTTAAACCAGCCACCAACCACACACACTCAATATACATACAGTTGCAAGAAAAAGTATGTGAACCCTTTGGAATTACCTGGATTTCTGCATAAATTGTTCATAAAATGTGTTCTGACCTTCATCTAAGTCACAAAAATAGACAAACCCAGTCTGCTTAAACTAATACCACACAAACAATTATATGTTTTCATGTTTTTATTGAACACACCATGTAAACATTCGCAGTGCAGGGTGGAAAAAGTATGTGAACCCCTATGCTAATAACTTCTCCAAGAGCTTATTGGAGTCAGGAGTCAGCCAACCTGGAGTCCAATCAATGAAACGAGATTGGAGGTGTTGGTTAAAGCTGCCCTGCCCTATAAAAAACACCATTTTTGAGTTTGCTATTCTCAAGAAGCATTGCCTGATGTGAACCATTTTGTGTGAACCTCGCACAAAAGAGCTCTCAGAAGACCTAAGATTAAGAATTGTTGACATGCATAAAGCTGGAAAGGGTTACAAAAGTATCTCTAAAAGCCTTGATGTTCATCAGTCCACGGTAAGACAAATTGTCTATAAATGGAGAAAGTTCAGCACTGTTGCTACTCTCCCTAGGAGTGGCCGTCCTGTAAAGAGGACTGCAAGAGCACAGCGCAGAATGCTCAATGAGGTGATGAAGAATCCTAGTGTCAGCTAAAGACTTACAAAAATCTCTGGCACATGCTAACATCTCTGTTGACAAATCTACAATACGTAAAACACTGAACAAGAATGGAGTTCCTGGGAGGACACCACGGAGGAAGCCATTGCTGTCCAAAAAAACCATTGCTTCACGTTTGAAGTTTGCAAAAGAGCACCTGGATGTTCCACAGCACTACTGGCAAAATATTCTGTGGACAGATGAAACCAAAGTTGAGTTGTTTGGAAGGAACACACAACACTATGTGTGGAGAAAAACAGGATCAGCACACCAACATCAAAACCTCGTCCCAACTGTGAAGTATGGTGGAGGGGGCTTCATGGTTTGGTGCTGCTTTGCTGCCTCAGGGCCTGGACAGATTGCTATCATCGACGGAAAAATGAATTCCCAAGTTTACCAAGACATTTTGCAGGAGAACTTAAGGCCATTTGTCCACCAATTGACACTCAACAGAAGATTGGTGATGCAACAGGACAATGACCCAAAGCACAGAAGTAAATCAACAACAGCATGGCTTCAACAGAAGAAAATACGCCTTCTGGAGTAGCCCAGTCAGAGTCCTGACCTCAACCCGATTGAGATGCTATGGCATGACCTCAAGAGAGCGACCAGACATCCCAAGAATATTGCTGAACTGAAACTGTTTTGTAAAGACCGTTGTGCATTGTCTGATCTGCAACTACAGGAAACGTTTGGTTGAGGTTATTGCTGCCAAAGGAGGGTCAACCAGTTGTTAAATCCAAGGGTTCACATACTTTTTCCAACTTGCACTGCGAATGTTTACATGGTGTGTTTAATAAAAACATGAAAACATATTGTTTGTGTGGTATTAGTTTAAGCAGACTGTGTTTGTCTATTGTTGTGACTTAGATGAAGGTCGGAACACATTTTATGACCAATTTATGCAGAAATCCAGGTAATTCCAAAGTGTTCACATACTTTTTCTTGCAACTGTATATATATATATTATTATATATATATTTTTTTATTACAGGCATTAACGTAGGGGTTTTTCTTCATATTTGTGGTCACTTGAAAAAGAGTAAATAATGTATTAGTTGTAGTGCAGTATTTCTAGCTAATGCAGCAGCATCTCTCAAATCTATGCCTGTTTAAATCTACTCAGAAATGTGACAGTTGTGCTTCTCTTTCGTGTGTGTGTGTGTGTGTGTGTGTGTGTGTGTGTGTGTGTGTGTGTGTGTGTGTGTGTGTGTGTGTGTGCGTGTGCGTGTGCGTGTGCGTGTGCGTGCGCGCGTGCGTGCGTGCGTGCGTGCGTGCGTGCGTTTAAATCTTGGTTTCATGTCTTCTTTTTTGTTGTTGTTTGTATTGTCTCTCTTTTAATTTGCCCTCGTTCCTCCTGGGCAGCACCCGAGCACATGTTGTCTCTCCAGAACGGGCGCTACGACCACGCAGACAGGATGTTTAACAGGTAGCCCGTCTTCTTGGTTCGTCCGATCAGACTCTTTCCTCAGAACATTTCCTCGTGGTTCTGAAGGTACTCGACCCGACAACCAGGGTTATGAATATAAATAATAATATTAGGAGGTTACAGCTAGTTTAGGTTTTAGGTTGTGTGTTCTTCTTCATGTACTTCCTGTTCCGGCTTCATTGAGTTTGAATGATCATAAGTTGTTCATAAAAGCTGTATGAGTGTAGGTCTTGAGAACATAAATAATATAATACATCCACGCTGTGTGTTCTTTACAGTATCGGAGAAACGTGGAAGAATTGCCTCGAAGGCGCAACCGACTTCAAAGAGGTAAAAAAACTACACTTGTTATTGCTTAACGTTATTGCTTTGTCATTATATACCTCAACACTATAAACACTACCCGGATCCTTCCAAGATGTAGTTCTATATTGTTTGCCAACGTATTGTACTATTACCATATTATACTTTATTGCACTTTTGACTTCTGGTGACGAGTTGTTCTCTTACCTACCTTTGTTGAAACACACTCGCTTTAGATAAAAGTGTCTGCTTAATGACCGTATTGTAATGTACCGTGTGCAAATCCAGGATGTTTTTGAATATCGCTGTAACAGACTTGACATATAAACTTGTTCCTGTTCCAGTTGATTCCGGAGTTCTATGGGGACGATCCCAACTTCCTCGAAAACCAGTTTAGCATCGATTTGGGGAGGAGGCAGAACGGAAGCGCCATCAATGAAGTTACCCTGCCTCCCTGGGCCTCAGGTTTCTGCTCTACACAGTTATATTATATATATATATATAGATATAGTATTGTGTCACTTACGGACGGATAGTATCCCCATAGTGAACATCGTCGACACCTTCGATTGTTTCATCATGAACAGATGCACTACTAAGAGAAATTATTATTTAAAAATAATTTGTATTATTACATGTATAGATCATACACATGAACATTGGGATGAAAACAAAAACATGCACGCATTTTAATTATTTTAAGATGTTGGAATAATGCTTGTTTTTATAATTTAATAATTTAATATTAATGACAGAGGTCCCATCCAAGGTGCCATCGAAGAAGGCAAACTCTCATAGTGTTTTTTACCCCGCGTGTAGACACGCCCCCCAATTATGGGAAATAAAGTTAATAAGTGTCACATGCATTGTTTTCTTACTATTGTCTATTTTTTTTTTGCGGCTCAGACACCAGTGATTTTCTCCAGAAGCATAAGATTGCACTGGAGAGCCAGTATGTGTCGGAGAACCTCCATGATTGGATTGACCTGGTGTTTGGCTACAAGCAGCGGGGGTGTGAAGCTGTGGCGTCCCATAATGGTAACCAAGAAGCCCCGCCCCCCCCTTTTTCGATGTTCCAATACAAAACAAAGAGCGTACTACTTATACAAAATGCTGAATACATTTTTGTCCCTCTCCCAGTGTTTCATCCCCTGACCTATGAAGGCGGCATTGATTGTGACAGGTATCAAAACAAATTTAACTAATGATTAACTTAACATCGTCGCACGATTAGAAAATGAAATTATAACGCAAACCACCAGCACAGCCCCTTTTCTGGCGAAGCACCGGTTATTTACTCTGCAGTTTGGGATTGGCTGAAATGGTGAAATGGTCGCTTGCTATGCTTACTATGGCAAGTGATATATCGCCTGGGACTGAGCTGTGTCCCATTGCTGTGCCTGTGGTTTGGGATGTTGATATTTGGTTGCTAAGTTACTGCTTAATTTAGTACGGTTTGTATGTCCTTTCCCTCTCTTCCACCGTCTCGCCGCCAGCATCGTGGACCCTGACCAGAGGATAGCCATGCTGACTCAGATCCTGGAGTTTGGCCAGACCCCCACCCAGCTGTTCACCGTCCCTCACCCCCAGAGGATCACACCCCGCTTCCACAACATGACGCAGAGCTCCAGCACATACTCTACGCTCAGCGACATGTCTTCAGGTACACACACACACGCACACGCACACGCACACAAATTCAAAGTGTGAGACTATGCGTGACTCCAGTGGTTTATCCAGAGTGTACGATCTCACATCCCCAAGTTCAGAATAAAACTCCAAAAACGCCTCCACTTCCTGTTCGTACCTCCCGCTTGCGTCTCCTAATGTGTTTATGAGGAAGTTCCGTCTGGGTGACACACACAGGGTGTGTATGGAAGAGGCCACACTTTGTATTTTAAGTAGTTTTCTTTTCACCCTTGTTTTCCTTTCTTCCTTGAGTGTTTCAACACGTCACGTACGTGACACATTTCACAAAGTTAAGTAGACAGCGGAAAAGCGTTGATTCAAGTTTCAAGATGTTTTTTTTTTGTTTTTTTACAATGGAATGCTTACCCCATTCACCCCCGCAGTATAAATTTCCTCAAACAATACTATACTAAACTATACAATACTATACTAAACAATACTATACTATAAACCACATTATATACTTCCTATGATATGCTATACGAGTGTTGTTTATACTATAAACATACTATTACACTATAAACAACACTATATACTATACTATGTACTATACTATATTCGATAATATATAATAATTAAGTAAATTATATCATGGATATATGCATATAGCATTATATCAGGGATATAATAGCATTTTACAGTGCCAGTAGTGCAGCAGCATCATGAATACAGTGCAGTGCAGTGCAGTGCAGTCACCGTAACAAGTCCAGAAAGTTCCGCAAAAGTCCCTCCAAAGTGAGTCTTGATTCTAAACTATACAAATTCTCTGCTCTTTTCGATGGACAATTTTAGACCGGGGCAGCAGTTGCTCAATAAATGGTTCTGTACTTTGATTTCCCGTCAGCTGGCAGAAGCAGGGTTGCTCCACACGGGAACCAATTCAAATGATCCCTGACCCTATCCGTCTCAATCCATATACACATGCACAAAGGTCACGTTTTAAATGATGAATGGAGTTCAAATGTGAACACAGTTGTTAACATAAAGCATGTCTTCTATTCATACCATGTTGGATAAAGACATGCTTCTCTGGAAGTCCTTCAGCTCTTTAGAGAACATTTTGACTGTTGAATCTATGGGAGGAATGAAGCACAGGTAGAAGGGGTCAAATTTATATTCGGTAGCTTCAAGGCTTTTTTAAATGTTTTTTTGACACATCATTGTGGTTGTGGCTTGTTGACTAACTGTGAAGCGGTTGTTTCTGTTCGTGGGCCAGCGTGTTGTAGTGAGGACTCTTCGTTCGAGGACCTGACTGAGGAGAGCAGGAAGCTGGCCTGGGCCAACATGGGGAAGCTCAAGCCGCTCTCCTCCCATAAAATACACAAAGAGTGAGTCCGGGCGCCAAGGTGGTTTATAGGATGTTGCTATAAGACGGATGTTGTTGTAAGATGCTTGCGTAGTTTCAAAGATGGGGAATGGGGGTAAAAAACAGTTTGACACTTTATTGACCATATTTGTTATTTGGTATTGTATTTCAACATCAAAATACAACTATAATATATAATATATAATATATATTGTGGAGAAACATCAGATATGTGTGCATTGGCAATGCAAACCATTTTCACAGTGTATTTTCAATTTTATTTCAATTATTTTTTTTTGTGTCACACAGGGCGGTGACGGGCATCGCCGTGAGCCGAGACGGAGCCTCCATTTTCGCCACATCACAAGGTCTGCACAGTGTTACGGGTTGTGATCTGTGAAATGTGATCACCTTTAAATCACCATTGTTTATAACATGATATTATTTAAATTCAAAGATGCCATCTAAAGAGTCTTATGGATAACACTTTAGAATAAGGGTACATTAATGAACCATTAATTATCATTAGTTAATGCAGTCATAATTATTTGTATAGCATTTGTGTAGGGGTTAGGGTTAACCCTAAGCTTATTACTGCATTCACTAAATATTAATTAATGTACCCTTATTGTAAACTGTTTTATGTTTAACTTTATGTCCAAAGGATTTTCCAAAGCATTCTTTCTGGCTAAGAACAGGAATTTAAAAAAAATATATCTGCATATTTGATGCAGTATTATTTATCTATTTTTCAACAGCTGCTTTCGTTGTATGGCCTTCCCTTTACCTCAGTTGACATTTTTAGTAAAAAAAAACAAACTTGAATCTACTGAATATGATTTGGACCCCTTTCTATCTGTGCTTCATTCCTCCCATAGATTCAACAGTCAAAATGTTCTCTAAAGAGCTGAAGGACTTCCAGAGAAGCATGTCTTTCTCCAACATGGTATGAATAGAAGACATTCTTTATGTTAACAACTGTGTTCACATTTGAACTCCATTCGTCCTTTAACACGTGACCTCTGTCATACTAAACAGAACTTTAGAACTAACTTTTTTCTGACTGAATCTGTGGGAAATTCTTTTCTTGGCAAAAGACACCCATTTTTGGAAAGGCCTACCAACAGACACACACACACACACACACACCACACCACACACACCACACACCCACACCACACCACACACACACACCACACACACACACACACACACACACACACACACAAGGTGATGACTGCCTGTGTTTTACTTTATTAAGTCAATTTTATACTATAATATAGAAAGGCCTAAGCAGGCACAACTGTTATGTTCTAATGTTACATGCATACATAAATCAAACGTATGCCTGGCAGGCGTTGTCCTCTTGCCTGATGCTCCCAGATGACAAAACGGTGGCGTGTTCGTCTTGGGACAACAACGTGTAAGTCTCATGTCTGATTGTGAATGCGTGTTTGTTTATTTTTAAGATGATTTAACTTGGATAAAACTTGAGTTGATGGACACATCCTGCCCCCCCCCCCCAGGTATTTTTACTCCATCCCATACGGCAGACGGCAGGACACGTTGATGGGTCACGACGACGCCGTCAGTCAAATGTGTTGGCACGGCGACCAGCTGTACACCGCCTCCTGGGATTCCACCGTCAAGGTCTGTAGACCGTACGGACGGGTCTGGTGAACTGCACGTGGAATCGGTCAAAAGCAGTATCTTTTAATGTATTAACCAGCTGCAGCTTAAACATGGTTTGTTTCCTCCTCAAAGGTTTGGCAGAGGCAGTCGGAAGACCAGTCCAGTCACAAGAGATGCTCCTTAGAGTTGCTGTACGAGTTTGAACACGACTCCGGGGTGAGTGCTACTGATGATTGTAAATACTAGTTACTGTTGTGTATGGCGGTCATGTGATTTTAGTTCGTAAGTTGGTTTGACCTTATTGTCCCTGTGGGGGAACTTATATTCCACATACTGTACATCACAGGGAGAACCAAGCAGACACCTTACATCATCACACTGCAATACCAGACCGTAACAATGCATCAAGTATATCGTAGCAGCGCACAATAGTGACAGGCAAAAACAACATGAGAACAAGAGAGAGTCACCCTGTTTAGGGCTGTGGGTGTCAGCCTTTTTACAAAGGGGACCCACCTCAGGGTTCGGTACCGGGACCCAGGGCGGTACTGGTGACGAGTGAGTGAGTGCAATGCGTGTGATGGCCTTACAGTGACACCTGTTTCTCAGTAGGCTCAAACGAGGCTGAGTTCAATAGAAATAAGTGTGGCAAAATGGCACATTTTCAGGATTTCATGGCTGTTGATGGTGTTTAAGCAAGCCAAGCTATTTATTTTGTCTTCAGGTGAACGCCATCGCTCTGAACCAGGCGGGCACCTTGCTGGTGACGGGATGTAAGGACGGAACGGTGTTTATCTGGGATACCGGTAGCTATGGGTTACTGCAGCAGGTCCAGTGTCACTCTGGAACCATCCACAGCATCTCCTTCAGCTACGGTATATATAAATGTGTGTCGTGTGTGTCTGTGTTGTCGTGTGTGTTCAACCATATACTGTGTGTGAGTGTGTGTGTGTTTTATTTTTTTGTGTGGCTTCCTGTGACCATGTGATGCAAGTCTCCCAGAAAATGTCTTTCAAAATAAAAGTCGAACGTGGCGGCACAAATTTAAAAAAAAAGTGTCACGAGTTCAACTCAACTCAGACGATACCTTTTTTTTTAACGTGTTTCAATGTCTCGCAAAAATGACCACATTGATGCAACACATCACTCGGGACTGGGACCTCAAATTTAACCAGCGTGCCTCCCACCCCCCCCTCCCCCCCCCACCTGCCTCCTGCCTCCTGCCTCCTCAGACAGCAGACACGTGCTCAGCGCGGGGGCCGACTCCTGCCTCAAGGTTATAGACGTCCAGACGGGCACGGTGATGTCATCAGTGCGAGCCGAGGAGGAGCAGAGGTAAGGTGGCGCCCGCGAGAGACGCGTCTCACGCGCCAACTTGTCATTAGAAAGACAACAACCCGTGTGATGATAAATGTACTAATTGGAACTACGATGCATCTTGATTCGGCGTTCCGTAGTTGGTCCCGTGCGCTGCTTGTTTTGTGTTTTCATGGCGTTTGTTCCCGTCCCAGGTGCTTCTGCTGGGATGGGAACACTGTGCTGTCTGGCAGTCAGTCTGGTGACCTGCTGCTCTGGGATCTGCTCAGCAACACGGTCACCAAACGCATCCCCGCACACTCGGGTAATCACACACACACACACACACACACACACACACATACACATACACACACACAGCACCAGGCGTTCTCCTCCCTGGTATGAAGCCAAGGCGATTCATTAGTATGCATTGTTTCACAATACATTTGGGAAACGATGATTGGGAAATGCTGCAATACGATGAAGATAGGACTTTGGGAAGTGTTTGTCCCAGAGAAACGGTCTATGAATGATTTAACTAAATGTGTAGTCTCTCGAGGATGCTTAATGTCTGGGATGCTGATGCTTATTAACATACTGTATTTGATAACACATTTTATTGATTGAACAGGCTCTCTATATATTTTAAATATAACCGTCTCTGAGTGAACAGGCGCAGTGACGTCCATGTGGATGAACGACCAGTGCAGTACAGTGATCACGGGCGGAGAAGACAGACAGATCACCTTCTGGAAGATCTCCACATGACCCTCCCCCCCCCCCCCCGCCGAGGTTAGCCAATCAGCCGCCAGGACAGACCGGCACGCCCTCGTCTAGACCAATGGGAATCGGGACGAGAGGGAGAGTCGACTCTTGTTAAGGCTTCTTTTTTTAATTTTTATTTTTATTTTTTAAACCCTGCTGACCGTGATGGCTGCAGTACTCTGCTTGCTCATTGGACCCTAGAAGTGGAGGTCAACTTGTGTTGTCAGCGAGGCCTGGCTGTGGGTACCGCGTGCTCCCGAGTGCTAAATGGAAAACCAAAAACATTGTCTTCTTTACTTTGTCTGCAGTAACGTGACAACCTTGACTTCGTGGCTTCAGGGTTCTTTAAGCAATTGGATTCTTGTTTGGTGTTCGTTTCACATCTTAGGCTATTATATATATCTATATATAGATATATATATATAGATAGATATATATATAGATATCTATATATATCTATATATATAGATATATATATCTATATATATATATATATATATCTATATATATCTATATATATAGATATATATATCTATATATATATATATCTATAGATATAGATATAGATATATAGATATACAGTATGTTGTTTCTAGTGTTTTGTATTTTTTGGTGTCTAGCTGTATTTGCTCTTTATTTAACTTGTTTTTGTTGTATTTCCTGTTTTTTACGTCGTCCTATTTACTGCAAAGTCCAGCAACAATTTTGACAAACCACTGACCACAGCAGCAAAGTTCTGTGCGTCGTCATTTCCATGGTGGAAGTTGGTGAGCTTGTACCACACTATCAAAATCCAAAAACCTATAGCTTATATCCATACACTAGACCAGGCTAGTTTATATCTCGTGGCAAGTCAACACGAATACATATACACAAAGTGTAATAAATACCACAGCTACAACAAGCTAAACCATATTTATCTCGGCCAATATCAGTCAACATACAAGTAGTAGTATTGTCACATGTCCCCTTTCCCCACAGTAGAATAGAAAGCAACACCTCGTGGCTTTTGTCTGTCACCAAAAATGTTGCGTATAACTGTTACTCGTTACTACTGTTATAGATGGGGGGGGGGGCCTTATGTTATTACGAACCACAGTAAGCAAAGCCCTGTGATGGCAAGTTGCACAGACGGTGGAAGAGGAGGAGAAGGTGAATTATGAGGCTTTGTGTTTGGCCACAAAAGTGCATTATATAAGGAATTGAACATGCAAATATGACTATTTTTAATAAAAGCTTGAATATCTCTTGAGATGTCTGCATTCATTAGTGATGTGGTCATTTAACATCTTCCTTACAGACATGCAGATTTATTTACACACACACACGCCAATTCATGCATATGAATAAATGAACCCATATCACATCAATATATTTGATATGAAATAAAGAATAATATATGATGATGATATACAAAAAGTCCGACATCAAATTTGGCTCATAAGATAAGTGATGACTCAAAGTGAACGGAACTTTCCGTTCCTTCTAATCAGAGCAAGAGAGCAGGAGAGCCGCCAGTTAGAGCAGATTGAGATACATGGGTGAACTGCTAACAACGGCCACCAGAGGGAGGTGTGTGCTTGTGATTGCTATTCATCACAACATTGGTACAGGAGTATCCCTTTTTCTTTCTCTCTCTCTCTCTCTTCTTTCTGACCTCACTTTTTAACCAGTTGTACCAGGTTTTCATGCGGTTCTGCACCAGCTTGGGGATGCTGTATGTGTGCATGTAGGCCACGCAGTCTGACGGTGGGTCAGCCTTCGTCTGACCCACGATCGGCCACCCCCATCTCATCTGCTACAGTTAGGTAGTTACAGTTAAATACAGTTAATTACAGTTAATTAAGTCTGACTTGCAGTTGCTGCCCTGATGACATCTCTTATCTGATACAGTTTGGTAGTTAGTTAATTACAGTTGGATACAGTTGGGGTTAGTTACAATTAGTAACATTTAGTCAGTAAGTTACTTACAGTTAGTGACAGTTAGATAGTTACAGTAAGTTACATTGTTTGTGAGATACAGTTAGTTGGATAGATAGTTACATTTAGTTAGTTACTTAGTTAGATACAGTTAGTTTAATTTATTTACAGTTCAATACAGTTAGTTACATAGTAGTAAATAGTAAGTTACAGTTAATGGTGGAGCAGCACGTCCACGCAGGAACAGCTGATGTCCTGGAGCAGCTTGGCCGACCCTCCTGGCTGCCCGGGCACAGCCTCTCCTCCTCCGCCTTCTGCTCCGCCTCCAGGCGCTTCTCGTCCTCATCCCGTTTCTTCTTCTGCTGCCCCTTCTTGGCCATGTCCTCGGCCTTCTTCTTCTTGGCCGCCTCCCCCTTGGAGATATGCTTCGCCTCCTTCGACCAGAGGTAGTATTGCTTTCTTTACTGACAGAGGAACGCTAGCATGGGTAAGGAAAGCTGAGAGGAATAGTGTCATAGTCATAAAAGGAAAGATTGTTGAAGAAAATTGTTATGTGTAAAACATAATAAAATAAAAATAAATTTGAAAGAATATAGTTGAAGGATTAGAGCAGGCAGCAGCGAATGCCAGAATGTATAGAGAAACACCAGGCAAAAAAAGATTTAATACCATATTGCTCAATATATATCGGGCCAGATTGTGGCAGGCAAGCGTTCTAAGAATGTAATGCATTTTGGATCCAGACACACTATCTCTTCATGGCTCGCGTGCCTCAAGATGAAGCGAAGAGAACTGAACAGATGGGCTTTCTCTTTTTCTATTTTCCTCCCAGACAGGAGGATTTCGTTGCCTCGAACTGAGACCACACCATCTCATTTTCATTCAACACAGACCACTGAAGCTCAACAAGTCAACAGAACTAAAATGCAAGGGTCGGTGCTATTGGTGTTGTTGTTGTTGTTGTTGTTTTCATTGTCCTGTAAGAAAGAACTGGCTGACCAGGTGAACAGGATTCTTAAGTAGTAACACTAAGCAACTTATCTCTAGCTAAGCCAAGAGCTGTGGGCTGCAAGTCACAGTCTGATTACAGAGCCTTGAGAGGTCTTGATCCCTCAGACAGCTAGCAGTCTTGTTGGTGAAACGCTGACCGTTTACAATACAGGGAGGGGCCTTCGACCTTTTTCAGCCCAAGGAGCCCATGGACAAGATAATTATTATGTTTTATTTTGTTATCATATTTGTTATTGTTATTATTATGGGCTATCATATGGCCTTGGTCGGAGTGGAAGGAGTGGCCCCTCGGATCTTTCGCTTGAGGCCTTGTTACGAATGTATCCATCCTGCCTCACTTATTATCAAACTAGTTACTAAGTTAGTAATGTTATACTAGTTATTAATTATTATTATTATTATTATTTAATGTATCCTTACTCTGTCACTCCATCCGGGTTTGCAAGAGCAGGTCCTGGAGCTGGTTTGGGTGCCGGTGTGGTGCTGGTTTGGGTGTTAATTCTATCAAATAATGAAAACATGTCTGTGCCACAATTGAATCTCCAATTGAAACACTGACTTTTAATATTAAAGCAAGTATTTTTTTGTATTTTTAGTTACCGGTTTTTCCACCTGTAAACACATAGAAATATAATCGTATCATCGAATCAGGGAAAAGCGGCAGTGCTTCATTTAGAATTGTGTTGCACATTTTCATTTAGGCATTACATTTTTTACATTTACACATTTTATTTTACCTAAAATTGCAGCTCCTGCGGTTTGGATACTGCATTTGCAATATTTTGATGAATTGTTCAGCCAATACTGTGAATCCAAAAATATGACTCAAAAGCCCCTATAGGTTCTAAAGGACGAGTTGAACCGGATCACTGACACAGCAACATGTTGAAGTGTTTCAACAGCTCACAGTCACAATAAAGTGTCATGTTCTTACCATAGCATGTGGAGCAGCAGCAGCAGGGGTGGCTGTAGGAGCCGAAGGGGAGGGGGGCCTTGTCTCCTGATGACTAAATGACTAAGAAGGGGGTTCCGGTGACCTGGTGGAATTCTTGAACTTGCGGAACATCGTCGGCGAAGCAGAGTGGCCTCAGCCAAGCTTGTGAGTTTCCTGTCAGATCTCCTCTCTCTCTCTCTCTCTCTCTCTCTCTCTCTCTCTCTCTCTCTCTCTCTCTCTCTCTCTCTCTCTCTCTCTCTCTCTCTCTCTCTCTCTCTCTCTCTCTCTCTCTCTCTCTCTCTCTCTCTCTCTCTCTCTCTCTCTCTCTCTCTCTCTCTCTCTCTCTCTCTCTCTCTCTCTCTCTCTCTCTCTCTCTCCACAGCAACAGGCTAGAATTATTCATTTCCTAGTAGTCTCATTAAGCCGTCTCTGCCGGCGAGGTCTGCTGTCCTGGCCTCAAATTGCCTCTGCTAGACGGTACAGTATGCCCAAGACGCTATTTTGTGCTATGTGCTATTTTTAGCAGAATTCGCACACCGAATCGGAGCCTGGGAATGTCCTTTGTCCACCTCTTGCTACTCCTAAAACTAAATAATAAAAATAATAAAAAAAACCAAGATAATAAATAGAATGTTGTATTTAACATCTGATTTGCTAACTTGTTTTGCAGTTTAAAAAAAGGTTAACCCCCCCCCCCCCCTCCCCGGCTGAAGAAGCACAGAAGCAGGGAGACGGAGAGACAGTCCATTTGGTTCATTAAGGCCTGGCCGTGATGATAGCACACCCCATAATTGCTTCCCCACAGCCTGAATGTCCGACGGTAACGACACAATCTAACACAACGCAGCTGGAGACGTCAGGTGAGCGCAATAATACGTTTATTCATGAGGATGTAATTGCAAATTACCACCACAATGAGGGCGGTATGTCAAAATCACATCCCTTGTTTATGTTTTGTTTATGTCATTTGTAGACCTGGCTGTAATGTGTGATAATATCCGTATGGTAGGCACTGCTTTTACAGCTACTGAGTACAATTGTATTGGCAAAAAAACACAACAGACGCATAAAAAGAAATATTTAGGAAATTAGCATGACATGAACTATAAAAATAAAATCCCCTCAAGCTAGTAAACATACGAAAATATGTGTACATTTGTGCAATTTCCTACAGCACTAAACATTGCATCTTTTTACAAAAAAATGTGGGATAGATTATATATATATATATATATATATATACACACACACACCTGGCTGGTATCAATACACAGTAATACACATCAATACTGGCCAAATGACCCCACTCATAGACAAATATACAAATAGTAAGGTTAAAAATGCACTGTTCATTCACTTCCATGAAAGCAACGAAAATAAGAAAATAGAATAGAAGATAGAAAAATACAGCCTTAATGAGCAGTGCCCTGGATGGGGAAGAAAAAGGGGAATAATCAATAAGAACCTTTTTTGAATTTTAATTATTTTTTACAATATTAGGACGTGAGATAGTCATGGTTACCCTGAGTTTGTCCATGAATCTCTTGTTGAAGTTCCCGCCGAAAGCGCGCAGTATTTTGGGTGTGGGGGGTTTGGGTCCGAAGAGAGCCAGCCCCCCTTCTTCTTCGCCTCCTCTGCTTTGGCGGCCACTGGACCTTTAGCCTTCATTAGTTTCCTTTTCAGATCACACACACACACACACACACACACACACGCACACGCACACGCACACAATTCAGATTCACTGAATTAATCTCCCCTCAATGGAATTTCATAATTTTTGCGTTACAATATTTTTGGTTTTCACGATTCATTTCATGATTATTAGTTGCGGTTTGTTCTCGTTTGTTCTTACATCTGGAGAAAAAAAACCTCTTGCACTACTAGCACTAGCACACTAATTTAAGATTAGTTTGAAACTAAGAACTGAGAACTGGTTTCCCCTCCCCCCCCCCCCCCACACACCCTTCCTCCCCCCCCCCCCCCTTCCTCACCTTCCCTTCCGGGCCAGGACCTTCTGGGACTCTGGGTAGTGCACCAGGATGTCAAACAGGTCCCTCTTCTCCAGGACGAAGAGGTTGGCGAAGCCTTCGGCCTTCACGTTAGCCGTTCTCCGGTTGCCGCCGTCCTTCGAAGACTGCAGCAGACTTTGGGAGGGAAATACAACACATTACATCAACCACATTAGCCTCAAAGCTGACGCCTCGGACACTTTATTGAACACGTATGGTGTATGAGGTAGACGCACGGCGTCGTTTGAGATCCATACCTGATTTCGCCGAACACGCAGCCGGCCTTCAGGGTGACGAACACTATGCTGTTGTCGGGTCCTCCCACCACCTGCACCGCACCGCTCTTAATGATGTACATCTCTTTACCGATGTCACCCTGACGAGGAGACCGACAGACAAGGGGAAACACCAGAGTCACTACTTGATACAGAGCAGGGGTTTAACAATGCATGGAACTCGGAACTCTATGCTACGGGATTGTTTTGATCGCGCTGACTGGCACATGTTCCGCGTTGCCTCGGACAATAACATCAACGAGTACGCGTCGTCGGTCACCGGGTTCATCAAGAAGTGCATAGATGACGTTGTTCCGACCAATATCCCAACCAGAAACCGTGGATTAACGGCAATGTTTGCGCTGCCCTACACGCGCGTAACGCCGCCTTTGGCTCCGGAAATACGGAGGAATATACGAGAGCCCGTTACGACCTCCGTAAGACCATCGTCACTGCCAAGCGGGAGTATAAGGACAGAGTCGAAGATAAATTCAAGAACCACGATGCGAGGGGTATGTGGCAGGGGCTGCAGACGATAACGAACTTCAGAGGGAGAACCAGTTGTGTAGAGAACACCTCTACCTCCCTCCCAGGAGAGCTAAATACGTTTTTTGCTCGGTTCGACGTAAACGGCAGCCCGCCGAAGCCAGCGCCGCCTGAGGAGACCAGCCTGCTGAACATCTCGGAGGCGGATGTACGCCGCACCTTCAAGCGGCTGAACATCCGTAAGGCGGCAGGCCCCGACGACATCCCGGGCCGCGTCCTCAGAGCATGCGCAGACCAGTTGGCAGGAGTCTTTGCAGACATCTTCAACCTCTCCCTGTCCCAGGCTGTTGTCCCCGCGGTCTTCAAGATGTCCACCATCGTGCCTGTCCCTAAACAACCCAAGGTAACATGCCTGAATGACTATAGACCTGTAGCCCTCACCTCGATTGTCAGCAAATGCTTCCAGAGGTTGGTCAAGGAGTTTATTTGCTCCGTGTTACCTACCACGCTGGACCCATGGCAATTTGCATATCGTCAAAATAGATCCACGGATGACGCAATTGCCATGGCCCTCCACACTGCCCTTTCCCACCTGGAGGGAAAGAACTGTTATGTGCGAATGCTGTTTGTGGACTACAGCTCAGCGTTCAACACGATAGTTCCTGCCAAGCTTGACACCAAGCTTAGAGGTCTAGGCGTGCCCCCATCCACGTGCAGCTGGATACTGGACCTCCTGTTGGACCGCTGCCAGGTGGTGAGGATGGGCAGCACCACCTCAGAGCCACTGACCCTCAACACGAGAGCCCCCCAGGGATGCGTGCTGAGCCCTCTCCTCTACTCCCTCTACACCCACGACTGCATGGCTATGCACAGCTCCAACGTCATCGTCAAGTTTGCTGATGACACGACAGTGATGGGCCTGATCGCCGGCGACGACGAGACAGCCTACAGGGAGGAGGTCGGATCGATGGAGCAGTGGTGCCAGGAGAACAGCCTCGCCCTCAATGTCAAGAAGACCAAGGAGCTGATCGTGGACTTCAGGAAGCAGAGGGGAGAGCACAGCCCTATCTCCATCGACGGTGTTGTAGTAGAGAGGGTCAGCAGCTTCAAGTTCCTCGGCGTGCACATCTCCGAGGACCTCACATGGTCCACGCACACCACACACGTGGTGAAAAGGGCCCAACAACGCCTGTATTTCCTCAGGCGTCTGAAGAAATTCAGCATGGGCCCCCGCATCCTGAGAACATTCTATAACGTTTTATACATTTTATAACTGCTGTCTGTCGTCATTGCACATAAGATTTTCACATCACTGCTTTATACTTGTGTAAACTGTGAAGTGACAATAAACTTGACTTGACTTGACTTAAACTTTAGGGTATTTTTTTTGCTAAAACGAATTGAAGGATTGCATTGACTGACGCTAAACGTTTAAAACTTATGTCCTAAGTTAAAGCGCCAAAGCTTTCAGCTGAAAGTCCTACTGCTCCTACTGACCTTCTTCACTACAAAGTCTCCGGGTAGATAGATGATGGATTTGAGCCTCAGCAACATGTCCACCAGCATCTGCTGGTCACAGCCCTGCGGAGAAGAGACGACACTGAGAATCGTATTGACCACCAACGGTGGTTGTGGTCTCGTACGTATGCGCACTTGTATGTGGGTGTGTGTGTGTATGTGTGTGTGTGTGTGTGTATAATATGTGCACAGCTTTTTGTTGTCACCTTGAAGAGTTCGATCTTCTGGAAGGTGGTAAAGTTGATGTCCACGGCGATGGCCGTTCTCATGACCAGGGGCATCTTATCCAGCAGCTCAGACTCATCTGGAAGTGTCGAGATAAAAGACAAGAGCACAAATGAACCAATGGACCGGACTGCATTTATACAGCACTTTGACCCAAGGTGTTTGTCCCAGGAGGTGCTGGCCGGAAGGGAATTGCTCATACACAGATGGCGGTGTCAGCCAAGCAACGAGACAGCCAGTTTGTCAGAAGCAGTTAGGGTTAGGTGTCTTGCTCAGGGACACTTGGCTAGGATGAGCAGAGGGATTCCACCCAACAACCTTCTGGTTGCCAGACGATCCGCTTTACCTCCTGAGCTACTGAATGACAAATGAATGAATGAATGAATGAATGGGCAAGCAATAGCAATTTAACATAAAGCATTATCCCTGGACAGGACTAAAATATTCTGGAAGAGAAACAATATCAGACATCCTTCGCTTAAAGTGCGAAGGATGTCTTTAAAGTGTCTTAAACGTCTTTGTCCATCTTCTATGATCTGACCATAGTAACCTATGCCGTTTGACCCAACTTACCCAGCATGCCCTGGGCGTCCCAGGTGTACGTGTACCAGGTGCGGATTCGGTTCTGCACCAGTGCAGGGATGTGGTTGTTCACCATGTAGTCCACCGTGCTGTCCATGGAGTTCCGGAAGTACGTCTGTCCTGTGGTGGCCGCACCAATCACATCCCTCATCTGAGACACGCCGTTAAAGTACAGTTAAAACACGTCCTCCACCACCATCAGTTAGGAGCCACACTGTGGGGTACGACGTGTGCTTGTATGACTTGTATGAGGTCCTACAAAGAGTTTCAAAACCATGGCTGAATTGTGCAGGATTAAGACCCCAGGTTGCACCTCCTCTAATCCCCCCCAAAAAAAGTGTTTCAAAGAGAATTCACATTATGAGGTGATGCGTATTTTTGATATGATACACACTGCGGTGATTATAATTGAATTTATTTGTGTCCTTAAACAGCTGCATCAAAATGTATTCAAAACAGGTGTTTAAACTCTTTGTATAACTTCTTAAGGTGTTATTTTTTGGCATGCCGTTGTGCCATACCATCCTCAATTGATGAACGCTGTAGAAAAGGTTGCAATAACCTTTCTGACAATTCAAGGATGGTATGCACAACACTAAAGCTACTGTGTTTGATCCTAGAACACTCCTCCAGCACGAACTGGATACACGACACAAAAACACAACGGTAAGGGAAATAGGGAAAGGCCCCCGAAAGAACCTAAAAGATCTAATCGGAAACTACCGGAACCCATCGGTGCTCTGGGACATGCTAGGGGTTCGACCAACGGACTGGACTGGACTCTCTCTCTCTCTCTTTATTCGTATCGGTCGGTTCCCGCTCTTTTTACCTGTCCAATCAGACTGGAGAATACAAAGACGCCCACGAAAAAGTTAGTCATCTGAAAGGTGATTTCAAAGACCGTGTGGGGCTCGCTAAGACCCCCGATGTTGATGAGACTGCGGACAGCGTGGTAGTAAGAACGCAGGTACCTGTGGAGAGGGTGGGGGGGGGGGGGGGGCAGAAGGGGCAACAGGGCTTTAGACTTAAAGGAGGAACAGGGGGAGGGGCGGCTCAGAACAGGTGGGGCGTGCTTCTTCGTCGAGAGGTTTGGGAGAAAATCGGTCAGGTCGATTTTCTTTCTTATTTTTCTGTTGATTGATTTCCTCCCGGATTATCTATTATGACTGCTGATGTCATGACCTATCATGGTCTATCTATGATCTATTATGACTGCTGATGTCATCACCTATCTGGGTCTCTATGGGGTGTAACAGCAGTCCAGCAGTGGCTTTGGGCAACGGGCATCTTTTGAGTTGAGGGCCGTGGGTTACTTGTGGACTTGCTGTAACAATGTACACTCTAGTACCTTTATTTTGAAAAACCTCAGGAGGTGAAAGTGGTTCACTGTAGCTGCTGACAAACGGTTAACATGTTAACACATATGTACATAAAAAGTGAACTCTAATGCAAAAAACTCAAATATATAAAAAAGTTGGGAATATATAGAACAGCGGCAAAAGCAGTACAGCGGCAACCAAAAATGCAAAAAAATTTAAAGGAGAAAAAAAGGTGAGGTGAGCTAAATCTACCTGGCCAAGAATGATGGACATAAAGAAGGCCCCGAAAAGGTAGTTAGTCATCTGAAAGATCTGTCCGAACATGGAGTCAGGGAGCGGCAGCTCCGCGATCATCAGCAGTGACTTCTCCGCATAAAAGAAGCAGCTGAGGTAACTATAGCAGACGGAACATACCAACCGGTTACTATAGCAGACGGAACATACCAACCGGTTACCAGTTGTAATACCGGGGGTGTGTGGGGGGGGGGGGGGGGTGAACCACATACGTTGCATCACGTTAACATTTTCTGCATGAAATGAAATGTAAATGTGAAATGTCATACTGAATGGAAAGATCAAGGTCATAAAGGTCAATTGTTTTTTGTGTGGGGCACAAAAATGTGCGGCGAAAGAAAATTCTAATCTGAAAATGCGCATGCAGATTAAAGTCTAAAGTCTAAATATGGAGGATTGAATCCTCTTTATTGGTCACATGTACACACACAGCGAAATTAGTTTCTCTGCATTTGAACCCATTCTGGTATTAGGCAGCTATTTTAAATATACAGTGCCCGGGGAGCAAGTGTAGTAGGGGGTCTGGTGCCTTGCTCAAGGGCACCTCGGCAGTGGCCAGGTTGTTTCGGGGGGGGGGGACGTGTAAGAATGTAAACAGGATCCAAATGGATCTAAAACGTGTTTTTTTTTTTTTTAAAAGAAGACATCCAAGTGAGTGACTTACGCGCTGCCCCGGCCAGAGTAGACCCACTTGGTCTTGCCGATGCCCTGGTAGTCCGACGCCACGTAGTAGAAACACGCGTTGATGTGGAGCACGAAGAGGAGGTAGCCGATGGTCCGAATCACTCTGGAACCACAAAGCAAAGAAGTCTTCTTCTTCCTCTCTCTCTCTCTCTCTCTCTCTCTCTCTCTCCTCTCTCTCTCTCTCTCTCTCTCTCTCTCTCTCTCTCTCGCTCTCTCTCTCTCTCTCTCTCTCTCTCTCTCTCTCTCTCCTCTCTCTCTCTCTCTCTCTCTCTCTCTCTCTCTCTCTCTCTCTCCCCCCCCCCCCCTAATATCTCCTAAATATGTGTCCAAAAGGCAGGGAACCAGAAACCGCAAAATGAGATATGTTTCGAATGTGTACATATAGTATATATATATAGTAGGTAGTATATTGTGGTGTTTATAGCATAAAGTAGTATAGTAGGTAGTATATTGTGTTGTTTACAGTATATAGTCAGTATATAGTCTGTAGTATATAGTGTTGTTCATAGTTTATAGTAAAGTACATAGTGTTGTTTATAGTATTTAGTATAGTATATAGTCGGTAGTTCATATTGTTGTTCATAGTTTATAGTATAGTATATAGTAGGTAGAATAAAGTGTTGTTTATAGTATTGTATAGTATAGTATTGCATAGTTTAGTATAGCAAAGTATAGTATTGTTGTTGGAATTCATACTGCGGGAGGGAATGGGTTCCGTTCCGTTCCTGTTGCACACACTGCGCAAATAAAACCATCTTGAAACTTGAATGTCTTGAATCTTCAATGAAAACCCAGTGGGATTTTGTTAGGTGTTTGTTTCATTGCTCTGTCGGAGCGTCTTCCTACCTCCAGATGTAGGCTCTGGCCATGAGGCTCTCCAGGCGATCACTGAACTCAAAGAAGGTGTCTGCCTTACGGGGGGGAGTCATGGAGGGAGAAGAGTTAACAGCCACGCACTTGCTTTCTGAATCACGGCACACACACTTGCGTACGGTACGGGTGTTTATATGGATTGTACCTTAAGCAGGCGGTTTAATCTGAAGATGGATTTGAAGCCGAATTGCAGGTACAGCAGATCAAAGGGTATGAGACACATCATGTCGATCTGTGCATGGAAAGAGAAATATATTCAGTCTCACGGTGTTGCATCCACAACGTCACACCATGAGCAACTGATCCCCTGGACACAATACCTTAAATCGCTCTGATTCCCTGTAGTTCTTCTTGGTTAACACCCTGTCTTTCTGTTACAAACAAAGAGAAAAATACACGGAAGGTAAGAACAGGTCCCTGACACTGTAAAGTAACAAATAGAAAACAATGACGTTCAGTGAAACTTTAATTATTATTATTATTATTTTTTTAAAGACACACAGAGTAACCCTTGACTCACTATGACGTCGCCGCCCTTGACAAACTGCCTGCGCGACTGGTAGAAGACGGAGTCCACCACGTAGACCAGGTCGGCCAGCAGGTCCATTAGGAACCAGTAGGGGATGGCCTCGGCCGTGTGGTAGGGGAAGCAGAGGCGCGCCGTGGTGAACCACGTGTTGTAGTTGAAGGCCAGCGTCACCACGCTGAGCCACGCGATGTAGTGCCGGTCTGGGAAGGCGGAGAGAGAGAGAGAGAGAGAGAGAGAGAGAGAGAGAGAGAGAGAGAGAGAGAGAGAGAGAGAGAGAGAGAGAGAGAGAGAGAGAGAGAGAGAGAGAGAGAGTGTCGCGGTCAATTGGTTGAGCGAGACGGTAACGCACGGTGGTCTTGAGTCATTTGGGTTTTTAAATATTTTGTTGTTTGTATGTTGTTGCTTGTCTCCAGTAATCTACTCATTTTAACACGAAAAGGCCTTCCTAAATAAATAGTTTTTTAGGCCAAGGTCTGTGGTGCCCTAAAAATGACGAGGAAGGCTATTCCACAGGCCCATGGTGCGGAGCTTGGTACCGGGGGCCCTTAGGAGCAACATGTTGACTAAGAGAGACATCCCATCGTACCCCTGGAGGGGTGGACCATGTGCCTGTGAAGGGGTGGATGGTGTACCTGTGAAGGGGTCAATGGTGTGCCCCAGAAGCCCATCCATGGAGTCCTCCACGGGCTTCAGCACGAAGTCCACACAGGCGAACACCACGTCGACCGGCTTCTTCTTCTCCTTCTTCTTCTCCTCCGCCAGGGCCGCCATCTCCGCCTTCTTCTTCTCCGCATCCTCCTTCTTCTTCTGCTCCTGCTCCTTCTTCTTCTGCTCCTGCTCCTCCTTCTTCTTCAGGTCCGCCTCCTCCTTCTTGACGCGCTCCTCCTCCTCCTGCTTCCGCCTCTCCTCCATCACATGGGCATAGCGGTCTCTGGGGAGCAGTGGCGCTACAATAGGAAGCACAGTGCAGTAGCTGTGAATTGTTAATTTAGGCCACAGCATTTCCTGCCAGGATTTGTGTGTGTGTGTGTGTGTGTGTGTGTGTGTGTGTGTGTGTGTGTGTGTGTGTGTGCGTGTGTGTGTCGATGGGTGCGAGAGAGAGAGAGAGAGAGAGAGAGAGAGACAGACAGACAGACAGACAGACAGACAGACAGACAGACAGACAGACAGACAGACAGACAGACAGACGTCACGCGGTGACTTACTGACAGGGGGCGTGATCTCGGGAGAGGAGGCGTACTGGTCCACCACTTTCTCCCTGTACATTGCTGTCCTCTCTCTCATGTTCTTGACGATGGTCCGCAGCTGCTTGTCGGAGTACTTGTTAATCACGATGGGCAGGGGGGCAGGAGGTGGAGAATCCTCCTGCCTAAAGGAGAAATACGTGCCATGGTAAAAACCCACTATTTGTTCACAAATAGCACCGACAGCACCATAACAGATGCCACAAAAGCATGCCTAATCTGTTCTGTCAAATGTACGACTTGTACGATTGTTTAAAGGCTTTTGTTGCTGATCAATTAGATGATATGGTGCTTTAACGCCATCTAGTGGACATGCTACAAACTGCAACCGACTGTTAAACGTGACCACTGCCCTGATTCAACAGGTGGTCGGAATCAACGAGGGGGCTGAACTTCTCTTGAATCTTAAGCCCAGCGGTGGTGCATTTCAAACAATCACCATTCAGTTATATAAATGTGAAGTGTTGTTATACTGGTGGCCTTAATAATGTAGAACTAATAACTCAATTGTGTGAAGTTTCTTATCGGTTTGAAATGTTTACATTTGTTGTGTCACCGTTAATAGAGATGGTTTAATTATACTACTACTACTACTACTACTACTACTACTACTACTACTACTACTACTACTACTACTAATAATAATACTACACTACTATTCCTACCAATACCATGTTAACATCTGTTTATTATGTGTGCTATGCAGCTACACAACATAATTTCCGCACAGAGGTGAATACACATCAACCAAACTGGATGCTATCCATACGTCTTTTCATCAGTGGAACACTGCCTTTGGCAGAACGTGACACAAGGCTTGATGCAGCAGACACTGTTTACTCTCTCTCTCTCTCTCTCTCTCTCTCTCTCTCTCTCTCTCTCTCTCTCTCTCTCTCTCTCTCTCTCTCTCTCTACTTGCCACCTCCACTACTTTGATTGCTTGGCCATAAGCAGAGCTACTGAGCTCCTTACCGTCAGAAAGCTGCAAAGCTGTTAATCCACTTTCAGTTCATCTCTCCACTAATCTGCATGTTGCTCTTCCATGGCACTAGCACTATACAGTACACACACACACACACACACACACACACACACACACACACACACACACACACACACACACACACACACACACACACACACACACACACACACACACACACACACACACACACACACACAGTGTTGTATGTGTGTATGTTTGTGTCTCAGTGAATTGTCTGAGTGGGTGTCAATTGAGATGTGTCTGTGTGTGTTTTCGTTGTTCTTGTTTGTAGAAATACATACTGCTATATAAATCCTTAAGATGGTGATTTTTTTTCACACTTTCTGGCAACTTCTTTTGAAATGCTATATTTGCTTGTTGCTTGGTATTTAAATGTATAAAGCCAGGCTGATAGAGGCTGATAGAGGGTGATGAATATTAATAATTTTCAGCAATAGTTTCAAGGTTGTATAATAAGTGTCTGTGTGTGTGTGTGTGTGTGTGCCTGTGTGTGTGTGTGTGTGTGTGTGTGTGTGTGTGTGTGTGTGTGTGTGTGTGTGTGTGTGGGTGTATATTGTGTACGCAGGCACAATCTCATCAGGGAATCTGATTAATTACCCTCTCCCGAGTGATTAATTTAACACCAATTTGCGAGTGTGGATCTCTTGGCAGGCGTCTGCATACCAGCCTGGAACAGTGAAACTGTACTGCTCTCGGTGTGACACATCACATGGACTCACCACTGTGACTCACCACTGAGACTCATCACTGTGACTCATCACATGGACTCATCACTGTGACTCATCACATGGACTCATCACATAGACTCATCACTGTGACACATCACATGGACTCATCACATAGACTCATCACTGTGACACATCACATGGACTCATCACATGGACTCATCACATGGACTCATCACATAGACTCATCACTGTGACACATCACTGTGACACATCACATGGACTCATCACATGGACTCATCACATGGACTCACCACATGGACTCATCACTGTGACTCACCACTGTGACTCACCACTGGGACACATCACATGGACTCATCACATGGACTCACCACTGTGACTCACCACTGGGACACATCACATGGACTCATCACATGGACTCACCACTGTGACTCACCACTGTGACACATCACATAGACTCACCACTGTGACTCACCACTGTGACACATCACATGGACTCATCACTGTGACTCATCACATGGACTCATCACATGGACTCATCACTGTGACACATCACATGGATTCATCACTGTGACTCATCACATGGACTCATCACTGTAACACATCACATGGACTCATCACTGTGACACATCACATGGACTCATCACATGGACTCACCACTGTGACTCACCACTGTGACACATCACATAGACTCACCACTGTGACTCACCACTGTGACACATCACATGGACTCATCACTGTGACTCATCACATGGACTCATCACATGGACTCATCACTGTGACACATCACATGGACTCAACACTGTGACTCATCACAAGGACTCATTACATGGACTCACCACTGTGACACATCACTGTGACACATCACATGGATTCATCACATGGACTCACCACTGTGACACATCACTGTGACTCACCACTGTGACTCATCACATGGACTCATCACGTGGACTCATCACTGTGACACATCACATGGACTCATCACTGTGACTCTTCACATGGACTCATCACTGTGACACATCACATGGACTCATCACTGTGACACATCATTGTGACTCATCACATGGACTCATCACATGGACTCATCACTGAATGATCATGGTTATCATAGACATACTGTCTATACAGAGATCATATACAGTGTCAACCGTTTTAAATGGGTCGTTCAAGGGTTTATGATGATACATATATATCGATGTATATCTATACATTCTTTTATATATTATATTTTATCATAATAGTGCTTTATAAACCCGAAACAAAACGTTCCTTGTATGTGTTTACAGGTGTGTGTATTGGCCTCTCCAATATGGCAGCAACATTGACACACAGTGCCGTCCAATGGCCAATGCGGTGTCCACGTGTATATATATAATAATAATAATAATAATAATAATATAATAATAATAATAGTATAACAGTAATAATAGTAATATCAGTCCCTTTTCACAGGTGTCTTCGCGGGCCAAAAAAAAAGGAATAGAGCATATAACCCATATAATGAGTGTTTTGAGCGACACCTGCGTCTGTCCTACTGTGATTTACCATTACGAATGTGGTGGAAATAATGATTTTGTTGATGCGAGCTGTGCGTCCACAGCATGGATTAAGGTGGATAGGGACGCTAGGGGACGCATTAGGTGGGGAGGGTCAGTCAGTGGGTGGGGACGAGTGGCGTGGCTGTGTAAACTCACCCATCTTGTGCAGGTTCAGCGGATGCAGGGGTCGGGGCTGGAGCTGGAGCTGATGTAGGGGCTGGAGCTGTAGGGGCTGATGAAGGACCTGGAGCTGGGGCTGATGGAGGACCTGGAGCTGGGGCTGATGGAGGACCTGGAGCTGGGTCTGATGGAGGACCTGGAGCTGTAGGGGCTGATGAAGGACCTGGAGCTGGGGCTGATGTAGGGGCTGAAGCTGTAGGGGCTGGACCTGGGGACGACATACAACATACCGACATTTCACAAACTATGCACTAGACTAGACAATCCCCACCTGGGGTACATCAGATACCCCTCCACCCATTGTGTAGGAAACATACAATACAGGGCAGAACCAAAGTGGGTGGAGGCTGGGGTGGTGGTGGTGGTCAGTGAAATACAGCTCAGTACAGTTAACTTTGCAGTGTGTGTGTGTGTGTGTGTGTGTGTGTGTGTGTGTGTGTGTGTGTGTGTGTGTGTGTGTGTGTGTGTGTGTGTGTGTGTGTGTGTGTGTGTGTGTGTGTGTCTGAGATGGGAGGTCATCAGTGTTACGTTAGTTTGATCGGACCACCTCAGCTGTCAGCCGGTCGTTCGGCACATGTGTCTGGCGTGGGCCAGAACTAGCTCCGCCCATTCCCTTAAGCAATACACTTTTATCCGAAACGACCTTCAGTGAATCCAGATCCATGTGATTAAGCAGCAGGTAAGGAGGTTAGTGCATCATGCTGTCTGGATGCCCCCAGGTTAGACTGGGCTCACCGGGGATGGAGCCAAGTGTCTCTCTCTGCTGTGAGACGGACCCCCTAGCCACTGCACTAGCCTTCCCCCGATTGGCTAATTGGCATTAAATAGCACCTCATCAGTGGAAATAGTTTGTTTTCTCTGTCATGAGCGCGCGTGTGTGTCCTCTAAAGCGTGATTAGCCTCACCTTGCAGAAAGAAAGCACTCAAAAATGAGCTCAAAACACACCGTCTGTGGTAAAGAACCAGGTCCCTTTGCCAGCGATTGTCCAAGTGAGAGAATGGAGTGACTATTTTTAGGATGAAGTGTAGCCCCAGGTTGTATAACCGAGAGAGACAGGTAAGTGTAGATAAGTGTAGGGATTTGTCTGTAATAGTGTCTGGAGAATGGCATTGTGAAAGGGATTTGGTCAGAGTGAGACACTATTACCAGCCATCTTATACTTTAGTGACCTGGAGCCATTTGTCAGAAGACACATTTGGCTGACAGAGGCTAGCTAATAACAGTCCTGCAAAAGTTATTCGGCTGCGACCGCATTGATTTTCGGGATTTTAAACTACAGGTAAAGTGGCAATCTGTACTGGTATTACTTATATATACATACTTTGCTGGACTTTCTGCACTCATCACAGTTACTGCACTGTACTGCACTGTATTCATGATGCTGCTGCACTACTGGCACTTTAAATGCTTTTAAAGATTTTTGTAAAAAATAAAAACACAAAAAAAACATATACATTCAACACATGTACATATAATTTAAAAGTCACTTTGCTGCTCTTTTTTTGGTTTATTTTTATTGGATCTTTTATTTGTATTTTTATCGTATTGTTTTGGAGATGGGGAGTAAGCATTCCAATGTACCTGTTGCAATTGGCCAATCAAATATATTGTATCTTGTGTCTTGTATCTTATTATTATGTTAAATGCACCGACATACACAACAGGGCTACATCGCTATGGAGTAGAATGTAGTTTGGAGGACGTATGCAGCTATATGCTATAATGTCTTACGCACGAATATTAACTTACCCTCAGATGTGTCTTCATCTTTCTTAGCCACATCCTGCTTAACTGCGGGCTTCTTCTCCTACCAGAGAAAGCAATCGTTTAACAATAGTAAGTCAAACACTCGCCAACATTAGTCAGGCAGGCCACCGCCATCATTTAGATTAGAAGACGTTATCATTACAAGATGGGGTTTTTTTTCCCTCAGGAAAAAATGCATTTGGTGTGTGTGATGAAGCGCTCTCTCTTCCAGGTACAAAATGTTCATAGATCATGAGATGAATGTGGCTACTAGTGAAACATTTGTCAGTAGAAACTCGAAGAAACTAACTTTCGGGAAAAGAGGAACATTAGTGGATAACAACCAGCCCAAAATCTACAAGACCAAAACCGTAGGAAGGATAGGGGATACATGTATGAACTTGCGTTTCTCATCATCATCATCATCATCATCAGATTTGTATTAATGTCAATAAAGTCGACAAGGTTTTTTTCACATTCCTATCTTGTTTATCTCGATTAGGGCTGAATGATATGGTCAAATAATCATATTGCGACAGATTTTGACAGATATATATATATAAGTGGGAATGGTCACTTTTTCATCCTAATTTAAATTGAACACTGAAAAAACAATCATGATATGACATTTGTTGGGGTCTAGAGTACCAAACAAACTCTAATACGTCTCTCTGTAATACATCTCATGTCTCTAATACATCTGGAGAAAAAGGCCAGGGCATCTCTGCAGCGCTACAGTACTTAGATTAATTGTTCAGCCCTAATCGTGCTATATATATATATATATATATATATATATACAGTATATATATATGACCAGCTTTCCCACCTGGAATGAATGAAGTACATCTGATGTTATCTTAGCCCAGGTGTGTTATCTTGGCCCTTGTAGCTGTAGCTGACTGATGCACTACAACAAGTCATTACAGCTGGGGGCAGCATCGATAATCTATTGGCATCTGCATGATAGATGGAGGCATGGGTCACTTTTAGGACACCTGTTGACCCGACTGAGACCAGACCTTTTAATTTGTTTTTTTAAATACTTAATATCCTATAGTATAACAATGTATATAACGGAAGCCAGCCGGTAGTGGTGTGCACTAGTGAGTAAACCTCACTCCCCTAAGACAGTGATTCTTAAACTAGGGGTCGTGACCCCAAACGGGGTCGGCAAAAACTTCCGTGGGGTCGCAAAATTATTTGTTACTTCAGTCGGAAATTAGCTGTTATAACACCTGGTGAAACAACGAAAAATAAAATGTCAATACAATGAAAATCTGCCTTTTTCTCATTCCTACACGCTGTTAAGAGGGAGAGAGAGAGAGAGAAAAAAAGTTGCCCAGCTTTAAATGGCGTTTCGAATCGTTTATTGGTCCTATGATAGAAACAATGTAACAATCTGCGCCCACTGTTCAAACTCAATTTCTTCCCGGTTTTTTTACAATACGTCATAGTTAACTCGCCACGTTACTAGCCACGTTTGTGATACTAGCCACTTTTTTAGCCACTAGCCTAGTTATAACTTTCATCAAAAATGGACAGGTGGCTGCTAAAAAACAATGATATGAGCTCAGAAGTGCCATCTACCTCCAGTTGTGCACCTACTCCTCCGCGATCCTCAGATGGGACAAGTTTGGCCGGTGGTGAGAATAAAAAAGACCCACCAACGAGGCGTCGCCGATACCTGAAAGAATTTCTTAAATATGGATTCACGTGCCAGGTAAAACATGAGCTCGACCACCCACAGTGTGTTATTTGCGGCGATGTTCTGGCACATGAAAGTTTAAAGCCCACAAAAATGAGACGACATCTCGAAAGCCGACATCCAGATGATGCTCAGAAACCCATGACATTTTTTTTACGAAAAGAAGCTGCGCTGCATGGGCAAAAGACCGTTGTGCATAGCCAAGCTACTGTGCCCACCAAAGCCTTGGCAGCGTCATACAAAGTGGCCCACCTTGTAGCCAAAGCACAAAAGCCACACACAATTGCTGAAAGCCTCATCCTTCCTGCAGCAATTGCGATGACCACAGCAATGCATGGTGAAAAGATCGCAAGTGTGCTTAAACAGATTCCCCTCTCCAATGATACCATGTCCAAACGCATTAACGACATCGCTAATGATATGAAATGCCAGCTCATCGAGAGAGTGAAAAACAGCCGGTTTTCTTTGCAGTTAGACGAGTCTACTGACTTGACTAATGTAGCCCATTTAATGGTTTTCATTCGCTACAGTCATGACGGGAAACTGCATGAGGACATGCTGTGCTGCTCTCCGATGGAAGGAAGATGTACTGGTGGAGACATTTTTAACTGTCTTAATGGTTGGATGGAGGAGACAGGCCTGGATTGGGATAAATGCATAAGCATATGCACTGACGGTGCCGGGGCTATGATGGGAAAACACAAAGGGCTGAAAGCCAAGGTCCTTAGCGTTGCACCACATGTCAAGTTCACACACTGCATTATCCATAGGGAGGCCCTGGCATCCAAGACACTTGAACCCGAGCTTAACAATGTTCTTCAAACAGCAATCCAAATAGTGAATTCGATCAAATCGCGCCCTTTAAATTCACGACTCTTCGCCCTTCTCTGCCAGGAAATGGGGTCTGCACATGAATCCCTTCTTTTTCATTCAGAGGTAAGGTGGCTTTCACGGGGCAAAGTTCTTACACGCCTGTTCGAGTTGCGAAGCGAGGTGCGCACCTTCCTCTCAGACGTGCATTCCCCTCTTGCAGACCATCTTACTGACTCGAGATGGTTATCACGTCTTGCATACCTGGCGTGCATATTTGACAAATTAAATAGTCTCAACCTGTCACTACAAGGCCCCAGCACAAACATCCTGACCCTCTCAGACAAAGTGAATGCTTTCACAAAAAAATTGCAGCGTTGGGCAGCCCGTGCAGAGAGTGGGGACTTTGAAATGTTCTCGGAGCTGCACGACTTTTTGGAGAGTGACATGAATGCCAATTCATTGAAAGAGTCAATAACCTGTCATCTTTGTAGTCTCCTCGACAAATTCAATCAGTACTTCCTCACGGAGAATGTAGAGCCTTTTGACTGGGTACGACAACCATTCACCAACTGCTCCTCAAACAACCTGCCATCTGAGCTCGAGGATGCGCTGATTGAGCTGTCCAGCGACCGCACATTGCAGGCGTCGTTTGCCTCAAAAACTCTAGATGAATTCTGGCTGTCAGTTGTGCAGGAATACCCCGGGTTGTCCAAGGCTGCCATGGACATCCTCACGCCGTTTGGATCAACCTATCTGTGCGAAAAGACATTTTCGTCCCTGGCCTACATAAAGAACAAATACAGATGTCGTCTCAACAGCATGGAGGAGAATCTTCGTGTTGCTGTGAGCAGCATCGATCCTCGAATTGACCTGCTATGCTCGCGGAAGCAGGCCCATCCTTCTCATTGACATGGCGTCCGTTATAAGAGGAAGTGAGATCGTTCCAATCATACACACTCTCTGTTGACTCTTGACTCGTTAATAAATTGTTGCCGCCCAGGCCTTTTCTTACACATTGCCTATTTGTTTTTGCTTGATTGACAGTCGTTACCATGGGTTTGCAATGCATAACGTTGTCCTGGCAACGCGATTTACAGCCCGCCTCCAAACAACCAAACTGCAGATGGCATTGCTGTTTCTTTCAAAATGTAAATTAATCAATGTTACGAGGTGAAAATCACTACCAATCGAAACATGTCGAGGCGTTTATGTATTCTTCTGGAGTATTAAAAGGAAAAGTTTGCGCTAGCATGAAAGATAAAGTTTATATAAAAATAATCTCTTCTGTATCACTCAAATCATTGGAGACGCAAACTCGTAAATTAATTCACACAAAATCGTTCCTTTTCCATAAAATAATCGTCCATACGTTGTTAATTTGTTTGGATTGGAACAAAAAATCGGTTGCTACGGAAACGTGACGTCACACTTACACACTTTTGGGAAAGTGGGGTCACCAAACCTCTCCAGTTTTTTTTGTGGGGTCGTCAGACAAAAAGTTTAAGAACCACTGCCCTAAGACACCTAAAAAGAAGTTCTAGCGATGAAGCCAGAGCCTTTGACCTATTTTAGCTTCCCTGTTTAGAGCGTCAGCCTCTCATGACCGGGGGTTGTGAGTTCGAACCCAGTGTGGGACACTCACTGTTTCATATACAGCGGTTTACTCAATGCAAAATGAGACACACATCCAGGTCCACACAGACTGAGAATAGAAAACGGAGTTCTCTAACCTGGTCAGTCGATGCCTGGCCGGTGGTCGGAGCAGGGTCCGAGGTCTCAGAGGGGGCCGGTGGCTGTGGACCAGCAAAGAGGTTCTTCACCCTGCTGAACATGGCTGCTAAGGGGAAGCTGGAGGGCCTGCAGTCGCGCCCGCGAGAGGAATCCACCGTCTCGGACTAGACAACACAACAACACATGACCTACCAAATCCTCCCTGCCCTCCCTGTCTTTTAACCGCCTTGCCCACATACACAGCAGATATATTTATCCCCTTGCTCTCTCTCTCTCTCTCTCTCTCTCTCTCTCTCACTCCCTCTCCGTCTCTCTCCCTCCGTCTCTCTCCCTCCGTCTCTCTCCCTTCCCTCTGTCCCCGTAACCAAGTGATTGCTGATGCAATTAGCACTTTTAGACATCCTAATGCTATCTTTAGCCATCGCCCATAGGCTGAAATAGGCTTAGGCCTAAACACTAACCCGGGTTGTGTTGGATGACATGGTGAACACCAGTGGATTGCATATGCATTATATAGCTTATATGCCAACAGTAAAGTATATGTTTATCAAACCTAAATTCATTTTAATTGACACCTTTTTTATATATATATATATATATATATATATATATATATATATATATATATAATCTGTATCAGCATAATCCAGCACATTTTTTGCATGTCAGCTACAGAGTAACATATAACTCAGCTTCAGATAAAGTGTCTGTCACAGTTTTGCAATTTGCTGCATGAATAGCACGGAGAAATTATATTTCATGCATATAACTAGCGAATTTGATATTTTGTTCATGCAGCCTGATAACAGTCAATACAATGTAAACCTGCTGATATTTATTATTCTGCCGAATATGCATAAATATTTGCTCATCCGACTAAAAGTGCAATTGCATTGAGTTTATTATAGGAGCATCACCGGGCCATGAACCCGCATGCAATACCACCGACCACCAACAGAGGCAGCACTCACACACTACAGCAGTTGTGCGAGAAGAAGAGTCGTAACTCAGTCAGCAGCTGTTTTCGTGACGTCAAAATGCAGCTCACCTCCATGGCGTCCGCTTAACATCCAGGGTTACTATTAACACGAAACGTAGTCGTCTCACAGAACATAAAACTGTTGTGTTTTTATTGTTATTGGACATGACGCTTCAACCGTTTTCAGACTCCACACGTGGCGGTGTATTTACTTCTTATCTCTTATTAATCCATTTTATCTCACTATCTGTTGCTCATGTGATTGTAATATGCAACGCAATGGCGTTCACAATGGCATTCACTGCCAGCATTACTGCATTAATGCTGGCAGTTAAAGCATTAATAATTTATAAAATGTTTCTATGTTTTATATCTAGCCTGTCAAAACACTCGTACACTTGTAGCACTCTGAGATGATATGCGATATAAATAAAATGCATTGTTATTATTATTGGTCAACATTCTCTTTTGGGAAGTTTCCACTTTTCTTTATTCAGCAGATAAACACAAATTTCACATGTTTGTTCTTTCGCAGCGGCCATGCAGAGTCCACTTAAGAGGCCCATGCTGTTTTTATGAAGTCCTATCAAGACATATTTGTCAGACCTCCTAAGAAAACGCCTCCTCGAAATTCAGCAAAGGCCAGCGCCTCCAAAAGTAGGCTCTTATACTTTCTATTGCAGCCTATTAGTTTCCCATACGTTCATGGTAATTTGCTAGGCTCATTTCATGTTAGCTTCCTGCCTTGTGCCATTATGCTAAGTGGTTTAGGCCTTAATATAGTGTGGCTGCTGGCGCAATTATCGCTCGGTGTGAGACCAGATGTCGTTGCATGGGTGTATATTAAACCTGTGTACTACATCACAGGGAGACACGATAAACACATGCGTTTGAAATAAATTGGTTTTCAGAAGTGTTCCGATGTCCAGTCTTAAAACAATTGTAATTGATCCTTTTTACATTGCGTCGTTCACATGTGAACAGGGCGGGAACCTCACGCGGGCTAAGGGACCCTAAATAACCAAAGTAGCCATTTACTTTCCGCTTTAACGACCTCTGCTTATCGCCATGGTGATCAAGCAGACACGCGGGCCGGGGTCAGACACACCCGGATACGCAACCTTTGACAATCCAAAATCGACCATCGAGCGCATCATCGACAGCCGTTTGCATGCCAGCCGATCCTCGAAGGGCCAATTGACTCTCTCTCGTCTGGGGCAGATTAGAGGCGCGTCTCGAGTGGGAGGAGGCAGAGTGCAGATGCTGTAAATTCCGTGGCGCCTCTCTCCGACACCGGCAGCAGCCTCTCCAGCCGGCGGGGCGATGCCACCGGAGGGAGATAGGTCATTACACCCTCCTTCGTATCTCTTCCCGTTCATCTAATGGAACCTGCTGGTGGCACGAACCCCCCCCGGTCTTTATCGTCGCTCCGGAAAGAGCGGCGGCGAGGAGGAGTGAGCACTGCTCTCTCTCTCTCTCTCTCTCTCTCTCTCTCTCCTCTCTCTCTCTCTCTCTCTCTCTCTCTCTCTCTCTCTCTCTCTCTCTCTCTCTCTCTCTCTTTTTTTTCATTTCAGATGCTGTGATTGTATGTGTGCGATGTTTGTGTGATGGTAGATATTTATATATATATATATATATATATATATATATATATATAAACCTCTCTGCAAGGCGTATCCGTATCCTATGCAGTGTCAAGGTCGGGCCAAGCTGTCACTCAAAACGGCTCTGTGTTCACAACAGAGACCAACATATACGGTATATACACCACCGTCCCCTCGTCTCGTCTCTTTCCCCATCCCCACCCCCACCCCCCCACACACACACACACACACAATTGTTACGATATAACATGGGAGTCAGGGAGAGTGTGAGCGAGCTTGCCGGAGCGATGCCGTGAATGCTGCCTCACGCTCCGGTGGGCAGCGACATATGAGTCAGTGCTCTACTCATCGGCATGCAGGGCTGGGCTGTTTGCGACTGCGACCATCTCCAGGAGGGAGGCCTTTACTTATGGGTGGATGGGGGAGCCTATTCATTAGGAGTGGGGGGTGGGGGGGGTGAGGGCTTGAATGACGAATGCCAGCTTGATTGCTCGTTAAGCGGCACCAAGATAACCAGGGCCCTTAAGTGTGTGTGTGTGTGTGTGTGTGTGTGTGTGTGTGTGTGTGTGTGTGTGTGTGTGTGTGTGTGTGTGTGTGTGTGTGTGTGTGTGTGTGTGTGTGTGTGTGTGTGTGTGTGTGTGTGTGTGTGATAGAGAGAGAGATGAGATTGATTGAAGTGGTCGCTATACCGTGTTAAAGAGAGATATGGAGAGCTATACATGAGAATACGTCAAAGTGACGCTTTGACATTTAGATTGCGATATGGGCTGTTTTTGTTTGTAACTGTCACTTTAAGCCAGCAGAGGAATATATATATATATATATATATATATATATATATATATGTATGTATGAGTAGCTCATATCTATATTACAAGGCAAAAATAAACATATTTTCCTCAAAGGAGATTTGTCAGTGGTGTCTTCTCAAACGATGGCATAATTGCAATAAAAATGTTTTGATTTATCCTTGCAAAAAGACTCCAGTAGATGAGGAAGCATCATCAAAGGCCTCAGCTGATATAAGTAGCAATTCAAGAACTCTCCTCCTCTTGTTGTGACGGTGTGTGTGTGTGTTTTCCCCAGTGCTTCCCAATCCCGCCGCGCTCCCAGTGGTTCAACCAGTAGCGGTAGCGGCGTCGGCATTCCCAGGGACCCTGGAAGGTGCCGTGAGGACCCAGGGGGGCACTGCGAGGCGGCCCAGAAGAAGCAGAGCCGGGACTGCCTCGTCAGCCCAGCCGCCAAGGGCCTTCGAAAGTTGTGAGTACTCCAGGTCCATTCGTCTGTTTTAGGGCACAATTTCAATCAGCGCAAATGCAGGTGTAACGACTTTCCCCCATTTGCCATTTGGCAAATTACGGTGTAGCAATAGGGTTTATTTCTTCCTAAAATAATGTTATTGTGGTGCAATTATCTTAATGGGAGGTATATCTTGGAAGGCCAGCAGCTAGCAGCAGTCAGGACTGGGCTTGATGGCAGGTGTCCAGAAGCTCTTGCTCTCCGCTGTATGTGTATTAGATTAGAGAGGTTTGGATAATGGGTGTAGTTCTGTCAGTCACCAAGTGAGGGGGCCCTTTATCCCTCTGGTTCTATTGCTGAACCCGACACACTGTGCACACACTCCTCAGCTCCTCTCTTGTCCTCTTCCTTCCTTATTCGGTTTCCCCTCATTTCCTCTTTCCTTGCCTCTCCTCTCCTCTCGCCTCATCCCGTCTCCTCTCCCCATTTCCTTTCCTCTCCTTTTCTCTTTCCTCCCTCTTCCCTTTCGCTCACCTCTTCTCTCCCTCTCTCCTTTCCTCTGCCTCTGCTCCCAGTTTCCCCAAACAAATGACCCCAGAGCAGGTTTTCTTTTGGTGAGAACGAACCCGATGCTGTGCGACATCACTCGGGGTGTGGCTCCCAGAAAGCAAAACATTAGGAGCGGACAGGCCTGACTCATGAAGCCCACCGACATCTGGCGCGTATCAGCGGTTTTTTTCAAGGAGCCATTGAACCCTCGGTGGCTCACCACGGAGGGTCCTGACCTTTTCCTCCGAGTCGTTCGGACTGAGCGAGTCGTTGGCTGCTCACTGGCTGGTCGTCACCAACTGTGGACAGACTACTGAGGTGTCGAAGAGTAGGAGTAGTGTGTAGGCACCGGATGCAGTGCGGTATAGCCGGTGTAAACGACACAGGTTTATTTTTTGCTACAGGGGAAGTGTTGTGAGTGGGTTTAACATTACATTATATATACAGTATATATGTTTTTGTTCCACTACATCCTCCAGAATTTCCCCAAACCTCCCAACACATTGCCTCTTTGTGATGGTGTGTGTGTGTGTGTGTGTGTGTGTGTGTGTGTGTGTGTGTGTGTGTGTGTGTGTGTGTGTGTGTGTGTGTGTGTGTGTGTGTGTGTGTGTGTGTGTGTGTGTGTGTGTGTGTGTGTGTGTGTGTGTGTGTGTGAGAGCGCATGCCTGTGTCTGTTTGTGTCTGCCTCCATCCCTGGCACTTGGAAGGCACACAACACAGAGCTGTGGTGAGTCCCTGAGGTGTGCCTCACAGCAATGCTTCGTGATTTAGGCGGATTGTTCGTCCTGCCATGTTTCCTTGGCGTCTAGAGGGAGTAAACAGCAGCCCACTAGCCAGACCTGGAAGCAAAGCCGTCGCTCACAATTTAGAACTTTGAAACTTTTGCTTTTGAGTTTGAAAAGCAATTAAATGAGGCTCAGGTGGAGTCCCATGTCCTTCTTTTAAGTTCCCACCAAAGAGAGTGCCGATCAAAACCTCGACCAACGCTTTTGAATGTCTAATAAGTATTTTATTGCAAAGTCGAAACACGGCAAAAGATTAAATGTACAGCAACCCCCAGCCTCCCTCGGCCCACACACCTTCACACGTCGCCAGACGAATGCGTTTAACACATTACTAAATGTGTTCAGCAGCCGTGTTTGAGTGTTAGCTGAACGCTTGCTCACTGGATTGTACGGCTGGATGGTTGGAAGTTGGGAAAGGGCCTACAGATAACTCAGTTTGAGCAGTCCAGCTGTAGACGCCGATGGAGAGGAGCTGCAAATGTAAAAAAAAGTACCATTCTGTTATCCCCTTCAGGTGTGCAGGCCCTTTAGCACAGATTGCTTCTTTTGCGCGACATTACCGCCAACGATGGCTACGTTGTCAGCCTCGCCAAGGGCAACGCCTGACAGTTAAAAGGGAGAGTAACGAAACAAAACAGAACTTTCCCCGCATTGTATCCAGTGGTGACGTCGGAGACAGCGTGGTCCACACTGTACTACACCACTCCCTTCAAGAACCTTATCTCTGTGCCAGCCAACATACGCTTACACACAACTAGTCACACACACACACACACACACACACACACACACACACACGTGCGCGTATGTACACACACACACGTTCTGCACAGCCACATGCGTTTTGCACAGCACACGCGTTCTGCACAGCGATGGAGAGGGGAACAAACGGAGGAAAGTCAAGGTTAATGAAAGGGTGTCTCTGCTCCGCTTCTCACCTCCCTCCGTCTGGCACCATCCACAGATGCAGCAGCTGATAACCATCCCCTCCCTCCAAGCTTCCTCATCCTCATCCCCCCCACCCCCCACCCCCTACCCACTCAACCCGTTACGAGCCTCGGAACCTCCCTTGCCGAGCTCCCATTTTCTTCGGATATGGGGGGGTGGGGGAGGAAGAAGGCAAGAAGACGCATCACGTCTTGAGATCCAGGCTACGAAACGCATGTAATCCGTTGATGCATTCGGCTGTAGGGTAGTATGTGTGCGTTGTTCTTGCCTTGTCTGTTTGTGTGTGATTGCGCGCTCATGCGTGCGCGTGTGTGTGTGTGTGTGTGTGTGTGTGTGTGTGTGTGTGTGTGTGTGTGTGTGTGTGTGAGTGTGAGCTTTGAGATGATGTGTGAACGCACTGTGGCAAAAAGTAGGGCAGTGATTTTATTTTTTTCCTTTTCTTCAAAGCGTGGCCTTTTAAAAATAAAATGAAAAAATAGCCAATATGGGGTGTGTTGTGCAAGGCGTGTGTCGCTGTACAGTGTGATCTACAGTAGCGGCTTGTATGCGTCCGCCTGCATTTTTTTTTTTATTCTATCTGCTTTCCCTGTGATGAATGGACTTGCCCTGGGGATCAGACCGCCGTCCTGGAATAACAAAGGGATGTCGACCTCGGCTAAGGGATACGTATTGGACTTTTGAATTGCTTGTTTGTCTAGGCGATAACGCACTGTTTTGCTTATGATTGGGGCTTTCAGTGCCGCAGGTTCTCACTACCCTCACTAGCCAGGGTGTGCTAAGGAAAGCACACGCCCCCCACCCCCCCCACACCCCAACACCATCTGTCCAACATGTGTACAAACAGTACAGAGCTGCTGCACGTTTATGTTTCTCAATCTATCTGATTTATTGAGTGGGATCGTCACATCGTATTTCTTGTTAAATAAAGTCGTAGAGACCCTAAAAAAACGTATCAGGAAGAAACCAGCTCACTAAGTGTGAGCTGACCTCCTGCACGCACACACGCGCACACACGCACACGCGCACATGCACGCGCACGCACACGCGCACGCACGCACGCACACGCACACACACACACACACACACAGCGCAATCAAGACCAGTCAGACATGGAATCATTTTGAGATTCCAAATTAAAAGAACTTCATAAAGAAAATTAATTATTATTAAGACAGATCAGTGGGACAGTGGGTCAGATAGTGTCATCTTAAATCTTTTTCTATAAAACACTTTTAGTATGGCTTGTGCTGACTAGAAGCATGGAAGTGCTAGTGGAAATGCTTGTGGCCATGTTAAATCAAGATATCTGCAAAACAATTTAACATGCAGAAATTCCATTTTGACTAGTCAAAACTAATTGACAGATATCTTTTATTTAATTATAGATATCAGTAATTCCTTTTTTGCCAGCAAGAATCACCATGACAGATCTACAATTGAATTTACAATTGACTTGTGGGAAAATGTAATTTCCCATTTCAGATATTATATTCAACAAATGTGTGTCTGATATGCCCCGATACATCAGTAAACCAGTTGCCACCCAAATTACCATATTCATTTAGGATATGTACCTACATCATTGAAGATACCTACAATGACATTTTGACCAGTGGAAATTCGTTTTTTGATAACTAAAATTAAATTCTGACTAGTTATGAAAGGAATTGCAGATATCGGAAATATAATTGTTACTACTACTAGCACTCAAAGTTTGTAGGGCAGTAGGAGATGGTAGGAGGGCGGCAGTATAGCTCAGGAGGTAGAGCGGTCGCCTCACAAGGAAGGTCGCTGGTTCGATCCCCGCCGCCTCCTCCTAGCAAAAGCTGTCGAGGTGTCCTTGAGCAAGACCCCCTAACCCTAACTGCTCCTGACGTGCTGGCTGTCTCCTTGCGTGGCTGACTCCGCCGTCGGTGGTTGAATGTGTGTATGAACGGGTGAATGTGAGGCATGACTTGTAAAGCACTTTGAGTAACCATCGGTTAGAAAAGCGCTATATAAATGTCCATTTACTATAGGAGATGGTTGCCATACAAAAGAGGCAATTAAATCCAAACTTAACTTTATACAATAGAAGTGATACAATCCAAACTAATTTATCCATAGATGTGCATTTATGCGTGGAAGAAATCACTTTAAAAGACCTTTGCAGTTTGCACACAGCATTTGTCTTAACCCAGAACATGTGTACTTTTGACTTGGGCAGCAAAAGTCTACCAGAAGTGGGGGGCGTGCGCGCGCGCACACACACACACACACACACACACACACACACACACACACACACACACACACACACGGGGACAGATATGTGCGCATTTCCTTCTCCGAATTCCCAGGAGAGCCAGAGTTCAAGGAAGGAAGTGCATAAGCCCCCCGCCCCCTCATTCCCAAACTCTGCCGCTTCCCTCGCCTGATTGGCCGGTGGTTCGGAACAGAGGTTAAGGGGCCGGACTTTTGTTCTGTCCCCTAGGGGCTTGTGGTGCAGCGGTCCGGTGAACCAGGGGATATGGGGTGGGAGGGTCAGAGGAGGTGGGCATTGAAGTGTAGGAATTGCCAAGGAATTGTGTTACAGAGGAAGGCCAGATTCCAGCTAAGAACCTGCCCCGGTTGCACTTATTCTTTTTACATCGTGTTATGTTTTATTTCCTCAGGTGATTTTTTTTTTTCCCCCTTAGGAATCAGTGTGTAGTCCTCTTCCTGTGTTCAATGTCTGTTTGTCTTCTGTTTCTCACTTTTGACAAATTTACCTTTATTGTTAATTAGTCTTTATTTCAGTTTTTCTTCTGTTAATCAATCAATTGGACAGACAGACAGTCTATACTTGCTCTTCTGGTCTTTCATAATACACAACATGTAATTATGAAATGGTTGTTCAATTGTTGTTGTTGCACAGGATACCGTTTTGGATCATTATTACACCAAACAAAACCGACAAGTAGGAAACTCCTTGGCAGCCGGCTGTCTCTGTTCTGCATGATGGATTCAGTGCCAATCAATTCCAGTAACACACACACACACACACACACACAGGATTACCGCTGGCTCTCATTTCCTGATTTACTCCATCTTCTTCTGCTGATGCGGCCCGCTTTCCAACAGACTATCTTTTATCATTATCCATCCACGCCATCCCACATCCCCCCCCCAACCCTTCCCCCTCCTCCTCCCCAGCACCCAGTGCCATTTCCCAGCGTATTCAATCTTTCCACATTATACAGCCTATTTAATCTTTATTAGAGAGTAATAGCAGGGTGTCTTACTTAGGGCTGGCGAGCTGTGATTTAGGGCACTCCAGGGGATCCCTATCGCGAGATGCAGGCTCAGGGAACACAGGTTTGCGGGGCCCCAGGGGCCAACAATGTATCTATTAGCCGCCGTGGTCTATGAGTCGACGAGTCGATGAGCCGGCTCATCAATAGGTAACACCGCGCAGGTAGGATTCGGATATGGATACCCAATCGCAGTCACGGCCCGGGGTCCCTCCGCTGAGCCGCAACGCCTTCGATCAATACACTCCCGCTTTGGCCAGACACCACGGTGTGACCCCTCCCCCCCCCACCCCCCAGTCAGTCATCCACCACTACAGGCGACTCTGGGGGAGGGGGGAGGAATCTAATTATCTTTCAAGCAGAGGATGCCTTGCGTAAATTCTCGAAATTTATTTTTATAAAATAAACTTGCGGTGGTGGTATTTCCCGGGTTTCTTAACCCCCCCCCCCCCCCACCCCTTCTGTCCAAAGGGGGGGGGGGGGGGCAGAGCCTCACACGTCTGTAAGCCTGAGGTATTTTATAGGGCCCGGCATGTGTCCTGAGGAGTGACGCCAGGTCCCGACTCGAGGTGGGACTGACTGCACTGGTCTGGTCTGGTCTCGGGAGCAAATGACTTTGCCATCTTTTCTCTTTTTCCGCGGAGCGCTCAGGCCTGTGTAACGTGGCTCGCATGTTAAATGAATTAGGGCTGTTTTTCTTGCAGCATAATTGATGTGACCCATGGGCCGCCAAAGTTGGACTCGGGCAAAGTGTTTCGACAGGGGGGGGGGGGGGGTTGGGGGGTGACTAGCCCATGTCTGACATGCCTTCAGGATGTCTGGAGACACGTCGCCAGTGTCAGCCGGTCCTCCCTGGTCAGCAGAGATATGGACACTTACGTTCCTAGAAGGAGGAGGAGGGTCTATCCTCGGACGGCCTTTTTATACTTCTTCGTCCTGCAACAAATTTTTTTCTTCTTGGTTGAACTCATCCTGAGGTCTCTGGGCACTCGTGATCGCAGAAGAGTGACCTGAAGGTGCCGACACACAAGAGTGTGTGTGCGAGGTGCCGATCCAAAGGGTTTCAGAGAGCGAGAGAGAGAGCGAGAGAGAGAGAGAGAGAGAGAGAGAGAGAGAGAGAGAGAGAGAGGAGAGAGAGAGAGAGAGAGAGAGAGAGAGAGAGAGAGAGAGAGAGAGAGAGAGAGAGAGAGAGAGAGAGAGAGAGAGAGAGAGAGTCAGAGAGTCTCCAGTATGATACAGGTGCTAGGCAGCTGACCTCTTGAAATGTGTTCAGATCTGATAATAGAAAACTCCCCACTCTCTTCCTCTATCAAGCGTACGGCCACGCAATCCACCAGTGGAACCACTGCGGAAACACAATATACCTCTCGGTGTCCGCCCCTGCTATCCCCCCCCCTCCACCCCTCCACCCCTCCACCCCTCCACCCCCCATCCCAACACCTCGCTTACTCATTTTTTTAACACCTACGTCTTCTTTTTTCTTCTCGTACTTTTTTCATTGCGTTCTGAATGCGTTTAACACCAGGACGACCGGGGGGAGAGGAGAGGAAGACATGGGATCGCCTGGCTGTCGCCGCCCCGTGGAAACATCAACACGGCGGGGGGGGGGAAAGAATGAAGTGCCGGGGAGAGTGCCGAGTCTGGAAACACGTCGGAAAGTAAAAAAAGTGTGTGTGTGTGTGTGTGTGGGTGTGGACAGGTAGTCATCGTGGTGAGTCCCCCCCTTTTTCAAAAGAAAAAAAGTATGTGGAGGAGAGAGTCAACCTGTGGTGCGCCACAGAAGCTAAATGACTTTTCCATCCCATCCACCGTGTGCTCTGGGGATCAGGCAGGAAGGCAGGTGGAGTCAGATCAGGTCAAAACGGCCATATTGGCTGACGCCACCGGGGCTTCCGGGCAGAGCAGAGACTCTCTCTCTCTCTCAACCTCTCTCTCTCTCTCTCTCTCTCTCTCTCTCTCTCTCTCTCTCTCTCTCTCTCTCTCTCTCTCTCTCTCTCTCTCTCTCTCTCTCTCTCTCTCTCTCTCTCTCTCTCTCTCTCTCTCTCTCTCTCTCAACCTCTCTCTCTCTCTCTCTCTCTCTCGCTCTCTCTCTCTCTCTCTCGCTCTCTTTGCTGTCTTTGCCCTCTTTGCTCTTTACATGGAAGTTGATGGAAGGAGAAATGGAACCCGGAGAGGTCATTTTGGGACAGCTCGCAGGCCAAAGGAAGAGCGTCACATCGCTGGTGCCAACCCACAAAGCACCTTTTAACCGGCAACCCCCGTGGGCTAATGGAAAAATGCCACTGTAACCCGTGTGTGTGTGTGTGTGTGTGTGTGTGTGTGTGTGTGTGTGTGTGTGTGTGTGTGTGTGTGTGTGTGTGTGTGTGTGTGTGTGTGTGTGTGTGTGTGTGTGTGTGTGTGTGTGTGTGTGTGTGTGTGTGTGTGTGTGAGAGAGAGAGAGAGAGAGAGAGAAATAAGAGCCCTGATAGAAGACTGTTGGAAAGATCAAATGTGGAAGGAAAAAACGCTCATTTACTGGGACTGACTTTTCTCTTTTTTTTTCTTCTTCTTTCTGGCTTCCTTTGCCGGCAACCACACAACCTGTGCTTCAGAATGACAAGGTGTCCGTGGCCGGTCCGTTACACACACAGCTCATTGAACGTTCACAGGGGTCAAAGGTGACACGCGAGGCCGCAACGCAACGCAACGCAACACCACACCCATAGCTGCTCTGGTCGGAGCGTCAGAGGATGGGATGGATCCGTGCCCGGAGAATTTGTCCCCAATAATACGTCCAAGTGGTGGGGATTGATTTCCATGAGTCTGCGGTTAGACGGTTCCTCATCGGATCCCTGGAGCTTTGCCCTCGATGAAAATAAACTAAACGATGTAAATGATGACCTTCATATTTTCGGGACAGGGTCTGTAAATGATGTGACGATGAGATCGCTGGAACAACCGTCATCGTGTTTCACGATTCCAGCGCACAGCTGTTCTGTGAAAAGGACACTGTGATTTAGCCTATGCCATCATTGCACCTATATAACACAAATGACAATGAGAACAATGAGTCCAGTGAATGAGAGAGTCCAGAGCCAGCCAGCCACCGCTGTTTATCATTCAGTAACGGTGCCGTATTTCTTTTTGTCCATGTGGTCGGGCGGAGGAGACGGCATTTTAATCTTCAACTGTTGATAGGAACTGCATATCCCTGCTCACTTCCTGCTGTATATATACATTTATATGTATTTATCCTGCTTTTCATAATTGCTTTTCATAGCTGCATATTCCTGCGCACTACCTGCTGTTTATACATTTATATATATTTATCCTGCTTTTCATAATTGCATACCCCTGATCACTACCTATTAAATACTTACCTGTATGTATGTATATATATATATATATATATATATATATTATTATGCTCATATCTCACACGTACTCTATAAGTAATCTTATAACAGTTTTTATACCTAGTAGACAGTCTTTTAGCAACTGTAAACTGTAAATTATATATTACGATGCACTTTACTGCAACATTTGCAAATTATTTTTGCTGTACTGTACGTGAGCTGTGCAATGACAATACATTATAATCTAATCTAATAACCCCCCCCCCCCCCCCCCCTTCTCCTTGCATGAACTTTTATTCCATCTGAACGGTGGCTGATGCCCCGTGCTGTCAGACCTGTGGAAAACGCTGGAAAACTCCACGCTCCCTGTTCGTTCTTTGTCATTAGGCCTTGTTTATTTATTTATTTATTTATTTATTTATTATTTATTTATTTATTTATTATTTATTTATAGTTCAGTCTTCCTCATCCTTCCTTGTCTTGTCAGTCCGAGACGTGGGCCGTTTTATGAGGGCCCCAGGGTTCCATCGGCGCATTTCTGGTAAACGTGGGGGTTGTTACCCCTCGCAAGTCGGAACGTGCGGTTCAAATGCATCTCCGAGGACATCTCTTAATACAGGGGGGCGGGGGGGCAAGTGTTGCTTGTTTTCTTGTTGCTTCCATGAATTTCTTAGGTTTTCGGGCTGCGGGTGATGGCTCACGCCGCCTTCTTTGATTTCTTTGTGTGTCTGTCACTGACACCACCACCACCGCACCCCCCCAGTGCACTACAATAATAGAGGGGAGAGCAGCAGCAGAAGAAGAAGATGAAGAAGAAGAAAGAAATACCCCGGCAGCCGTCTGAATCACCACAACACACGTCGCCTCAGGACAGCGGCGAACATTCAGGTTTCTCCCGGAGCCATTTTCAAGTCTTTTTTTATTTTTTCTCTCTGCCCCTTTCTTCCTCACAATGAATTATCTGGTGACAGCGGTGTGTCCAAGGCCTCCTCTCTGTTTGCCCGTGATGGATGTTCTCCGGGGCGCACCACAGTGGCCGCTGTGATTGGTGATTTGCCAGATCCGATAAAGGTCTAAATTGCTTTAGTGGGGAACCTCATTGCCTGAGAACCCTCTAAAGACTTGACCGGGGCTGTGGGATCTTCCAAAAGGTATTGTTGACCGAATAGAAAATGGACTATCGAGAGCCCTTCTTCTTCTTCTTCTTCTTCTTCTTCTATTTATTTATTTATTTTTCTGGACAAAGATGGACTTTTGAATGTGTGCATTCTCTTTCTCCTTTTTTCCAATGGAAAGTGCAGTACAGACAGCAGGGAACAGGGGGAGAGGAGGGGGAGGGGACACAAGGAGACAGCAAAGGCTATCGGATGAGGGATCAAAAACCCTCCCATTGATTCGCCCAAAAGAAAAACAGCAGTTTGGAGAAACAAATCCATGGGGACTAGAGAGAAAGTATTTAATGGCGCCATCCACACAATCCACACTACGAGATAGCGGCTGATATTTGCAGTAGTTAAATGTTTCCCTTTGACACTGTTGTGTAGCATCATGGCACACCCATGGCAGATATTGGTACATATTGTTGTCGTAAATATTATACTCCCAAGATATATGCATAATAAGGTTTCATTGGCAATACAAAAGTCTTGCTCATTCTCTGTCAACCTTTCTTTTCACTCCCTCCAAACGCTCTGTCCTAATATCCTAGTAGTAGGACTAGTTAGTAGTTAGTAGTTGTAATAGGATGTGCTGAACGCCAGTGATACACAGCCCATAGCTGCCTCCCTCTGGCATTAAACACACACACACACACACACACACACACACACACACACACACACACACACACACACACACACACACACACACACACACACACACACACACCACACACACACTATCACCCTGCAGTCCTCAAATTAATCTACTTCCCTTTAATGCCATCCTATTCTGTTTGGTCAGCTCCTACTGTGTGTGTGTGTGTGTGTGTGTGTGTGTGTGTGTGTGTGTGTGTGTGTGTGTGTGTGTGTGTGTGTGTGTGTGTTCAAATCAAGCGAAAAGCCTGAAATCCTTGACACTGCAGGAAAATGTATTTTTCCTCGAGAATAATTTCAGTCTTCCTTGTCCTCACAACGATAAACCTTCCACCAGTTAATTACAAATGTATGGAGGGATTAGAGCAGGCAATTATTATTATTATCATCATCAGAGCATTCACGATTACCGGGGGAAAAAGTGGAATTGAAGCCTGAAATATTAAGTGTATTTTTTATTAGGATGTACAAGAAATTAATTGACTCATAGGGCCTTACCCTTGTGGGGGTTTTATGGAAGACAAATATGTTGTAAATATTGCTAGAAGAATGAGGAACGGTTTATACATCATATTTTATTCTAAGAAGTAATATGTAAATGTTTGTATAGCCCTGTGAGGCATGTAACACATGAAGCTATTGTGTAATACACTTAGCTATGAGGTACTACACTTAGCTATGATGTAATACACTTAGCTATGGTGTAATAGACTTAGCTATGATGTACTCCACTTAGCTATGGTGTACTACACTTAGCTATGATGTAATACACTTAGCTAGGATTTACTACACTAAGCTATGATGTACTACACTTAGCTATGATGTACTAAACTTAGCTATGATGTAATACACTTAGCTGTGATGTACGACACTAAGCTATGATGTAATACACTTGGCTATGATGTACTACACAAAGCTATGATGTACTACACTTAGCTATGATGGTATACACTTAGCTATGATGTACTACACTAATCTATGAGGTACTACACGTAGCTATGATGTAATACACTTAGCTATGCTGTAATACACTTAGTTATGATGTACTACACTTAGCTATGATGTAATACACTTAGCAACAATGTACTACACTTAGCTTTGAAGTAATACACTTAGCTATGATGTAATACACTTGGCTATGATGTACTACACAACGCTATGATGTACTACACAACGCTATGATGGTATACACTTAGCTATGATGTACTACACTAATCTATGAGGTACTACACTTAGCTATGATGTAATACACTTAGCTATGATGTACTACACTTAGCTATGATGTAATACACTTAGCAACAATGTACTACACTTAGCTTTGAAGTAATACCCTTAGCTATAATGTAATATCCTTAACTATGATGTACTACACTTAGCTTTAATGTACTACACTTGGCTATGATGCAATGCAATGTTTGTAAAGCACACATTTATTTGATGACTCACATAAGTCCATACACACACACACACACACTCACCACACACCACAATTTACATCATTTGACTCATCAGTCAGCAAGTCAGTCAGCTGTAGTGAGACACCTCTCAGGTTTCATGTTGTGAATTATCTGGAAAAAACGGTAACAGTTATGGACCCCAGGCTAGGCCCAGGGTTCTCGTGTACCCCAAGATCAGTTGGCGATGGCCTAGTTCCGTGTGCGAATGAAGGAATTTTTTTGAAAGATGTAAGATAGGAAAGGAGGTTAACTTGTTGTTAAGTGTTTGGGTTTGATGCTCTACACCATGGGTCGGCAACAGGAAATATTGGCCCGGAAGTTTATTTCGAGAATAAAACTAAAATATTATTTTGAGATTTATTATTATTATTATTTTTACAATATCGGGCCGACAGTCGCACATATAGGCTATAATGTCCGAATCGAGAATGCAATGAGATTTTCCGGCGGGGCTGAACTGGCCATCTGGCATACCGTGGGCCGACATGCCTGATCCGTGGGCTGGTCTGGAGCACTCCGTGTTGCATCTCCTCAGTCTAAACCGGATTCTATGATTAATTTGAGTTAAAAACTCTAAAATAGTGTGCATTAAGATTCCAGATTAATCACGTGTTAACACGTTAACTTTTTGTTTGGGTTGGGTTGGGTTGAGTTGGGTGACTATTCTTTTGAAACACGGAAATACGCTTCAACGTTGTTGAGAATGACAACACAAACTCGCTAGTCAGTGCAATGGATTGGGTGAGTAATCCCCACTGCTACCTAGTTAACTAGAACACTACTTTACATTGTTAGCAGGCTCACAAAACAAACTGTTAGTTGACTAGCGGCATTTCCGACGTGCAACGCGGAAATGTATTAAAATGTTTCAAAAGAAAAGTCAAAGCATTAGAACGTGTCACATGTTTTAACAATCAATTACTTCAATTAGCTTTTGATTATGTTCTGGCCCGCCTTCTAGTGGCCCAGAAAAAAATTGGCCCAAGGCCAAACTTACTTGCCGACCCCTGCTCTACACTGTGGCTGTGTGACAGAATGCACAGATCATGTATAACAGTATATCCTTCGTTGTCTGAGCAGAGTGCAGTTTCACGCAACGCCCAGAGGTAATGACTGTGTTCTTCGGGAGGGGAAAAGGATGGCATGGGAAACACTTGTCCACAACTGTCCAACTGTTTTATGCAGACGCAACGTATCCAAACTATGTGTCATCCTCTACGGGCCACGTTTGACTTCACGCACAGACCACAACAACACTGTAACTCTGTATAACTGAGTATATCCCAACAATCAGATGAAGATAAACAGTTTTTGTTTTTTCTTTTGTTTCCTGGGAAGCTGTGTGACATTTTTGTTACTTTCTCTTGTTTACACGAGGGCGGTGTGGGTTATTTTGTAATCTCTGGTCCTCTTTTTGTTCCCCGGCGACAATAACATGTAACAAGAGTCAATAGCTTTGTGTATTTTTTGTAGGAGGGATAAGACCTTGTCACGTAGGACGTTTGTCCTCGCGATCCGCGCTCAACGACAGACAGGAGACGTAGGAAGACGGAAGACATTGTCAGGAACTTTTGTCTTGGTTACGTCAAGTGGAGGCGGTTGTCGTGGTGATTGATTTGGAAGACATGGGGGAAGTGGAAACAGAATGATCTTTTCTCTTCCTCTGCCCACACAAAAGGGCACTCTAATGTATACGGATGTGTGTGTGTGTGTGTGTGTGTGTGTGTGTGTGTGTATGTGTGTGCGTGTGTGTATATGAGTGTGTGCGTGTGTAGTGTGTGTGTGTGCGCTGCGCGCGCGCATTTTTCAACTTGGAGGCTCGCATACAAGAGCGTTTGTAACTTTTGTAATTAGTATACTTCATACAATGTCAAAAGTTAAAAAAAGGAAGTAGGAAAAAGTATGTACCTAACTTAAATACCTCCTACTCTCTACTCTGTTATCTTTCTCTGTATCACACACACACACACACACACACACACACACACACACACACACACACACACACACACACACACACACACACACACACACACACACACACACACACACACACACACACACACACACACAGCGAGATGGTGCTGCAGCCCCCTGACATGCGTCATGGGTCAGAACATCTCAGGACTATTCTGGGCCTAGAGAGCCATGGCTGACTACCCCATCATCAGCACCTCCACCATCATCACTGGCACCACCACCACCATCCAGAGAGAGCAAAACACACAGTGTCTAGACAAGTTTATACACACGCACGCACGCACGTGCACACACACATGAGCACACACACAATGACCTGCTTATCCGTTACCCTGGACAACACACTCAAGAGTACCAACATCCAAACACCAAAAATAAAATAAATCCCACCCTTCAGAACGGCTGAGCATCACCACCAAGTGTGTTGCTATGGATCCCACTGAAATCCTTCTGTCTTCTGGGTGCTTGTAACTTGAGTGGATTCTTGCAGCTTGCATGCTGGGTGTTGGGGAAAATAAAGCCTCTTTCAGTCATTTTCCATTCGGACCATAGAATTGCATTGCATGCATTCTGTGATTTACATTCTTTCATATGTTCCTGTCTCTCAATGTGTGTGTGTGTGTGTGTGTGTGTGTGTGTGTGTGTGTGAGAAAGAGACACTTTTTTGTGTGTGTGTGTGTGTGTCTCTAGCCCTGTGTACCACTCCCAGCAGGAGAAGCAGGCCATCCAGCACATGCTGAGACGCTTCTCATGTCTGACCCGTCGGATGTTTGCAGGAGGAGCTGCGCTGCATTACTGACATTGGCATTGTACACACACCGGTGAGTTGGATGAACACACACACACACACACGCACACGCACACACACACAAACACAGCTTTAAAAATGAGAAAAAGGAAAAAGAAATGGGATGCGAAAAGTTATTTAATAATTAAGAATGATGATGCAAAAATTAATAAAATCCTAAAAGTTGAGAGAACAGAAAGACACAATCAGAGCACACATATACACAGCACACATTTCCCCCGCTCGTTCTGCATGCCGACGTGCTGCGCGCCGCATCTCTCCCCTCCCATTGGTCCTCGTCTGGCCACGCTTACGCTCTGAACATTTTAGCGGTGACCGAGGGGCAGATTCCCCCCCCCCCCCAGGTGCGCGTATACACAAAGCATGAGAAACGAGTGCCGTCGTGTCACCACGCTCAGCGGTCGAAAGACTAAACTCGCCGAAGGTCGTCTGCGTCAGCGAACCGACGCGTAGTCCCCCGCTCCCCACGGTTGTCCGTCCACTGAAGCTCCTTTCCGTGAGGTCGTACGTATGAAATAATCTACACACGTCATTCAGCACCAGTAGCCCATTCATTCCTACTGTGTGGTTAACGCGTTAAGTGTGTTCACCCCGCTTCGTCAGGCGCAAGGCGAGGGGGGCCTATAACCCAACTTTTAACATCGACAGCCGTTGCCGTTATTGACCAAGGCCACGCTATGCCACAGCTTTCAATCATGCCAAGGCAAACACACACGCACAAACACACACGCACACGCGCGCACACGCGCGCACGCATGCAGGCCCGCACACACACAGGCATGCACACACAAATACACACACACGCACGCATGCAGGCCCGCACACACACAGGCGTGCACACACAAATACACACACACACACACACACACACACACACACACACACACACACACACACACACACACACACACACACACACACACATGCATGCATTTAAACACACTCACACACATTAGGAGGTGACGCGAAAGCACACACGCACCGAATATATAAACATGAGTGTGCTAGAATCAAAACACAATTATCTATTATTCATGCGGTTTGAGCACAGCTCAGCGGAAAAGGCACAAACGTCCACCAACGTCCCGATTTGCCGCCTCTCGATGGGCCTCGATATGACACACTTCCGCCAACGTCAGCGCCCCGACTCCTGCATGAAGAAACTGATGCCGAGCTGCCTTCTGAATATTCCGTTCAGCCGTCTCTCTGTATGGGGGAGATTGACATGCAGCTGGGAGCCTGCTTTGACCTTTGTTCGCATTCGTCCTCATGTTCACAGCTCATCCGTCTGTCTATAGTTCATCATAATAATAATCATAATAATAATAACTCGTAATCTGTCCATCATTCCCTCCGTTCTTTTCTCCGTCCATCCTGGGAACCCAGGAGCAGCACCTACGGGGGGAATCCCGAACTCATTCCGGGAAAAAATAATTAAATAAATAGCGTTCATCCTCTGCCAATCAAAACCCACGGTTTAAACGATCCAACTCCCCCGCGCTCTCCCCTTCGGCCTTTTACTCAGACGTCTAAACGCAAATCAACACTTCCTCGTCCTTCGGGAGCACTAATTCAATTCCTCCCATCTCCTATGCAACTGTATACCTGCAAGTAGGGACAAGCCGTGTGTGTGTGTGTGTGTGTGTGTGTGTGTGTGTGTGTGTGTGTGTGTGTGTGTGTGTGTGTGTGTGTGTGTGTGTGTGTGTGTGTGTGTGTGTGTGTGTGTGTGTGTGTGTGTGTGTGTGTGTGTGCGCGCGCGCACAGCACGCACACCGCGTTCGACCTCAACCTTTCAGAGAACGACCACGTGGTATTTCTAGCGGGGTTAGAGTAAAATACAGACCCTACCAAAAGGTAATTTGTTTTCAGGGTGGAAGGAACAGCGTCTGCTGCCAGCAGAGAAGCAAGTTAAAGGTATTAGAGCTTGGGTTACGGCTCCAGAACAAGGTGTGTGTGTGCGTGCGCGCGTGTGTGTGCGCCCCCTGATCGCTGTAGTCTTGTGGAAATTGTGTTTTTGTTTTCCTAAGATGTAATTGCCACAGCAGCGGTGGTGTTCCTGTAGCAGCGTGTGAGCCGGGGGGAAGGCGGTCGTGCCGCCAGGGGACTGATCGCTCTATAAAATACTTTGAGAGGCTGCGATAATAGTCCCCAACAACAAGCCCCTGGCCCCATGTCAACCACGCGGCATGTCTGTAATTAATAACATATAATAATTGTTTAATTTCCCTTAACACAGGGGTTCTCCTTCGCCCACATAAAGCCCCGCTAGATCCCATTTCCCAAGCCAAATAATGACGTTGGGGTTTTTGACACTTTCGGGGAAAGGAGATACTGTACATATATGGGGAAATGGGCTTCGGCCATGTCCCCTGCTTCCGGTCCTGGTCCTGAAGCTATGCGAGTAACTCCAGTGCCACCCTTCATGGGCTAAAAGTTGTTGATTTTGAGGATACAGGAGACAGACGACACATTATATAACCGCCTCAGCCCGCCGCCACAAGACCTCCAGACTTGCTATTTATTGTCTGGACCAGCGATTTGCCTTTCAGTGCAAACACATATTGTTTGCGCGGTTCATTCTTCAAGCTAAAAGGCAGGCATACATCTCCAAACACAGGCCCTGGACGCAAGGCCAAACCGTGCAAACACAGACGGTGGGGGGGGGATCACGAGCTAAGACTTTCACAAAGACCCCGAGCTTTAGGCAAGGAGTCTTTTTTCACTGTACAGATTGTCAGGGTCTCACACCAGGGGGTCGTCGGATTCTTCTTCTTCTTCTTCTCCTACATCTCATGTCTCTTTCCGCTTTGTGTCCCCCACGAGCGTCTCCCGCCGTCTCCCGTTGACGCCAAAGCGACGGCCATTCTGAGTCAATAGCCAGACAATGTTCGCCAGATTCCACGCAAAATCACAAAGGAGAAGAGTTGTTGTTGTTTTTTTGTTTGTTTGTTGATGAATTGTATCCAACTGCGAGGAAAAAGAAGACCCCCCCCGCTGAGATTTGTGGAAAGACAGGCAGGCAGGCAGGCAGGAAAATAATAATAATAAGAAGAAGAAGAAGAAGACAATAGAAGAAATGGAAGAGAAAATTCCGCCGTTTGCTCGAAGCGCACGGATGCTAGAGTGTCATTAGGAGTGGAAGCGAAATGAAGCTCGGACGTCTCGGAATCAATTTTGCTCTCGCTCGCTGATTGTCCTCGTACCAGACACACACACACACACACACACACACACACACAATAGCGCTATGCTCATCGTCTCATCCCGGCGAACGCGCGTGTAGTTGGCTTTCATTTGCCGAATAATAACAACAGCAACGACCACAACAACAACGTGTTTAGATGCCGCGGTCCTCTCCGAAACTAAGTGAGAAATCGTATGCAAACGTACAAAAACCAAAGGTGCGGAAAAAAACGACAAAATGAATGTTCAATCAGGGCGATGATTGAATCCTGCCTCCGTCAAGAGAGGGATCATTCTCTCCACAAAGGGAGAAACCGTTTGCTTTTCACAGTAAAAGAATGGAGCAATTGAAATGTGTGTGTGTGTGTGTGTGTGCGTGTGTGTGCCCCCCCCCCCGCATCTTTCATACCCTTCTCACCCAGCCCATGTCCTGTGTGTGTGTGTGTATAGTACTTGCCAACTATGGATTATATGTAGGCTAGAGGGTGGGGGGGGGAGGCTAGAGGGGGGGGGGGGGGGGAGACCCTACGACCCTACGACCCAGACTCGAGGGGGACAGAGACGGACCCCAAGGGACCCGTGGTGGTGAGACCCATACACTTTACATTAAGCCAATGTGTGCTACTGTGGTCGTTCCTTTTGGCGGACGGACAAAGTACATTTTCTACTTTACGAGGGCCGTTTTGGACAAGGATGTGTTTTCACTCTCTGTTTTCACCTTTCACCTCCGAAAAAAAGTGATGGTCCTCTGTCCTCTGTCTTGGACAACGATGTCCTCCACCAGCTCAGAGCGAGGGGATGGTCTGGAGCCCTCTGGGAGGTGGAACGGCCCATGCAGGTCCGCCGATGTCATCTGGCGTGTGTTGACCGCCCGAACCGTCTGAGACGCTCAAGGTTTCCCACACCGGATTCACCATACTGAAAAAGGTCAGATGGGTTCACGGCCCTTTTTTGGGGGGTTTTGTTAGTCTGCCGGGACTTTCTATCGTGTGTCTTTTTTTTTTGCTTTTTGTTGTTTTAACCGCTAAGCTAAATGAATGTGTCCTTTTGGAATTCAGTATGTAGCTGCTTCTCATATATATATATATATATATATATATATATATATATATATATATATATATACACAAACACGGCCAACACAAGTGGCCTCGTCTCTGCTTATGTTACAACGTTCTCAAGGTACCCTGGCCAATATATACGTATATATAAATATATATATATATATATATCCAATAATATCTAATAATCTTTCAATGTTTAATCTTTGAATATCATGTTT
>CM051020.1:11649482-11681982 GCA_027704905.1 Muraenolepis orangiensis
CTCATTAGTTTTTGGCTGAGTGGCGCAGCTGCAACACACACACAAGCTGCAACCCCCCCACACACACACACACACTCTCTCTCTCTCTCTCTCTCTCTCTCTCTCTCTCTCTCTCTCTCCTCTCTCTCTCTCTCTCTCTCTCTCTCTCTCTCTCTCTCTCTCTCTCTCTCTCTCTCTCTCTCTCTCTCTCTCTCTCTCTCACACACACACACACAATCATACAAGTAAACTTCATTAGACTTTGAGCCAGACCAAATGCTGGCACCGGCCACACTTTCCCACAGAGTGGGGAGCCGTAGCAGACGGTAGCAGGGCATGGGACAGAGCCCTGGATGTTGTTGGAGACACCGTCGGAATATCGTGTGTGTGTGTGTGTGTGTGTGTGTGTGTGTGTGTCTCTCGTCCAGACGTTGCGTTTCCCAGGACTCTCCCCTCCCAATCCCTAGCAGTCTCCTGCCAGAGTTTTCCAACTACTTCACCTCCCGCCCCCTCCTGCATCCCTCTCCTCATCCAACCTCACACACACACACACACACACACACACACACACACACACACACACACCACACACACACACACACACACACACACACACACACACACACACACACACACACACACACACACACACACACACATTCTCTCTGTCTACCTCTCTCTCTCTCTCTCTCGCTCATTCGCTCACTCTCACACACTTACACAGGTCTGACATATGAAGCAGACATGTGTGGGATATATATATATATATATATATATATATATATATATATACATATATGTATATTTCTAATATATACATATATATATATACATATATATACACATGCATTGACGTGTGTGTTTCCTTGTTGTTGTTGACTTTGGTTTTGTTCCATTCAGGGAGCAGATGGTTGGTTGATTGATTGGCCATCCTTTAATCCTGCAAAGGCCTATCGCAAGGCTCCTACCCACGAGTAGTTTCTAGTTTCATCAACTGACTTGTCTGACAAGAAAGGGAAGGGAGTTGTTCGGGGCTGAAGTCGGCTCTGATTGTCTCAAGACAATCAGAGCCGTAGTGTCGGGAAGCTTAAAGAAAGAACAGGTTTGATATTATCGAGCCCTACTCGTGTAGTGTGGAGAAAGGGGGGGGGGGGCACACTGAGTCAGAGATCTGCGATTGCACTGGCGACAGCCAATGAGATTCATTGAGAGTTCAGGAACGACCAATGGCAGGTTGAGTCTGAGAACGGCACAACCGGATGTGAGGTCAAGGGTCCAGAGTGTGTTCCCTGTGTCAACAACAACAACAACAACAACTGCTACAGTTTCTAAAATTTCTACAAGTTGGGGCCTTGATGGTGTGGTGTTGAATAAAAAAATAAAATGACTTTATTCACAGCTATGGCGTTCAGAAGTATGCTGGATCTTCATGTGGGTACCTACCCCCCTGCATGCTCCCAGATGCCAACGGTGGACCATTGACCCGGTTAAACCACGTTTGCCAGTCTTGTAGTTGTGATACCGCTAAAGTCCACCCCCCCACCACCCCTGACTTTCAAAAATCGCCCGGTGGGTAGGGAGCTTTAAGAGGCATCTCCACACCCTGCGGTTAGAACGGAGTGGTGGGTTGAGGCGGCGGGGGTTTGGCAGCAGCTCCTGCTCCCTGGCCTTCTTTCTACCCACGCCTTCTGGGGGGCCCAGAGGGCTCGGTTAACGGAGGCCAGGTACGGTTGCCACACAACAAGCGCCTTTTGTGTGGTCATGCCACGTCGCACAGTGATCTCATACACACCGTACCTCTCCCCCCCCCCCCCCCCCCCCTCTACACCCCCCAGGGGTGGAAAAATGAATAAATGTCCCTTTTCTGGCGCGTTATTTATAAGAAACCAACTGCTTAGTTTTCTTATTTAGAAGAAAGAAAATTCCGCCACGGGTTCTTTTGCCCGGAGATTTCCCAGCCGTCGTTCTCTGTGTCTTCTAGTTTTCCTTCCGCCTCCATCAAGTGTTTAGCCTCGTTCGTTCGTCCTCCTATGCGTTTTCCCCGTGTTGTATAGTCTCTCCCGTCCCAAGCGCTAGGAGCCACGGGGCCTCTGATTACCACCCTCATGCTGCTCTCATTACCTTTCAACGAGGGGCTGAAATGGCCCTAATGGCTGTCTATTAGCGAGGGGCTATTGGAAGATGATTCTTTCCCCCTTTTATAAGCCCCTAACTCTGCCGGCTAACTAGACAAGTTAATGGGCCGCGGGTACAGCTGCCCGGGGGGGTAGCTCAGGCCACGCCCCAACGCCCTGTGGCCATTGGTTGGACTCGCGCTTTTGGGCTTGCGATGAATCGGGGGTTGGCATCGGTAGCTTTATTGGAATCACACACGTTTAGCGCGTTTTATATACGCCATTAGCTTGTTCTTCACGGACAGGCAAGTCTTCAGCTTATTTTAACGGTGTCGTACAAAAACACAATTATGTTTTATGGGAGTCACACATTTAGCTCTGTACGCCATTGGCTTGTTCTTCGTTGATTTGAATCGCTGTTATATTGAGACGATGGAGAGATTAGCACCGTAAGGTCCCATCACACATTTATCTAAATGAAATTCAAATTTGTCAATGTGGGAATAGACTCAGTAATGTTTGTTCAATAGTTAAATGTAATTTGTAATAGCCAAGGAACGATTGCAATGTGCCTTGTACCTCCAAAAAACGCTTTGAGGTTCACACTTTAGAGGTCTCCACTGAGGTGTCAAAAGTCAACTGCAGTGCAATTTTTAAGCAATTTGCAATTGGTTGTCAAGCTTCAGATTCCATGGAGCAATGGAATGGCTGTGAATGTGAGGCAACTACTTCAGAAAAACAACACCTTTCATACTCGGATGTTCCAGACAGCAGATGTTTTCATACACGGGTGTGATGGAAGACGATAATGGCAGTGCACCGTCTGGAGCTATGGTTCAACATTTCAAAACGTGGGGCCATCATCTGCGATCTGAGATGGCTATCTGGACCAGCCCAAAACCATCGGCAGCCTTGGGTACCACTCAAGAATAGTATGTAATTCAGGCTACAATTTTCTCAAGGCTGAATGTGGGATGAAAGCACTGGTATGTTTGATCTTTGCCAGGATAAGAATCGCAGCACGGCACCTGTAAAAGATTAAATTACCCCACCCTAGATAAACACAAACTCAATTTGTGCCGATTAGACGGAAACCAAGTGCTTCTGGCTTAATAGCTGATTGGAACGTGCTTTAAAGAAAAGGAGAAACTGTATACACTGCATTCCAACAGGGAAATCACCCAAGGTCTTAAAACACTGTTGGCGGCAGTGTCAGCCAAATGCTGTTTACATCACTGATGTAACATCGCATCGCATCGCCCCATGTGAAATGGGAAACGCCTATTAAATATTCATCCCACGAGTCACTTGTGTTTGCTCCCGGGTTGCTCAGTAAGCAAACCATTAAAAAAAATGGAAGTAAGTATCCCCCCCCCGACCCTCATCCATCGTGGGTCATTTAAGGACCCCCCCCCCGAAACTGGAGCGTTCGCAAGGACGGCGAGACGGCAGGTTTAACTGGGCTCCGCTGCTCAGCCGAAATGAATCTGAAGCCGTGACCGCCGTTGTACGTCTGAGGCTCTGCGTTCGACGGGCCTACGGTACTGCTCCATCCAAACATGCCAATTCTGACCCGTCCGTCCCCCCGGACAGACACGTAGCGGAGGGGAGGACATGTTTAGACACGATTAGACACGGTGTCAAAGTGATTTCCTTCAGGTTAAGGTTTCCTGCAGGGTTCTTTGTTTAACGAAGGGGGCAGGGTGTCTTCTCGCGGCGGATATTACTATTCCAAAAGCACAAACACGGCGATGCATGGAGAGATAAGTTGTTTGGCACCGAAGGTGAAATTGATAGCAAAGGAAAAAGGACCCTGAGAAACCGGTGTGGTGGAACATTGTGTTACTCCACGTTCAAACTTAACCTTTTGTTCAAGTTCAACCTGTGTGTGTGCGTGTGTGTGTGTGAGTTTGTGCCACTGTACCATATCTTATATAAAAATAATGACTGTTTGGACACATACCAAAAACAAGAAATAGTTGCTTATCTTCTCTCTCTCTCGCTCTCGCTCTCGCTCTCGCTCTCGCTCTCTCTCGCTCTCTCTCTCGGTGTTGATGCTCGATATACTACTGTAGGTGTCTTCATTGAACCTCAATCATGGGAAGTACGAGCAGTGAGAGAATCCTAACGGTGGACAAAACATAGGACGCGCAGGGTAGGCAGACGGAGATCCAGCCTGCCAAGGAGCCTATACGTCACAGCAATTTGTCACGCTGGGCTCCTTGCCTTATTGGAGCTGTGATTATTCTACGTGTGACCACTCCGACTGCGTTATTCTGGTACAGCGCCAGAGACCCCCCCCCCGCTGTTCCTTGTCATTGTGTGTTCCATGGCCGGTTTTTAAAACTGTACCGCGTGCCTGTATCGTGATGCTCATACTAACGCTTGCTCTACTGCGGTCCTAACGCTTCTAGTTCTTGGCCACGATGTTGCCACGGGGTTGTCGCTGGCGACGGCTAACGTTCTTGTACTAGCGTCTCAAGGTCTCTTACATGTATGCCGCTTTCAGCACGACGTTCCAGATCCATTTTTGTTTCAGGAACCAGGGGTGACTTGTGTGAAGCTGTCGGATCCCATGTGCTTGGGTTCTCATCAATGAAAACGTGTGAGAAACAGACTGTGTGAATGAAGTCGATTCACTAAGTCACAAAGGCAAGTGTGAACGAGACACTTTTGTATGTGTGTCTCATTCATTCAAATATTTGTGATGTCCTTCAAACAAACCACGAGCTGTGTGATACAATCTCCTAGAGCTGAATACATAAAGACGTCCGTGAATAAACATTTCCAAAACAACAAAATGTCCCAATATTTTTCTCAGAGAAAAGATCCAAAGGAATGAAGCCAAATTGTGCTGTTCACATTAAATGAGGTTCTAATTCCTCGCTGCACGTAAACACATGTTTAGACTACTTTTACTTTTTGGGAGATATGAGATCGCTTGGAGTACATTTCTGGAACTGGATGAAAGACTTGGAAAGTGATGGAGACTTGGAAAGTGATGGAGGCTTGGAACATGGCTTGGCTGTGTTTTCAAAAGGCAGGAAGACAACAGGCAAAACAGGGAAGCACTTGTTTACAGTGCTGTTAAATGCAGGTGTGGCATACATGGCGACAGGTCTGTTGGTCAGACCAAAGACAAGGCTCCCGGCAGAGATTGTGTTTCTGCCTGACGACCACTCATACATTCTGTTACAGGACGCAATTTAATGTATGTAAAATGGCAACTAATGTCGATGGTAATAGATGATGTTTTGGATGGCGTATTGACTTACTTGGTCCACAGTCCTGCGCTTATGGGTATAATTCCACTTCCACAAGTTTGCATCTAATGCACACAAAAGGCACACGCACACGCACACACACACACCACACAGACGCGCAGGACAATGAAACGGTCTCATGAATATGTACTCACCAATGCCAATAACTTGTTCCACGTACACCACCTACACACACACACCACACACACACACACACACACGCACAGGAGGACAACGATGCGGTCTCATGAATATGTACTCACCAATGCCAATAACTTGTTCCAAGTACACCACCTACCTACCTACACACACACCACACACACACACACACACCACACACACACACCCACACACACACACACAGCACTTACTGGTGCCAACTCGCAACCTCTTGCAATTCAGCTAGAGCGCGTCCTCTTCTCTGAGCCGTGACACACAAGAATAGGGGGAGGACTGTCGGGGGTGGTGGTGGTGGTGGGGAGGGGGGCCAATGTGATCAGACTTTAATTTGCACCACCAAGAAAGCCCAAAAGACAGTTCTGCCTGTACAATCATGCATGTATGTTTCTGCAACCATCTGTTTCTTCCCACTCTACTGTCTCTTCTCGGCTCTGTATCTCTCCTCTTCTCCGCTCTCATGTCATTTCCTTTGCTCTTCTGCTGTGCGTCCCTCTCTTTTTGTCCTTTTATCTCCTGTCTCTTCCTGCTCTCCCCTGTTCCCCTCTCCTCTCTCTCTCCTGTCCTTTATTCTCCTCTTATTTCATTTTGTTTAAACTTCTCTCCACTCCCTTGCTCTCTTCTGCTTCTTTCCTCTCACATCTAACCCTTTCTCTCCATACCTGCTGCTCTCCTCCTCTTTCCTTTCATCTCCTCTCCTCTCTTCTCTGTCTGTCTATCTGCCCCTCTCCTCTCCTCTCCTCTCCTCTCCTCTCCTCTCCTCTCCTCTCCTCTCCTCTCCTCTCCTCTCCTCTCCTCTCCTCTCCTCTCCTCTCCTCTCCTCTCCTCTGTCTGTCTATCTGCCCCTCTCCTCTCCTCTCCTCTCCTCTTCTCTGTCTGTCTATCTGCCCCTCTCCTCTCCTCTCCTCTCCTCTCCTCTCCTCTCCTCTCCTCTCCTCTCCTCTCCTCTCCTCTCCTCTCCTCTCCTCTCCTCTCCTCTCCTCTCCTCTCCTCTCCTCTCCTCTCCTCTCCTCTCCTCTCCTCTTCTCTGTCTGTCTATCTGCCCCTCTCCTCTCCTCTCCTCTCCTCTCCTCTCCTCTCCTCTCCTCTCCTCTCCTCTCCTCTCCTCTCCTCTCCTCTCCTCTCCTCTCCTCTCCTCTGTCTGTCTATCTGCCCCTCTCCTCTCCTCTCATCTCCTCTCCTCTTCTCTGTCTGTCTATCTGCCCCTCTCCTCTCCTCTCCTCTCCTCTCCTCTCCTCTCCTCTCCTCTCCTCTCCTCTCCTCTCCTCTCCTCTCCTCTCCTCTCCTCTCCTCTCCTCTCCTCTCCTCTCCTACCCTGTCATATCCTGCTCCGCACCCTCTCCTCTTCCATCCTGTCCTCTCCCCTCCTCTGTGGTAAATGGTAAATAGTAAATGGACTGCTTTTTATATAGAGCTTTTATCCAAAGCGCTTTACAAGTTACGAGTCAGCCATGCAAGGCGACAGCCAGCTGGTTAGGAGCAGTTAGGGGTAAGGGTGTCTTGCTCGTGGACACCTCGACACTTGCTAGGAGGAGCCAGGAGGGACCAGCCACCTTCCGGTTGTCAGACGACCGCTTTACCTCCTGAGCTATATATATATATATATATATATATATATATATATATATATATATATACATACTATACTGCTGCCCCATACTCCCCATACAGCCTCTGTACATACATGCTGAAATTCATTCTGCAAGAGGGAATGGGGGAGTAAGCATACCATTGTACATTGGTTGCAAATTGTTGCTTGTTGCTGTCTCTTATATCTCTTTATATCCCTCTCCTTCTACCTACCTGCTCCTCAAGGAAGGTAAGGTCCTCCTCCTTTCGTGGGCTTCATCGCTGAGGTTGAGTGTGACGTCCGACGAAAGAGCACCAGGGGTCTGATGACGAACACCGAAGTACGACTAGGAACTAGGCCCGACAGCAAGGTAACACTAGCTAGCTTTTAGCTTAGCCACTCATATGATATGTTGTTCTGTTGTGCATTCCAAATCAAACTGTTGACTAGCTGATCATAACAGATTATTAAAATACCACACATTCTGTTGCAGTTTAGAGATTAAAGTCATATTTGGTTCTGTTTTGCAATTGACACAATTATGTGCTTTTGTTTGTCATAAAGCAGCACATATTATTCAAGATGATCTGAGGTAAACCACCATAATTATGTTTCTTGGCATGAGTCCCAGTTTTTCCAGACACACAGTTTCGCAGTACAAACAATACGTTTATTCCTATATAATATTATACGATAAAAAGTAACAAAAACCCTATCATAACAACTGCAAGCTCCCCTCCCCAATGTCAAGGGAACCTCCGCCTTAACATGCATTGTGATTCATGTGTGTTTGAACGTGCGTAAAATAATATAATGTCATGTAATATAATATAACGCCATGAACCGCAAGCTTAAGAAATCTCACGATTTGTCCCCATGACAAATGCCATATGAATGAGTGTCTGTTCGCCCCGTGTTTCACCCCCTGTGTACACGCACCATCTGCTGCTATGACCCATATACACATACACACGTCATTGCACACATATACCGAACACACATACTGTCGCCTTGCAAGGCAAAGGCAAAGGACTTCCTTTCGCTTAAGTACTACTTCATGACAAAAGTGCAAATGTTTAATACATGCGCGCGCAGTAAATTAACGTACAGGCAGAACTTATCAATTAAAAAGGAAAGTGGAGTCTTTAATGATGATCAGCACACACACACACACACACACACGATCATATGTTCGGCGGTCATATACAAGGCTTTCACAGGATATATAATACTGGTCACATGACATGAGTGCAGACGGTGGTGTTTTTATATATATTAATGGTCTGTGCTAACTGGTCACATGACTCAGGGCGGCGGAGTTGTGCAGACGCTTGCGGCGGGGAAGCTCGGAGTGACCGATTCCTTGGGGTAGGTCGGCGTCCTGCGGGAACAGCCCTCCACCTGCAGCGTCGTCACGGCGACCGAGGCCCCCCCCCAACGTGAAAGGTGGCGCTTCTGTTCAATCTCATCCCTGTTGGGACGAGGGGCTTGGGGGTTTATTCATGATGCTGCTGCACTACTGGCACTTTAAAATGCTTTTTTGCCATATGTATATACTTTCATCCATCAGTCACTTAATTGTTATTTTTATTGTGTACAGTATTGTTATAGTATAGTGTTGTTTATAGTATGTAGTGTTCATAGTATTGTGTAGTATACTATAGTATTGTATGGTTTAATTTAGGATAGGTAAGCATTCCATTTTACTTGTGGCAAATGGCCAATAAAAACATCTTGAATCTGGAATCTTTATCGCTTGAGTTTTAAATGGAAAGTAAGCCTCGTGAAACGCATTCAAAGGGCGGCATCGGTTTGACGCCAAATTCCTTTAGTTATTCAGTTCATTATCCGAGACGCAGGCGCAGGAGTCCGCATTCCATTGTACTTGTTGCATATGGCGAATAAAAACATCTTGAATCTTTTGAGATCTAAAGTGGCATAATTGGTCTCTCGCTTTTTGAGAGGCAATCAAAACAAATAAAAAATGTTTTAAGTGTGTGTGTGTGTGTGTGTGTGTTCAACTGTGCTTCTTCTCCTTCACCCAGTGACCGTATCGCTCATTTTGCAGTCACCCAAAGACACCTACGGGAAGCTGACTCAGGTACCGCAGCAGTCTAAAATAAACATAATGCTTGATGCTTGATGCGAACTTGATGCCTGTGTAACAGTATCAGAACAGTTGGAACTACGCCAAGTGAAAGGTACTACAGACACAACAAAGACACAATAAACAACACACTCTATACTGTTTTCCCAGTCGACTATTATTGTATTAGCATCGTATTGTTTCTTCGGGAATACGGTATCCGCCCAAAGAGAGGACGTTACATAATATGATCTATCGGTGTTTCTGATTTGTCATGCGATCCTTAACAGTCTGAATCACGCGTCGATCAGCTGCGACTAACACACCCTCCCGCTTGTGCGGAGAAGAGAATAAAATAGCTTTTTCTGTTGCTGTTAAATGTGGGATATTGCATTGTGCTCACAAACACAAATGCTTTATTAAATATGTTTTAAGGGATTTTTTTTTAATCCATTTTGTTGTTGTGTGATTTTGTCTGTCAGTTCTGGTAAATACTGTCTCATTGACCTTTATATACTTGATGTATTTGTATAGTTTATTGCAGTTTTTCAATTTTCTATTGCCTTTTTGCACAATTTCTGTGTCCTGTATGCGTATGTGACAAATTATTATTATTTGTTGCTCGCCAGGTGGAACTGAGGTGCGAGTGTGCGAGGCAGGACAAGGCCAAGCTTCGAGGTATTGGTACACCGTTACACACTGGCGAACAAATCACGTTTTATTTATGCTGCCCTGGTGTGGGACCACGTAGAGGCTAATTTATTCCCCCCCTGCCTTCCAAATCTCTCAAATCCTTGACTGAGCAAGATGGCTGCCTCACTAGCGTGTCTGTGTTTTGTTTGGCTCTTTTTTTTAAATGTGTGTGCGTGTTTTTTGTTTTCTCACGGACGGCGTGCGCGTCAACGCGTACACACAAACGTTTTTGTAGGCACAAATACACACACTTTCTCAGATAGTCAGCGAAAACTCCTTGAGTTGCACTCCACTGTGCACATTGGTCCATCCTTTCATCATCCCCTAAAGCCTTCTCCATCCACAAGACGGAGAGACTATGAAGAGAGAGAGAGAGAGAGAGAGAGTGCTTCTCTCTTCACTACTCTCTCTCTCTCTGTTTCTCTCTCTCTGTTTCTCTCTGAGTTCTCCCTGCTCACCATGTGTTGCTCATGGCGATCAAGCGTGTGTTGGGCCCATGCCAATTTCTCAAAGACGATTATCCCTCTTTGTGTGTGTGTGTGTGTGTGTGTGTGTGTGTGTGTGTGTGTGTGTGGTGTGTGTGTGTGTGTGTGTGTGTGTGTGTGTGTGTGTGTGTGTGTGTGTGTGTGTGTGTGTGTGTGTGTGTGTGTGTGTACCTGTCTCCCGTCTTAGCCTGAGCTGAAACTCTGAAGTGAGGAAAGGCATTATGGCTTCACAGGGACCCGCTGCAATCCGTCCAAAGTCACACTGAGGCTTTAAGATGTTTTTTTTCTTTCTGTTAGCGCTGTAGCAGTTGCTGAAAGTTTCTTTCATTCCCCTTTTCTGTCTTAGAGAGTATTTTCTTTGAGACCTGAGTTTTATTATTCTGCGACACGCTCGCTCTCTGCAACCAGATGAAGTCGGAATGGGCTTGTATGTTATCTATTATTATTATTATTATTATTATTGGAGCGAGATGAAGTCATTATACGTACTGTATACAGTATATTGTTTTTTGGACAGCCGCCGGATTTTCCCAGGAAATTGCGTTTCCCCCCCCCCCCCCCCCCCCCCAACCCAAAATGACGAGTCTATTGACGGAAAGAAAAGGATCCTCCATCTAAATGAGGTCTAATTCCGCTGCTGCTTCGCAATCACTTTCAAGTGCGCAATTACAGTATAGTTGTGTGTGTGTGTGTATGTGTGTCTGGAGGCGTGCGTGTGTGTGTGTGTGTGTGTGTCAGAAAAAAATTGCTAACATGCATGCATTTCATTTGTGGAAATTGTGGTCCCTCTATAGTCAGAGCTTCTGGTACACCATGATAACGACGTACACCATCATATGTGATAGTCAATACGGTTACAAAATGCACGATAGAAGCCAGCTGTCCTTCACCGAAAATAAACTAAATACTGCACTTACAAGCATGCATTTCTATGCTATTGGTAACTCTCGTTCCCATGCCAAACAAATTTCTATCTCTACATCTGCGCATCCCCTGAGGATGAAAGGAGAGCAGTGAGATGGAGAGATGAAAGCCATGCATAAGGCTCTCCCTCGCGCCACTCCACAACAGACGTTACAAAATATGATCGTAACTTTTTGCCAACATCGCCTCGTTCTGTCATATTCCGCCCGTCTTTCGTCTCCCCGACGATACCGCCAGACGAGTGTCCATGTTGTTCAGTGTCCTCGCTGTTCAATTACTCTCTCCACGTCCGCTGTAGACGTTTTGTCGGACATGGTTCAAGATCTTGTTTGTTTGTTTGTCTGTGTAATTAATTTAATATATGTACACAACTACATATGCAAACAGTGCATTCACTTACAAACACAACAGGGGGGCGTGTTGTGAAGCAGAGCAGCTTTCTCGGGCCGCTATGCTCACACACACACACACACACACACACACACTTTTTGTGTGCGTGTACGTTCGGTGTATGTTCACCCACACGATGGCCACGTACATTTTCGCACGCGTACGCATGTTTGCGCGGTGCACGCACACACACACACACACACAAAGTTAGCACAGCTGCGGTCAATTTAGCGACTTGTCTCCCTTGTTTATCGGCCCGATATCGAGCGTCCAACAGCTTTTTTTGGTGCAGAGGGGGCTAGATAATGAGCAAGTGGTGTGCTCCAAGCCACCCTAACCAACCAAACCCTCAAACCGCGTCTGCAAGTTTTCTATGCACGGTTGTTATGCGCAGAGATCTCTTGTTTGTGGGGTTCACACCCATCAGCCAGGGTGTCCCTGGCTCCTTGATTGGAAGTCTGTTTCCCATCGTTCAGAGGAAGCGTGGCCTCGGAATTACTGGGATTACAGTTTACAGCAATTGATTTACAGAGCCTCGCTCTGAGTGTTGCTCGGATGGATGGATGGATATCAATTTTTGTTTTTAGCTGTGTATGTGATGAGAGAGAGAGGGAGCGGGAGAGAGGGAGAGAGAGAGATAACATTAATTAGTGGACATCATTATTTTTGGTTTTGGTTTGCGCATGACGTTCATGTCAAAACAGCAAGATATATAAAAGCACATGTCTGTTGAGAAAGTGTTCTGTGTGGGCTAATTAATATCTTCGTACAGTGAAAACCTGGACTCTTTTGACAGATGAGAGATTCAGGTGAAAGACGATAGACACACTGGGTCTGACAGATAGCGTTGTTGTGTGTGTGTGTGTGTGTGTGGTTTTCTAAGAAGAGAGAAGTTCAGCCCATTCAAGTGGACGCTTGCTGTGTTCTCCTGTCCGCAGGTTAATGTTCTACACAAAGCCTTGTTCCACAAAGGCTCCTCCAGAGACGAGAACCCTCAGGCAAGACGGGGCCGGAAGACTTACACACCGGAAGGACTCTCAGGTGCACGCACGCACACACACACACACACACACACACACACACACACACACACACACACACACTGGACCGCCTTGGAGGCACTCGGGTGAAAGCCAGATGTTACAATATTAAAATAAACCACTGAACTGCAGTCATCTTCATGGGATGACTTCATCGCAGGGATTCTCCATCCCTGCTTTCTCTCCTGTGTCCTCCGCCGGTAATAGCCTTCCTCCAGGTCACGCGTGACTCATTCTGTAATGAACTAATCTGAAGCGTTTAGACCAACAACAACAGTTTAGTAGAATCTCGTCGGTCCTTTTTCGTCTTCTGTGTGTTTTAGTAGCCCGATTGTTTATGATCGTTGAGGGACCGGGCAGGCAGGCGACACCGCAGTATCAAGTGCCGTACAAATAGACTCCGAGACAGCTTCCACAGTCAGGCCATCAGGCTGCTGAACAAGGGCGTTATAGCACATAACAATGTATATTTTATTACATTGATGTCTATATACATATTGCGCTTTTTCTGTGCCGATATATTGCATTTTATAAATTGCATTTTTATTTTATATATTTAACTAATATACAGTTTTGTACTTTTTTAAACTTATTTTATTCTATTCTGTTTTTATTCTATTTTATGTTATTTTTATAACTGCTGTCTGTCGTCGGGTATTACACATAAGATTTTCACACCACCACTGCTTTATACTTGTGTAAACTGTGAAGTGACAATAAACTTGACTTGACTTGAGACGCCCCCCCCCCCCCCCCCCCCGTGTGTCCCTTGTTTACCTTAGTCGACTAGTTCTGTGTCTGACTAGCGATGACTCATCCAGAGTTGGTTTCCGAGTGAGTGGTGGACTCACGCTGTACACAGGGGCTTGTAAGCGTGTGAGTGACAGGTGATGGGGGTAACCAGAGGGGGAGGGGGGGGAATAATATATATATATATATATATATATATATAAAAGGAAAAAAGAAAAAGCGGAATGACATTTGGCAGCATTTGCTTTCCTCTTCAAACAGGGCATTTTCTGAATGTCAGTGGGAGGGAGTCGCTGTGTTCAGAGTGCAAGTGTCGGAGGCACACAGCCTGTCTTTGTTACTGGCTTTATCGTCCTCCACCTGTCTCTCTCTCTGTCTCTCTCTCTGTCTCTCTCTCGTCTCTCTCTCACCTCTCTGTCTCTCTGTCTCTCGTCTCTCGCTTCTCTCTCGCCTTGCGTCTCTCTCTGTCTCTCTCTGTCTCTCTCGCCTTTCTCTCTGTCTCACGTCTCTCGCCTCTCTTGTCTCTCTCTCTGGCTCTCTGTCTCTCTTGCATCTCTCTCTCTCTCTCTCTCTCTCTCTCTCTCTCTCTCTCTCTCTCTCTCTCTCTCTCTCTCTCTCTCTCTCTCTCTCTCTCTCTCTCTCTCTCTCTCTCTCTCTCTCTTATCTCTTTCTTCTCTGTCTCACTCTCTGTCTCTCTCGTGTGTCTCTTGTCTCTTGTCTCTCTCTCTCTCTCTCTCTCTCTCTCTCTCTCTCTATTTTGTGTATGATCTGTGTTCATGGGCTCCCACTGGGTTATGGTGGAGATGAGCCAAGATGCCCCTTCTGTCTAGCCACACAAACACATACCACAACCGCAACCGGCTGGAAAGTATGTTGCCGCATATACTCTACCTCCGATCGGATCGCAAGGGTTTAGATTCTAAATAAATCTCGGGATTTACATAAAGGATGCAAAACAGCCTCCAAATGCATGCAAACGTGCACGCCCACCACAACGACAACAACAACAACAACACACCGATAGCATCTAGCGTCTTGTGTGTATATATATATGTATGATATATATACATATATATGTGTGTGTGCAGTGCTGCATGTGATGATACGGAAAAAAACGGTTCCAGATTCCAATCAGGTCAGGTACTTGGGCTTCTCCAGCCCCCCCCCCCCCCCCTCCTCCCATCAACAGGGGGGAGAGATGAAAGGGAGAGACAGCCGCGCTATCCAGCAGCCAGCACTGTGGCCCATAGGGATGTGTGTCTCCTGCCCTCCTCCCCGCCCCCCCCCCCCCCCCCGTGTGACTTGAAATACAATGAAAATAAAAAGAGAAATATCGTATATATGGTATATCATCAAATAGAGAAAGATTTTCATTTGCCATGTGCAACAAGTGCAATGGAATGCTTACTGCCCCCCCCCCCCCCCCCCTGCAGTATCTATTTTGTACAGTTTAACACTATTTGCTATACTATGTACTATATGTATACTATATCATACAAAACCCTATACTATAACAATACTGAACACAATACAAATAACAATAAATTGACTGATGGACTGATGGTATGTGTTGAATTGTGTGCAAAAAGCATTTGAGCCAGTAGTTCAGCAGCATCATGACTACAGTGCAGTGCAGTGCAGAACACTGCAGTCACTGTAATGAGTCCAGAAAGTCCAGCAAAAATGACGATAGTGTAATGTAGTGTCATTACAATATAAACATTGTTATAACAATAAACATAACAATGTTATGATAGCACTCCTAGCAGTACTCATTCACCTCATTAACCAGACTGGTATGTCCTGTCGCAGAAAGTCTTTGTGTGTCCTTGTGTAGCTCTGTGTGTGCGAACGCCGTGTGTTAACATTGACCAAGGTTGTTCTGTGGTGGGAAAATCCATGCATGCGTGTGCATAGGATTTGTGGATGTGTGACATTCTGTATTTGATGAGGGTTGATTATTGTCCTACACGGATTCCGCATGTCTGTGTGTTTATTTATGTTGGCTGAAATCAATAAAATGGGAATGTAAAAAAAACAAACACAAAGTCACACGTACTCGACGCGCTCATTTCGATTTCATTGATCGCATCGTGTACCCAGAGAAGAGATTCATAATTTTCACAGTTTTCACACCCTTTGGTTACCTGCAGCACACACAGTCGTCATGGAGTGAGTGGACCTGGACAATTAGTCTAGACTCGGGTGTGAGCGGCCTGGTCCTGCAGGACGTGGCACACTGAACACGCCCCCGTATAGCGTGAAGAAACGTGAGTCCATTCCAAAACCATTGCATTGAATCCATTGTTCTATTTTTGGTTATGGGATTCGGGGTGTTGGTCTCGCTCTCCGCCTCTCTCTCTCTCTCTCTCTCTCTCTTTCTAACTCTCTCTCTCTCTCTCTCTCTCTCTCTCTCTCTCTCTCTCTCTCTCTCTCTCTCTCTCTCTCTCTCTCTCTCTCTCTCTCTCTCTCTCTCTCTCTCTCTCTCTCTCTCTCTCTCTCTCTTTCTAACGCTCTCTCTCTCTCTCTCTCTCTCTCTCTCTCTCTCTCTCTCTCTTTCTAACGCTCTCTCTCTCTCTCTCTCTCGCTCTCTCTCTCTCTCTCTCTCTCTCTCTCTCTCTCTCTCTCTCTCTCTCTGTATCGAAGGTAGGCTGTGTGTGTGTGTGTGTGTGTGTGTGTGTGTGTGTGAAGAAAAGTGTGAACGTGTGTGTGTGTGTGTGTGTGTGTGTGGTCCTCTCAATGTTTACCCAAGGGGAGGAGGGTCACATCCAAGTCATTTCCGTGATTGGAGGTAGAGTGTGTGCGGTGTGGCCCCCGGGGGCCAGAGGACTCATTAGGGTGTGGTGACATCTTGGCCTCGGCGTGGCGTCACCAGGAAATGAGAAAAAAAACCACATGGGGGGGGGGGGGGGGGGGGGGGGTCATTAAATTAAAATAAAACACACACTTCCTCTTCCTACTCCTCCTCTACACACACACACACACACGCACACCCCTGGCATGGATCACCCGGGCACGCTCCCTTCCTTCACCCACCCTCCCACCCCAAGGCTTGTATGACCTCAGTCTGCATACACACACGCACACACACACACACACACACACACACACACACAATGGCTTTTTTCCACTCCGCTTCATTCGCATTCACACAGTACCATCCCCATGGGCCACATTCAGTATGCACACACACACACACACACACACACACACACACACACACACACAACTGGGCGCCACTTTCCATTCATACTGCATGCAATTACACACACAGGGCCAAGCCTGCTACTGTACACATTGCTCTTTTGATGCGGACCAGCGGTGCTGTGATGGGGCTCTGTAGCACACCAGTCTGGTCTTGGTCTCCAGACCCATTTCTGGCGGTCTCGTCTCGGTTTCCTCTCTCTCTGAGAGAAACACGGGTCTCAGATGAGTTGGTCTCGGAACACTCGTTCTGAGAAGTGACCTAATTGCATTGCTATACATATTTTTTTTTTTTTACTACTTTCATCATTTGAATGTCTTCCAAGAAAGTGCCCGGCAGCAGCAAGCGAATGCTTGAATATTCGGATGCGGTTGACATGGCAACCCAGCTCAGTGAGTCAGGCTGCTTCATGAATTGCATATTCCCATTGTAAGGTTTAATGATTGGCCACATTGTGCCAACTCCACCACCAATGACCTGTTGGAATAAGCCTTTAGAAACCTTCCTTGTTCTGAAATAGGAGTCTCCAATCTGACACATATTTTTTTGTGTGCCATTAACAGATTGGAATACATGAGGTCAATTCGGCCTTGATCTCGACTTGACCCCCCCCCCCCCCCCCCCTTCTTGGTCTTCAATGGGACTCGATTCCACAATGGGACTGAGGCTGTGTCGAACCGAGGCCCCGGGTGATGGATGTCTTGGTGCTCCACCTGTAATCTCAACACGGCCTCTCTTCCGACGGACGGTTAAGCACAATGTCAGGGGGTAATAAACATAGGGGGGGGGGGGTTTGGGTGGTGGTGGTGGTGTTGGGGACGATGCTTCACCTTTCACGTCTTTTAAAAGGTCGTCCATCATCCGCTACGAGCATGCGGGCCGCCGGAGATACACACACACACACACACACACACTGATAAGACGTTCACACACACACACACACACACACACTAACATACACATTCTGTCATGGCTGACCAGGAGGAGCCCATCGAGAGAGAGAGAGAGAGAGAGAGAGAGAGAGAGAGAGAGAGAGAGAGAGAGAGAGAGAGAGAGAGAGAGAGAGAGAGAGAGAGAGAGAGAGAGAGAGAGAGAGAGAGAGAGAGAGAGAGAGAGAGAGAGAGAGAGAGAGAGAGAGAGAGAGAGAGACGCGATTAACAAAGCGTGCTGTTTGACTCAGAGGTCGCCCTCTCTCTCTCTTAATGAAGTTCAAACCTTGCACGCCCCCCACTCCCACCACCAACTCCCCCACACCCACCCTCCCCAACCTCGATCGCCCGTTCATCATACTCTTCTTGACGTGCTCGCTCGCTGTGCACGTGTCAATGCATCTGTATCCACACAGCTTGCCAAGTAAGAGACGGTTTCCTGTGTGTGTGTGTGTGTGTGTGTGTGTGTGTGTGTGTGTGTGTGTGTGTGTGTGTGTGTGTGTGTGTGTGTGTGTGTGTGTGTGTGTGTGTGTGTGTGTGTGTGTGTGTGTGTGTGTGTGTGTGTGTGCGCGCGTGCGCATGTTTGTCCTCGTTTTCTGACATTACACACACACACACACACACACACACACACACACACACACACATGGTGTCTGAATGATTTAAACAGAGGAGGAGGAGGAGGAAGAAGGAAAAACAAAACAAAGAAAAACAAATAGGCCAGTTTGACCTATTTTTGTTTTTGGCTCCGCAGTACTTGGCAGTCAACCTAAAAGTTTAATTTCCTGTCTATTAGATGGCTTATCTCACGTATCTCGCTTTTATCCGTCCTTCAGAACCGTTACAGAGTGCACAGTCATTTTCCGTTGTTGATATATGTGTGCGCTGTCGATTTCTCGATTACTCGTTCATATATGAATTAGTCTTGCTCTAGTTGTACCAGAATATTTACACAGAAATCCGTTAGTTTATGTTTAGTCTGGGGTCAGATGTCCTATTTTTTTTTGTGTGCCATTAACAGATTGGAATACATGAGTTATTTGCTGTCTGTGTCTTTTGTCCCTGGAAGAATTACAGTCCCAGGTTTTGTTTTTTAGCCAGTGGCTGTCATGCCGTACTATGACTTACCCCGGCCCGGGGATTTCAATGTGAGTGATGCATGGTTAATAACCCAACACTGAAGAGATGGCAGTTTGATCTAGGGCCTCGGCTGAAAGGGATATTCTTCGCGAGATGATTAACCCCGTAAGACTGTGAAACTTGGAGCACTCTCAAAAACTACAAACGGTGCTTTGAATGCGTGATATATTCCATATGCTGCTGTTGCACAACAAAATCAGTTGAGCGTACCCAGCAGCCCCTACAGGATAACACACACACACACACAGTGCAATGAACGGTCGGTCGTCTTCAAGGTTTTTTCAGAGTTTAAATTAACCATCGAACCGTGAAATGACGGAACAAACCCCCCTTTTCATGTGCCTTTCCTTGTACTCGTCCCATCCATGTTCACCAATGCCAACACGTCATTTTGTGCAGCAGTAAATGCCCACCAATGCTAACGCCACGTCCCCAAAGCAAAGAGTATAACACCAAAATTCGGGGGGGAAAATTTGTGTAAGTGGTGTAATACCGATTATATATTTGGACGTTTGCGGTGTTGTCGGTCTCCAGGTCCCGGGCACCCTTGGCTATCCTCCTCCTCCACTCACACATGTACCGTCCGCCCATCGTCTCTCTCTCTCTCTCCTCCTCTCTCTCTCTCTCTCTCTCTCTCTCTCTCCTCTCTCTCTCTCCTCTCTCTCTCTCTCTCTCTCTCTGTCTCTGTCTGGGCACTGCATGACACAAATAAGGAAGATATGTCCTCCGTATGTGTCTCCACTGGGCCCAAACATATGCAAGGGGGGGGGGGGGGGGGGTTGGGGGGGACACCTCTCTCTCTCTCTCTCTCTCTCTCTCTCTCTCTCTCTCTCTCTCTCCCGAGGTACAGATGCATTCACACCAAACCCATCTCAGCGAAGATTAATTTGGCAGATGCAGCGATGAAGCAGGTTGGTGGGGGTAGTCCGGAGCACCAGCTGTGCTTGATTGATGTTGAGATGATGCAGACCCATGTGTGTGTGTGTGTGTGTGTGTGTGTGTGTGTGTGTGTGTGTCTGTGTGTGTGTGTGTGTGTGTGTGTGGCGATGATGGCAGCAGCTTGAGATGGAGAACAGAATGAGGTGTCAGTCCTGGTGCTTATTCACGGCTTATTAATATTATTATTATTATTAGTCGTTGGGCAGGTACCAAAGAAGAAGATAGATGTCTTTATTCACAGAGACAGCATGACTCTGTGAATTAAAAGATGGGTAACTAAAGGTGCTGTCATGAGTACATTAAAAGCCTCTTCTCCCTAATAACCGACAGACCAGACAACATAAAGGGTTGACTTTTGAGTTTGTATTTACTTTTTAATTATGATTTATTTATGTTTGTTGTTATTTTTGGTTACAGTTGGAGAACACATGTAGGAAATGCAGCCTTTTTTTTCTTTTCCAATGTAACAGCCAATGTCGCTCTCCGGACTCTTTTAGTTGGGAGTAAATCCACCTCAGACGTGGAAGCCCGTGGCCCCGTAAAGCTGTCCGAACATCCGGTTGATTTACACCTCAGAGTTTAAACCCTGCAGCAAACAAGAGGTGGCTGGTGCTGAACCTGACGCAGCCTGACCTGGAGCCAGAAGCAGTTCTGGGGAGAGAGAGGGTCTATAGCCACTACCTCTATTGCTCTCTCTGTCTCCCAGGCTCTGTTGTCCTCTCTCTCTTTCTCTCTCTCTCTCTCTCTCTCTCTCTCTCTCTCTCTCTCTCTCTCTCTCTCTCTCTCTCTCTCTCTCTCTCTCTCTCTCTCTCTCTCTCTCTCTCTCTCTCTCTCTCTCGATCACATCTCCAGGGCTCTGTCTCTTGCTCTGTCTGTACCTCTCTCTCCCTGTCTCTCAGTGTCTATCTTTCTCTTTATAGCTCTCGTCCTGTCCTCTGTGTCTCTCTTGCTCCATCTCGTTCTATCCCTCTACCCGTCGCTCACTGTTTCTTTCAGCCTATCTCTCCTCTGTCTTTCTCTCTCCACGTCCCTCTTTAGCTCTCTGCCTGCCTTTCTCTTTTCCCCGCCCCCCCCCCCCCCCCCCCATCTTGTTTTATCGCTCTCCTTGTCTCTTACTCCCAGTCTCTATCTAATCTCTATCCATCTATCTTTGTATCTCTCTCTCACTGTCTATGAATGTTTTTCTCTCTCTCCCTGGCTGTTTCTCGCTATCACTCTCTCTCACTCCCAGGCTCTTAATCTCTCTCGTTATCTCTCTCTCTCTCCCTCCTTCTCTTTCTCTCACTTTGTATGTATATATATATATATATATATATCATTCTCTCTCTCCTTATCTCTCCTGCTCTCTCCCAGTGTCTTTGTTTCTCTGTCTCTCTATCTCCATGTCAATTGTTTATACAAATATGCATTAAGCCTTTAGCTGAGCTGAGTTAGACAACCACAGATTGCTCGGTGGTCGGTCTGCTCTCGACAGAAGCCAAGTGGCTCTCTGCGCCTCCCCCTCCCGGAGGCACACGTATGAGGGAGAGGAAGTGACAGTGTCCGCTTGTGCTTGCTTGGGCCTGCGCTGTTGATGGTGGTTGATGGTTTTAGGCGGCAAATAAACCAGTGTTTTCCCAAATTTTTCCTATTTCAAGAGGAATTATCGCAAAGCACACGAAAAACACTGGGCTCACCGAGAAGCCGAAGGAATTAGATGAAGCAGCCGAGCTCACGGTGCTCAAGGTTCCTAGACGGTCGACAGAATAGCTTCCAAAACCTCATCTAAGGAGGGAGGAAGGAGGGTAGAGGGGGGAATAAGGGGGGGGGGGTCTCCCAACTTAAGAGAGAGAGAGAGAGTGAGAGACCGCCAACCTTGTGGGCTGACATGCTTTGTGGCTAAGGTCTAAGACATGGCTTTCTTTCCATTTAGTTGGGTGTGGTGTGGTGACTCGACTTCGTTGACCCCCCCCCCCCCCCCCACCACCGCCACCACCACCACTACACTCACACACGCACTTCAACCATCCATGCGATAGATATTGGGTTTCTATGCGGCAACTCATTGCCATAAATAAGTAAAGGCAGATGGGCCGCAACCTCAACCTGACTGAGCTTGGCTTCCTCGGGCATCGTTTGAAGTAGCTGAAGCTCAGAACTTGGTTAACTTCATCTTCTCCAACTTTTGATCCAGATGTTATTTCTTTGTTTCCCTTTTTTGTCGCAAACGCTAATAACAATTTGCGGCGGGACATTTTTAACGGTCAACTTAATAAGTAACGGCAACCGACGACGTGAGAGCTCTGAGTGAATGAGTTCCACGTGCGTTGAGCTTCTTAAAAAACCATTTCGGCCGCATCAAATATAGCACGATCGCAATTCACAAGGTCATGATTCAAAGCAGAAAGTGACAGCTGGCATTAGATCAACCTCTCTTTCTTTCTCTGCCGCACAAGTAGTGGTTTGCTATTTTTGGGTGGTTGGGCTCCTTGTATTTGTTTTATAGATGGCGATGGTATAGAAGAGCTGTTGAGCTATTGAGACTAGTGTGACTGCGGGACTCTTCAGTATGTGCTTGTTGTCCGTCTCCGAATCCTTCACCAGAAGAGTCAATGTCACTTCACCATCTCAAGCGCGAGTGTTGTTTTTGTACTGAAACAATGTGGGCATCAAAGGGCTGTCTGAACTTTTATATCGACTCTTATGTATCGAGCCGCGAAGCACCCGGTGTTTTTGAAAATAGGCTGAGTCTCCCTTGGTGAACCCTTGGCCCATCTAGAAGGTTCCCTTGGCTTCCATGTAACCGGCAAGCCTTGCGGAATGTGAAGTTTTGCAATGAATACACGACCACAACAACAACAACAACAAATTGTACATACTTGTATACTTACCTGTGTGTATATATATATATATATATATTATATATATATATATATATATATATTATATATATATATATCATACCTACCTACCTATAAGTAATTGTATACCTATTTATACCTAGTAGACTGTTTTTACATCCTATTTAACCACTGTGCATTGTATATAAGTATGCACTTTACTGTAACATGTGCACTCTGGTTAGATGCCAACTTATTTTCACTGTACTGTACTTGTGCATGACAATACATTTGAATCTAATCTAAACACCACTCTGTTTGTACAATAATTAGGCATCCCTATATTACCTGGAAGGCTGGCAGATGTGTTTTGTTACACATTAGTCATGTCTTTGAGATCAGGTGAAATCCTCCTTCCTTGCTTACGAATATAAATATAATGAGAATCAACCTGGAAAGATGATGCTTTCAGAAAACACACAGGGAAGGGTATACTTACTGGCAATGCTCCACAGTTCTTCTTCAGCTCTAATCTGAGCAGATGCTGGGATTAGTGTCACAGCATTGCACTGCATGCACTGCATTTTTTCATGATTCATGATTCATGATTTCCATGCATCTCCAGTCACATGGGGCGATAGACGTACAGACCCACCCAATTCGGTGTGATGGAAAAGGTGTGTATAGATTCTCCAATATTGACCCTATACTTGGGTTGAAAAGGCGCGCGTGCGTGTGTGTGTGTGTGTGAGAGAGAGAGAGAGAGAGAGAGAGAGTCATCTTGTACCCCGCATTGAGTGCTTGTTCCTGCATATCAACGCCGCCGTGGGTTCTCGATATGATGGCTTCCACCGCCGACGGTTCTCACTTTTCTTGAAAAGTCTGTCCGTTTTGTGAAAAGAGTTTGAATGGCGAAGCGTAAGTGGCTACCGACTTGACAGGGCCCAGACGAACCGGCCGTCGGGGGAAGTGCACGCTTTCAAAAGCCGCTGTGGCCATGTGATGTCTAGACCCGTAAACATTATAAAACAAATATGTATATAGAAATGTTTTTGTCGCAAACGTATTAGTCCTTTGAAGGTCTACCGAAGCAGCGCGCCTTGTGCGGCTGTTTCAAACTCCCACTCCCGGCCAAATGATCAGCGTGTGAAAAAAACAACGAGAGAGAAAGAGAGATTCAAGTTTTATTAGAAAGCTATGCATTTCCTTGTCTCATTACCGTCCACCGGCACCCCCCCCCCCCCCCCCCCCCCTGCCACTCCAGCCCTGCTGTTCAGACATTACATCGTTACCTTGTCATCGCCGGGCACTAAGACAGATCTCTCCTTTTTAATTCTTTATCCCTCTTTAACCCCCTCTGCCCCTTTTTACTCTCTCCACTCACACACACACACACACACACACACACACACCACCACCACACCACCATACACACGTGCACCCATGCGCAGTTATGCCTCCCCATCAGCGTCTATCCATCTGTACTGCGGATGCCGGGGCCAGAAGAACGGGGTGGACCGGGTGGGGAATTATTCACGATGTAATTAGTCAGCAGGGAAATCTTATTAGAAAATCTTAACTTAGGCCTGGGGGAAACTCTAAGCGCTCCATCAAATATACGCGCCCAGGCGGCGGGCTAATAACTCCTGACCTATTTCTGCTCTTCCACCCCCCCCCTCGGGGGTGATGGGGGGTCGAGAGACGAGGGAGTCGGAAGCGGACAGCGCAAATGTGAGGGTAATGAAAAACGCAAGAGTAAATGTCTCTAAGCGACTGTGAGGCTTTGTCTATTTTGCCTCCCTTCTTTCCCTCTCTCCATCCAGACTTCGGACCGTGTACCGCAACACTTGGATCGGGGCGAGCGAGCGAGGGAATCGATTGATCCAAGCTGATCGGCCGACCGTAACCACCGATCTCCCGGGGTCATTGTGTCCCACCCAAGCTGTGCTTCTCTGCTGCTCAGAGAGACCAAGCCCACAGCCTCGCGGAAAACGTGCAACCAGGGGTCCCATACGTAGAGAGAGAACGTTAACTTGTTGGATGATGACCTGAGGGGCCATGAACGAAATCTATGTTTCGGTTTTTGATTTCCAAATAAATTAAAAAGGGAATCAAATGTGTATGTGTGTGTGTGTGTGTGTGTGTGGGGGGGGGGGGGGGGGGTGTGGCTGCTAGGTGGACTTGCAGAGCAACACCAGAGCGAGCCACCTGTTCTTATTATAGCACCACCTCCTCAAAGTGGGGCTTCACCTCGAGGAGACTTCGCCTCTCCGAAACAATTTCCGCCTCCTCCTTCCCTCTCACAACAGCCACTTCCTCATCATTTTCCTAGCTCTCTCCTCTGTGTGATGGGCTTCTGTGTGTGTGTGTGTGTGTGTGTGTGTATGACACACACACACACACACACACACACACACACACACACTCAGACACAGACACGCAGAGTTGAGTTCCCCCTTGCCAACCAGGCCAAATGAACCGACGATGATAATAAAGTCTTCAGACGGGCTCCTGCTGCGGCGAAATATAAATGTTCATTTCATACCGTCGGCAATCAGTTCAAATGTTCTCCTCTCTCTCTCTCCCTCTCTCTCTCTCTCCCCTCTCTCTCTCTCTCTCCTCTCTCTCTCTCTCTCTCTCTCTCTCTCTCTCTCTCTCTCTCTCTCTCTCTCTCTCTCTCTCTCTCTCTCTCTCTCCCTCTCGCTCTCTCCCCCTCTCTCTCTCTCTCTCTCTCTCCCCCTCTCTCTCTCTCTCTCATACACTCCATTATTTAGCGCCTGCTGTTCTATCCTTCCTCGTTGCTGCATTGTTCATCATCTCCAAAGCGCTCCTGTGCTGCCATTTTCGAAGGCCTCTCGGATACATCAGCGACACTAAAGCTATTTAAAGCTCCACCTTTAGTTTCCCGGTGCCCCCGTCAAAGTGTGTTGAATGGCGGTGTGTTAAACTCTCCATCGCAAAAGAGGAGATTTCCGGATGTCTTCCACTTCCTTCTTCCTGATGTTTACCTGGCTTCCCGATGGCTAACATTTATCTCTCTCATAAACACCACTGTCAGCATCTTGGTAGCACTGGTAGACGGTTGGGGGGGGGGGAAAGGGAGAGAGAGAGAGAGAGAGAGAGAGAGAGAGAGAGAGAGAGAGAGAGAGAGAGAGAGACTGATATTCTTGGCTTTAAGCTGGAGGGAGCATCTGTTGCTACCTTCTTGTTTTCTTTTTTCTTCCTTTTTTATTATCATTATTTTTTCCTATTTCTCCCAATCTTTGTTCCATCTCGCGTGGACAAGAGGAGACCAAAACAAAAACAGTGGAGCAGAAAGATGATGCCATATCTCTGGGTGGCAACGGCTCTGTTGCAACACAACGCAAACAGACATTCGTCACTATCTGCCAACAATCTGAAATCATTTAACCTCCTGGTGATACTCGCTTGTGTCTGTTTATCCATGTGCGCTTGCTTGCTTTTGTGTGTACTTACTTACTGTGTGTGTGTGTGTGTGTGTGTGTGTGTCTGTGTGTGTGTGTGTGTGTGTGTGCACGCACATCCACTGTTTGGTTATGCATGTGCTCTCTCCACACTAAGCGGACCCCCTGCAGCCCACTTGGCCTTTCCATCACGGCGGGAGAGTGGGCAGCGTTCGGGAGGGCGAGCCTCGGGACCCGAGTGGGGATTAAGACGGACTGGGGAACGTTTAATGCACCACAGCTGCTGTTTGGGTGTCATGGTAACGGGTATCCTTGTGGGTAACCCCCCCCCCCCCCGCGGTTGCCTCTCTAAAAGCGATCCTTTTGTGGGACTTTTTTTGATAATGGAGCACATCTGGAGCTGCCCGTCTTTCCTCTTTTCTTTGGGAGTGTCTTGTGATGGCCCTCTCTTTCTCTCTCTCTCTCTCTCTCTCTCTCTCTCTCTCTCTCTTTCTCTCTCTCTCTCTCTCTCTCTCTCTCTCTCTCTCTCTCTCTCTCTCTCTCTCTCTCTTTCTCTCTCTCTCTCTCTCTCTCTCTCTCTCTCTCTCTCTCTCTCTCTCTCTCTCTCTCTCTCTCTCTCTCTCTCTCTCTCTTCTTCATCAGCCACATGGTCTCGGGCAGGAGAAGAATCAGAGAGAGAGAGAGAAAGCGGGAGGGAGAGAGAGAGAGAGAGAGAGAATTCGGGGCATAATAGGGGGTGTGAAAAGGATGGGAAAAGCTAGAAGAAGAAGGAAAAGGTAATTGAATGATAAGAGTGGAAGCACAATGGCCAACGTTGGGAAGGGAATTTATCGGTCTCTGGTCTCTTTCTGGAGTCTTTTGTGTTCTTTTAATTTGCTTTTACTCAACGTTTTATGTTACTGAGCATATTTTTATTGTTGCCTTGAAAACGATTATGTCAATATTTGTACAAATATTTCACATTTATGCACCGCTTGTGAAAAGAGTCTTTATTTTTTTCCCCCTCAAGGGCATGGTTTATTTTCTGTCGTCTCGCAGCTCTTGTTCCTCTGAATTTGTTTCAATATCTTTTTATTATTTCCTTAAATGTCTGATGGCCTTGACCGATAATATCCTATTGATGACGGATAGCTTTTAGCAGCTGGTCATTTAACACCATTCATCTTGCAGAAGGTCATTCACACTCAGTTGAGGCAAACTTGACATTGGCCGAATCCCAATAGTTTAAAATAGCCCTTCCCGTTTAGTTTATATGCACACCATCCTACCTCTAATAGTCCCTGATAGCTCAATATTACTGTTGACTTTAATGATATTGGCGCAATAACACAAAACAGAATGGATTCATCCAATAAAGGGTTTGACTTTACTCCCAAACCGGCAATGCCATCCATCGCTCAGGATTGTAGTTTCTCTGATATGGTATTATCTTGTAGCATAGTTACACCTTTACACCTAAATGTACAAGGAAGGAACACCTCACTAGCTGTCGAGACTACCTTCCCTTTATCCAGTTCCCTGTCGCTTTTGGAGTCCCTGAAATGTGGCCCTCTTTTCAAACACTTTGATCTGGATTGGCAGGAGGTAGGTCTACGGAGGCCATGCAGGTACTGAGAGAGAGAGAGAGAGAGAGAGAGAGGAGAGAGAGGAGAGAGAGAGAGAGAGGAGAGGAGAGCGAGAGAGAGAGAGAGGAGAGAGAGAGAGATACTTTTGATGTTGGGGGCCAGGCAGACGTGGGAGACGAAAAGACACAGATACGTCGAAGCGATCCACGTCCAATCATTCAATCTGTATATTTTGTCGGGAGACGACTCTCAGTACTGTCAGAAATGCATTCCTTGGGCCACACGAGGCCACCTGTTCCTGTGATCTGATCACGCTTCTGTTGAGAACTGTCTCATAGTCGGCCTGGGAAACCTTTTACGAGAAAATCTGCTTCCTCGTTTTACCTCCCTTTTGCCATATTGAGTTTCACATCGGATCCTATACATGGGGTCTCAGCGGTAGCCGTATTGGGGCGGTATTGCGAAGACCGGGTTGGCTGTCAGCACTGGGCCCCCCCCCCCCCCCCCGCCATCCCCACTGTTTTGACGGCCAGCGACTACATGACACGGTCGGTCGCTGTCCAGGTTAAGAGGTCCAGCGGACAAGGAAACAATGACATGCGGGACACAACAGCATCGATTTCCTAATGCCGAGGGCCGTACGTCATGTCGCCTCGGCAACGTTTCGGTCCACTGCGCAGCGACTCTTCCGAGATGTCGCCGAGTCCGTTCCGAGTGCTCCATTGTTTCTGTAAAGCGAAAACGTCACGGGTCACTTCCCCCGAGGAGCTGGGACCAATCCTTTCTGTTGCTGTTTGGGGGGGGGGGGGGGGGGGGGGGTGGGGGTTGGGGGAAGGGGTGGAGGGGTCGTTTTGAAAGCTATCCGTTCCACCAGCTCAGCAGAAGGGAAAAAAAAATATTTTGGGAGAGAGAGGAAATAAGGAAGATTTGTCATCGAAGGGACATCGATAGAAAGAAAAACAGAAAATGGTCATTGGAAAATATTATCCGGCCTCCGTGTCTTTGTGTGCACAAGACCTGGCTGCTGTGTCCATCACACAAACAGATGACTCTTATAATGTCTCTGCAAACAGGAAGCGGTCAGTCGGCACCGTTTCCTCCTCCTCCTCCTCCTCCTCCTCCTCCTCCTCCTCCTCCTCCTCCTCATCCTTCTCCTCCTTCTCCTCGTCCTTCTCCTCCTCACTGTTGTTTCATTCCTACCCCTTGATCTCTCTCACTCTAAATCGCCCGCTACAGGCATTGCCTCAACAAGGTTTTATTACTTAGTGCTGTTTTTGGAGCTCCCCTTTTGCGTTTCCTGCGTGTTCCCGTGACAATACCCCGGGCCTTTCTTTCAAATTGGTGCCGGAATAGTGTTTGGCACGTCCGCTCTGGCTGTCTTTTTCTTTTGAGAGTGAAAACACTCCCTTTTGCCTGGATGTCCAGGATTACATTTGGTTTTTACATTTACAGAAAACAGGCGAAACATAAGGGGGGGGGGGAAAGACCAAAAAAAGAATGGCTTTGTGGAGACACAACGGTCTTTCTCTCCAACCCACCACCCCCCCCCCCCATCATTCCATCTCCTTCCCTATCCTTTCATCCTACTCGCAACGACGCCATTTTTCCGCTCGCTCTGTGCTTTTTTTGGAAAGTAGGGTGGGCAGAGCGGGAAGGGGTGGGGGGGGAATGGGCCTTGACTTCAGAAGCATGGCATGGCTGGACCACATTCTGAGAGAAAGAAAGGGAGAGACGAGAGAGAGAGAGGGAGAGACCAAGTCCCTTGTGACATGGAAGAACCAGGCCTAGAGTCAGTTAACAAAAGAGGATCAGTGGAGAGGTATAGGACCACGGGAACGTTACCATATGGATGAAAATCGGTGTGTGTGTGTGTGTGTGTTGTGGAGATTGAACCATTAAAGGGGCTATCATCGCTCTGCCCAGGGGGACGATTGTTGGCGACGCAAACAGAGACCAAAACAACCTCTCTCTCCGCTGTTTCTCATTGTTAGGTTGACAGCTGCTGCACCACTCTAGCGAGAATGATGTGTGTGTCTGTGCGTGTGCTTGATTGTGTGTGTGTTATGTCCCTTTCCATCACGAGGCGGCATTGCGTTTGGAATGAAGGCATGCTAGGCTTTTTACATCTCACAGCATCTGTCTTTCACAAAAGAAAAACAACCCAGTGACACGGTGGGGTCTTCCACTCGCCTGTTGAGAAACAAGCCGTCTGCCCCCCCCCCCCCCCCCAACCGCTGGGGGGGATGAGAGAACTGGAGAAGGTGTGTTGGAGGGGGGAGGAGGTGTGGTGTCTTGTTGCGTCGGCCCCCAGCTGTGAATGTGTTGTTTGGGTGTGTGTGTGTGAGACTTGCCTGTCCCCATGTGTTTGTGCGTGTGCGTGTGCGTGTGTGTGTGTGTGTGTGTGTGTGTGTGTGTGTGTCCACCGCGAAGAACACAGCAACGGCAGCAAAGCTTATGTATTTAGATCTAGTCTCTTTCCAATTTCATTTAAATACACTTTGATGGTTAGGGAGTAGGTGGGCGCATACAGTATGTGTTTCCTTTACAGAGAGTGGTGTGGAGGCCTCAGGGGACCTGTCCGACACAGTCACAGTGTGTGCTTGTGTGTGCTTTAAAGCCGGTGTGGTCTGACGTGAGTGTGTGTGTCTGTGTGTCCGTGCTTGGATGTGTGTGACCGTGAGTGAGTGTGGGTGTCTGTGAGTGTGTGTGCGTGTGATGTGAAAACCAAGCGCTGAGTCAGTGCATTAGTGTCATGGCAGATGTATCCTCTGCCCCCCCCCCCCCCCCGTGGCTCCAGCAACCCGTGGAGACACGTCCGGACAGTAGCCTGCAGCACTTTGCACAACGAGTCCCAGGTCAGCGGCCTCGGTGGGGAGGACCGACGGTGCCGCTCGGAGAGAGCCGAGAAAGCGCCAAAAGCAGCCAGCGGCGATGGAAGGAGGTGTGACCATAGGAGGTGTGATGGAAGGAGGTATGCCGCCCAGGGGGAGCACGCGTCAGATGCGGATGTCAAGGGCTCGGAGCGCCGCGGCCGTGCCCGCTAACACACACACTGAGCGCTTTAAAAGCAATCGTTAGCAATCCTGATCCATAATGCCCAGGAAGTTATAAATAAGCACCGGTAGTCTGCCAGGGAGGGAGAAGGGGGGTGGGGCCTGGTTGACAGAGAGAGGAGAGGGGTGGGAGGGGAGAAGGGGGAGGGGGGAGGTGATCGTAGTTTGACTATTTATAACGGTGATCAAAGTGCAGTCGAGCTGGGCTGCTTTGACAGGGAGGGAAATGTAATTAAATCGATATGAAAATATATGAATGTTTTGGTCGTTTACGAGTTTACAAAAAACTGGAAGGAAGGAATGATTGAAATACTGCCTGTGTCTGCTGGTACTGTGCAGATCATCTGTGAACAAAAAAAAAAAGCATGTTCTCAATAGCCAAATGCTCTTGATGGCCTCGGATGACGTCTGACTCTGATGTCCCGGTGTCTTCACCTCTCGTCCTCCCGGTCTGACCCGCAAACCGAGAAACACATTGTGTGTGTGTGTGTGTGTGTGTGTGTGTGTGTGTGTGTGTGTGTGTGTGTGTGTGTGTGTGTGTGTGTGTGTGTGTGTGTGTGTGTGTGTGTGTGTGTGTGTGTGTGTGTGTGTGTGTGTGTGAAACTCAGTCAGGGAGAGGCTCCTGTTCCACTGTGACTGGTTACCCAAGCAGGGCGCCAGCAATTGATGGACACCCGCTAACGTGAGATCACTGACCTCCTGTTGGCACCTGTTGAGTGACAGGGGAGGGGGACAGAAGCGATGGGAGGGGTTGATGGGAAAGATCGACATGAGCCATTGAATTCAACCTATGAGTCCGGTCTCTCATTGGGACATTTGGTCTGTCCGTTATCTTCTTTAACACGTCTGCTTCTCTCCTGTCTTCTACTCACTTGTTTTTTCCCCCAGCACACACACACACACACACACACACACACACACACACACACACACACACACACACACACACACACACACACACACACACACACACACACACACACACACACACACACACACACACACACACACACACACACGCGCGCGCACACTCACACACACATAAGCACATGTACACACACACACACACACACACACCTCCCAGAAAAGGTGGAACTTTCAGGTATTTTGTTACCCGGAACCGAACTCATTACCCCCCCCCCCCTCCTCGACGTTACCGAAGCTACGGCTGTTAAGGAAGATTGCATTGCATTAGCAATACATAAAGCTAAACCTACATTACATTTCCGCTCACGTCCTTAGCAATGTTCTGTACTAATAAGAGAGTGCAGTGTGGCCTCCATACCTGGCGGCTGATCATCATCGTCTGTCCAGACACACGTCGATAACGGGCCCCCGTTTTTGTCCCCTCGTCTGAATCAATGGCCCAGGCCGAGGAAACCGAGTGTAACCCGGTCGGTTGTTAGCACGCACGCACGCACACACACACACACACACACACACACACACACACACACACACACACACGACAACTCACACACCCGTCTTCCCTTTCCCAGCCCATAACAACAACTCTCTGGTTGATGCTTAAGTAGAGCCGATTTCCATTTAGGTGTTGATCGCTGTAAATTGTCAGTTGTGTGAGCAAAGCACGAAAACACACACACACACACACTGAAGCTTACACATACACCTCTCTCACACACACACCTCTCTCACACACACCCACACACCTCTCGCACACACACACAGACACACACACACATACCCAAAACACACACAGCAGCAGCATTGATTCACTTTCTCAAGATTTCCATTGGGTTTCACAAGCAATGATTTCTTTTCACCCAGTGAATGTGGCTTTCAAGAGTAAGTGCTGGGTGATTGCTATTCTAAGGCCAATCTGGGCCTATTTTTTGGTGCTATTCTGGGTACACATCAGCTGGGGAAAATCAACTAGACCTTGTTAACTTTGCCCCTTGGCCCGTGGTCCTATACGAAACACTTCCACTCC
>CM051020.1:11684482-11689482 GCA_027704905.1 Muraenolepis orangiensis
GACTTGGAGTAACAACCTGAAATGATCCATGTAAACATGAGATTATGCTGTAACGTTCACCACAACCTCCTCCATAGAAGCTATATATCGTGTCTGCCTGGCAGTGTAGCCGATCAAAGAGTGCCAGAAAAATGACCCTCAGGACGGAAATGCCACACATACATCCCACAGAGTAGCTCAAAGTTCAGCAAATGTGTTTAATGAACCATTTAAATTAACAGAGAGAGAGGGCGAGAGAGAGAGATTAGTATAGAGTACTTTTTCTTCTTTGAATGAGGCCTGGTTATGCCTGGTCAGGCACGATGCTCTAAAATGTGCCTTCTTCAGTTCAGACTCTTCTGAACGGATAGATGGGGAGGCGAGGCCCCCCTTTGCACAGCGCAGAATAACACACCTCAGCGTTAACCCCCGAGAGAAGGAAGATGTTTTTTGGAAGGTGTTCAAATGAAAACAAACTTTTTCTGCCAACTCCCCGCTTGACAAAACTGCATCAAATGGGCTTTCAGTGCCGCGCTGAACGGCATTTAGATCCCGGTGCCTGTGCTATTCATCACGCTAATTAAAATGACTCGGGGAACAAAAGCCAACTTAGCCCGTCCAATTTCATTAATTGCTTTTGACACGATGGGCAGACCGGCAGGAGATAAGATCATCACTGAGTGCTAGGAATGGTACAAATTTTAATTAGCCTCTTTTCTGGAAGTAATTTCACGAAGCCAACGAGAGATGGACTTTTTGTGCCTAATGAGAGTACATAGCTTAAGTGCGCACTCTAGCTATAAGGAATGACCAGACTATAATTCTGCTGTCTTCTCCAATGGTGTTTGTTAAACACAGCGCAGGCCTAATTGTAAAGAAAATGGCCGCAGGCCGGAGCATGATAAGGATGTCCTTTTTACATGCTCACGGCTATCCGTGTAGACCAACGGACTAAGTCCGGGGGTCGAATGTCATTTAGAGGTCATGCTTCATAGCTTTCACAGTACTTACTGGAGTGGCCCAAAAACATCTGGTTCAAAAAACGTAATTGGTCACGACATACTGTGTGTGTTATGCAGTAGTAGTTTCACCATTTCTATAGTGGTTCTTGGTCAAAATTGGAAAGATGCAACACATTATGTGTCCATTGGACAACATATTCAAAATCAAAAAGATTTCATGGCTACTTTCACAAATGATCCTTTTTCATTTCTAAAGAGCATAGTTCACTTCTCTTCAGCTCAAGCTATTTCTGGCAAATGCTATCCCAACCATGAAGACACAGAGCTGGACAGAAAACAAAACTTGTGTTTCTCACACTGGCTCGAACTCGTAAACATTTATTTTTCCGCCCTTACTTTTACAGAAACAATGTTTCCTTTTCTCACATTATTCGGCACCGACACCGACTGGCACTGTCTGCTACTCGGAGCAGGAGCCATGGAATGACTACTTCTACAGTCACAGTCGGCTCAGGATGCTGACTGCAACGGTAGAACATATTATATTATAGTGGCTCAAAGAACCAGCTCCACCACCAAATGACAGACAACAGTCCGCTTGTGGGCTTGGGTCTGTTCAAACAGAACAAAACCCTTTTGTTTTCATTCATCTAGGTTTCACTCCGGACCACTTCAGCCACTTCAGTCTTTTTGGTGCCGCTGTTTTTTTTTGGTGGAGTGGTTTTGACTAATTGCTATTTTTCCACGTTCCTTCCTATGTGTTCCTTCTCAGGGCGTTTTTTTTCCCTGGCTCTGGTGACACGTCAGGGTTTGGCATTGGTTGTCAAATATGGGCCTGGGAAAACCCCCCCCCTGGAGACTGTGACTGTGATAACCTTGTCAGGGCTGGACTTGATCTTTTTACAATCCAATTTTCCATGACTGGGGGTCAGGTAAGGGGCTTTTTCTGGGTCTTGCGTGGGACTGACTCCCCGGTTCTCGCCGGAGAAGGTTTAGATCTCATGGTCTTAGGTAAACAAGAATGGATTTCACATGGTAATGTTGTCGTCTCATAATCTCGGTGGGTCAAATGATATACGGTGCCCTTTTGGGATGAGGTGAGAGATTAAGCTAGCTCTGTAACGGAGAAGCCTCAAGTTGTCAAATGAAACATGAACGAAGGTCAAACTGTTTAGTCTTTCGCAGAACGGCAGAAGGCCACTCCATGCATCTCATCTAATTGAAAACAAAATATGTATTTTGGCTTAGAGTTGAGTGACATTTCAGAAAATGTTTGATTCAACCACATGTGAGAAGAGACCTAACATGTGGTTCCTGTAACTGTCTTTTCGGTGGTTCCCGGTAGTTTGGATACAGAGCTACCCAGGCTGCCACCATTCTACATGTCACTGAGAAGAAATGTGATTTAATTCTCGTAATACAAAGCCATTACATTTGTTCTCCGTTGGGTTAGGATCTCAGTGGCTATTCAATCTCCATATTATATATTTTGCAAGGTCCCTTGACAGTTGGTGGTGACAGTTACGTTTCATGAAAAAGTTATTAAGGATTGAATATTGATGAGTTTTGGCCATAGACCAAATGCGAGGCAGCCAGTCAAGTCTTCAATGTGCCAAATATGGATTATTTCCACTGCTGTCTGGAGGAGAAAAAAAAATCATGGTTAAACTTAGCATATATGGTTTATTTACTTTGAACCCAATTGTAATTACTTGGCAATTCCAGGAAAGAATGCCACACAGCGAGTACTTGGGAAAACATCCAAATTGAAACAGACAAACTGAGGCAGAAACTAAACTGTGCTAGGTTCCATTCATTTGTTGTTCGGCTTGTGTCTGCCGCTGACGAGTTACAGACATGACAGTCCGGGAAATTACGTTTCATATTCAGGATGGGCTATTTCACCAAAACGCTCTCATCCAAAAGTCTTCATTCCGGGAGTGAGTTTCCACTATTGTCTATAAGATCTATAAGTGTCTATGATTATGGCTACACTGTTCCTCCCCTGCACTATATTGGTCACTTGCCTTGGCTCTCTGGTGTGTGTGTGTGTGTGTGTGTGTGTGTGTGCTGTGTGTGTGTGTGTGTGTGTGTGTGTGTGTGTGTGTGTGTGTGTGTGTGTGTGTGTGTGTGTGTGTGTGTGTGTGTGTGTGTGTGTGTGTCGGTGCGTGCATAACCTGTCAGTATCTCTGTCTCTTGGACTGCATTTTTCTCTTGCGTGTTTTCATCCAAAACATTATTTTCCGATTTTTCTCCTGACTTGGGACACCTCGGGATTGAACCTCCTTTAGCGATACTTATGTCCATGAAAGTTTCATTAGAACGGAAAGAGAGAAAAATGAGCATCGCTATTCTGAATGGGTTTCAGACCCTATGAGACTGTGGGGCACAGCTACTAGCTAATGTCAACGAGCCTCATTCATGTTGATAGAATTCCCAATGTAGTTGACTTCTAAACAGGGAGACACAAGAGGCAGACACGTAACCAGCACACACACAGCCCTGTGGGGGGGGGTCTGACCCAGAGATAAAGTGTTTCACAACTAGGAGGGTGTGCATTCAAGCTGCTGAGAAGTCACAGGCACATGAGTGCACACACACAAGCACACAGCCCTTACATAGGCATGCACGCAAACACACACACACGCACACACACACACACCTTGTACATGAATAATGTACAAGCTGTTGCACATGCACGTCATAGACCTAAAGACACATGCAGTTTGGCCTTCTAGTGAGGCACTCGCACACACACACACACACGCACACGCACACGCACACAGGCTGTTCAGGCCACTGGCCTCATACCATGTGCAGTGTGCGCACTGCCTTTGCGCTAAGTCCTCCAGGGCTCTTCCCCCCTGTGCGTGCGTACATGGTGTAAAGTGCAGGTAACACACACTTTTTGCATGGAAAGAAAGCCTAGATGACCCAGACTTCCTCCTGTGGAGAGCCAGTCAACACACCGCTGTTGCTTGTTTTAGTCCCGTCTTCCTGCCTCCCCCTCATGCATTTGTTGTCTCAGTCTGCTTAGACAAAGGTTCAATTTGTGTGTGTGTGTGTGTGTGTGTGTGTGTGTGTGCGTGTGAGTATTGATAATGTCTTATCTCCTGCGTTAGTTCCTGCGTTTCTCCGTTCACTTGTATCAAATTAAAATCGTTAATCAAATTGTATGTTCTTATCCCACACGGACACACAAACACAAGCCACTCACACACACACACACACACACACACACACACAAGGGGATTTCAAAACTAGGTCAAACCCTAGTTTTCTTGGTTTGGGCATGTGTAATGTTCTGTAAACAGGAACGCCGTGAAAGCTGTCAAAATGCCAACCGATCTTAACATATATTTTGTCGTGTTGTGGAACAGCCGTCCGGCTGCTGTCCATCATCCAGGCATTGCTGTTAGCATTTCTGCACGTTGTTTTGAAACACCATTCGAGAGCACAAGTATACACTTTCCTGAATTTACACAACATTGATTTGATCAATGTTTGCGTGCAGGGCTTAAGTTGTAGCCTACACGACCGACCAATGGTGGCATAGGAGAGGGCGGGGCATAAGGAGAAATGTCAAAGTAATTCGACTGTAGGAACATTCTGGCCTGACACTTTTTTTTTGTCAGGGGAAAATAGGACCCTATATTATCAATCATGATGCTAACCAATCATAATGATATCAGTCATGATGCTAACCAATCACAATGCCGTCAATAATGATGCTAACCAAAAGCAATGTGGTCAATAATGATGCTAACCACTCCCAATGCTATCGGCGTCCGTCCTCCAGAAAGGCCACCTGTTTTTCCCTCCACTGAGTTTCATCAGCACACCCACACGTGATGCGCTGTCCCCGTCATTCATCTAATATTCCATTGGAATAGTGTACACACAGACAAAGTGCCCCTAATGTCAAACACGGTGAATAAATCATGCCTCTGTCAGGCGACCTCCACTCAGTCGATCTCTCCCCCCTGATTGTCGTACCGCGGGTCTCATGGCGACCGCCTGGGTGCAGGAGGAAGCTAATGAAGTGCCGCCATGCCGTCG
>CM051020.1:11694482-11704482 GCA_027704905.1 Muraenolepis orangiensis
GTGTATGTTTGTGTGTGTGTGTGTGTTAGGATGTGTAGTGTGTGCGTGTGTGTGCGGGGGGGAGTCGTTCCGTAATTTGTTCATTTCATCTAATTTTACACCTTTACTTAATTGAATTGAATTAAAAACCAGTGGTTCTCAACCTCTGGGTCGCGACCCTGCGAGGTGGGTCATGGAACGTTGTCAAAACACAGCGAAAACTCTTACATGTTCATCTTCTGCCCACGGGCAGTTCGAAACCATTTCTTCCGAGACAGTTGCGTTTATTAAAAGCGGCAATGTGAAGCACCACTACTAGATAAAGCACATCTTTTGAGCAATCATACCAACCCAAAATAAACAATCTCGGAGCCCAATATGATCGATCCACCAGTATCGTTACCCATTCATTTACTGCCCAGCAAGGTGCTAATTAAGTTAACAAAAAGAAAGAAAAAATGAAAACCCAAGATACTTTTACAGCTGATTACAGTTGCCCTTTACTCCTGCGAACTGAAATTGGAGCCAGATTGTGCAGAATATGCAGGCAGGGCGGACTGGCCGAGTTACCGGGAAAACTCCCGGTGGGCCTCTGGGTCAATGGGCCAGTAATCTGTATAACAAACAAACTGCAGCAGTTGCCTAGACGGCCCACAGCACTCTTACCAATGGCCTACAAGGTGGGGTGGGCCTCTAATATGATAGCCTATGTTTAGATAGTTTCACTAGTCATAGCTGGCCAATTAACTTTGGTCCACGTGGGTTTGTCACACCCCTTTCCCTTCCGCTGTTGGCTGTCACCTGTCAATCAGACACTGCAGAAAAAATGGAACTACCTAAACATGCGACAAAGCATAAGGGTGGTGCTGAAAAGCAAAAAGAGAAGAAAATGAACAATGTGAAGAAGCTTCGTAACTCGTAATCTAATGAACTGAATTTAATCTCAAAGCCACCTGGTTCAGTATGGTAAATTTAGTAGTATAGTAGTAAAAGTATTCACCCCCTAACACAGTCCAAATCAAAAATATGATTTGAAATATATTCATTGCATAAGTATTCATACTCTTTGTCATGACAAGCCCACATAAACTCATGTTTTGTTTTTGGTTGCATATCATTGCATCCATGACTTCCTGATGTCTGTGATCCATCAACTTCAAAATATTAAAAGATCCTATTTTCAAGTACTCTTGGCTGGGGGGACTAGATTAAACTGTAAATTATGCTGGTACAGTATGGAACAGATGGTTGGCTGAATAGTTCTAAGTCATCGAGGTACAGGCAGTATCAATGATCTGTTAAAATCACAGATGCATATAGCTAGCTAGTTACATACACTATAATCATATTACGTTAAAATGCATACATTTGTTGTTGAATAACCTGACATTTTTTCACGGGGCCACTGCCTCCCCAACCCTCCCCTGGAGAGTGGGCTGGTCAGGTAAAAATTCCGCTTTTTTGCCCCAGTCCACCCCTGTTTTCAGGGGTTCTCAGCTCTTTCCAGAGTTTTCCATGTACCAAGGGTACTCTAGTGGAGCCTGTATTCCTATTTAATGTTATATTAAACACAAGCACGTTTTACCTCTTCTTCACCGACCATTAACCCTTTTCATCATCAGAGTTAATATTGAATACGTTTCTTATATTATTAGCCTAAACTGAAACCTAAATTAATGCGTGGTTGTGTTTGTTGTTTCAGGGATAACATTGACAAGAAATCTTAATGTAACTTGTCATTCACTATTACGATTTAATTATGAGTCTACTTTCTGTTATAAGTAGTCATTTTTTAAATTATATTACTGTACTGTAGTTTATATTGTGACACATTACCTTCTGGGAATATAAAGTACATCTATTCTTGACTAAAAGTCAAGGTAAACTTATGTAGCTTAAACAGACACCTCATCTCCCATCATGCTCTGCTGCTCCCAGAGCCTTACCTTGTGTTTTGTCTCTAGTGGTTGACCTGTCACCTGTACCATGGCGGCTGCCAAGCTGCTGCTGGACTCCAGTATCAGGGCGTGGGTGGTGCAGAGCATCGCCTTCATCACCTTCTTCATGTGTGCGCTGCGTGACTGACTAGGTCAGCCAGCTCCTCCACAGTGACCAGAAGATGGACCTGGAGCAGGTCTCTGACAGGTGACTCTATCATCTCAACATTGATACTGTATGAATGTACAGTCTAGTGGTTAGGAAAATACTCTAGGTTTGATCCTATTCTTGATCCTATCGTAAATCATCAAATGGAAAGGATTCAACTGATACTACATGGCTGCTGATGTTTACTATAGTTTGTCAAAGTTGTCCTGGAATTGTGTAAATAAATATGTTTAAAGTGATATATATATATCTATATATACTGTATATATAGCTAGCTAAATATCTTCTATCAATTTGCTTCCTGTGTGTAGCTACTGACCAATCACAGGTTATGCAGGACCAGATGACCGGCACTGCCTTGGCGATGACCCCTGAACCCAACAAGTATTTTAAGGTAAGGTGACATTAATCCCCTAAAGGTCAGAGGTCGACATATTTTAAATAGAATAACAAAGTGATTTAGCATGTATTAATCAGTCATTAGAGGACCTAGTATTGAGTAGTGTATTATCTAATATTGTAGTACCTAGGAATGTAGGCCTGTACCTGTGTGTACCTGTGTGTACCTTGAGTCGTGTTAACAGTAGAACCTAGTGTTTACTGGTTGTATGGCGCAGTACGAGATGGCTGCCATGTCGTGAGCTCCCGCATGACGACGCAGTTTTTAGTTATTTATTATTTTTATCGCGACTATCTTTGTTCAGGAAGTTAGCAGCACGTTCATTTATAACTTTTGCACACTTATGGAGATCAGATCGACAGTCGCTCGCCGCCTACCGGAGTTTTTTCATTCTTTCGACTCGGACGTCCCGCCCAAAGTCACAGCTGGATTATCTCCGACCATCTTGGGCACGATTACACGCAAGCATCGCAGGAAGAAGCGAGGGAAGTGAGCCGGCGTGCTAGTCAGGCTGAGATGTCGATCCGATCGCCCCCCACTACCCACCATTCTACTGGCTAATGTACAGTCTCTGGACAATAAGTTAAGCGAGCTACAGGCTCGTATTCAATTCCACCGGGAAACTAAGGACAACTGTATCATCTGCCTTACGGAGACATGGATGTCGGAGGGGGTTATCCACGCAGCTATCGAGCTGACGGGATTTTCCGTCCACCGGGCGGACAGAACAAAGGCTCTCTCCGGTAAAGATCACGGAGGGGGGGTATGTCTCATGATAAACAGATCTTGGTGCAACCAAAGTCATGTACATCCCCTCAAGTCTTTCTGATTCCCGGACCTGGAGTACCTGATGCTTATGTGCCGTCCATACTGGCTACCGCGGGAGTTTACAGCGGTAACCGTGACCGCTGTTTACATTCCCCCACAAGCCAACACGGACACAGCGCTGAAGGAACTGTATGGGGCTATCAGCAGGAGTCGGCACACCCTGAGGCTGCTCTCATCGTGGCGGGGGACTTCAACAAGGCGAACCTGAAGAAGGTTCTCCCGAAGTTCTACCAACACATAACGAGCAACACACGGGGTGAGCGGATTCTCACCTCGTGAGAGGATTCTCACCTCTTCAGTCTCTGCCTATAGGCAGAGACTGAAGCAGCAACCGACGTGAACAGCAGCCCGCCGAAACCAGCGCCGCCTGAGGAGACCAGCCTGCTGAACATCTTGGAGGCAGATGTGCGCCGCACCTTCAAGCGGTTGAACATCCGTAAGGCGGCAGGCCCCGACGACATCCCGGGACGCGTCCTCAGAGCATGCGCAGACCAGTTGGCCGGAGTCTTTGCAGACATCTTCAACCTCTCCCTGTCCCAGGCTGTTGTTCCCGCGGTCTTCAAGATGTCCACCATCGTGCCTGTCCCTAAACAACCCAAGGTAACATGCCTGAATGACTATAGACCTGTAGCCCTCACCTCGATTGTCACCAAATGCTTCGAGAGGTTGGTCAAGGACTTTATTTGCTCCGTGTTACCTGCCACGCTGGACCCATGGCAATTTGCATATCGTCAAAACAGATCCACGGACGACGCAATTGCCATGGCTCTCCACACTGCCCTTTCCCACCTGGAGGGAAATAACTGTTATGTGCGAATGCTGTTTGTAGACTACAGCTCAGCGTTCAACACGATAGTTCCTGCCAAGCTCGACACCAAGCTTAGAGGTCAAGTTTACTGCGATGCCTGCATTTGAGTGGTTTTGTGTTAGAAAGAAAATGCAACAAATCAGATATTTGTCTGGGTTGCTGGGAAGAATATCCTTCAACCAAAGTACTCGCGAATGCTTTGGCCCTTAAACTGAATGAGAGCGTACGTTTGGATTGACAATTTGATCAACCAATCATATATTGGTTTGTAGCCAATGGGCATATTCTTTCAGATTTCCCCACAGTTCCATAGTACGCTAGAAGGTCCCGTTAGTTCACTGGCTCGAGACAGAGGATCTAGCTTAGTGCTACGTTGGTTTTTTTCTACGTAGGTTTTTACGTCAAAATGGCGATTTTGTTGCGGAATTGTTGTTAGTACCCTTTTCAAGACAACCATTCAGTGAAAAAATTGACAAAAGTTTTAACGATCCCTGTCACCACTGCATCTGTAAAGGAAAGGACATTGTCCGCCCTCAAACGGATAAAAACATATGGAGGAACAGAACAGGACAATCCCGACTCACTGCATTAGCTTCCATAGCTATTGAAAGATTTGGATCTGAAAAGCAGTGATCAGCTTTATGACGGGTTTTCGAAAACATTCATGCAGAAAGACAGGAGAATGGATTTAGTCTTTAAGTGATCATCATTGGTGAGTGAGACTAATTTGTCTTTGCTGGTTTTGCCGCAGTGTTGCATCTCGTTCAGCTGGTTGGGGGGGGGGGGGGTGGGTGGTGGTGGTGGTGGTCTACATAAGGTCCGGTTGTGATAGACACGGTTCGCCACTGCAAAACACACACGTGGTGGTTGTGACCTCCATCAAAATCGTAGGCTGTACTGTGTTTGTTTTATCTATACATCGACTATGCATGCATTCTTTTCTTTTTTTGGAATGCATCCAAAAAGCACTCACTCAAGTTACACATAAATACACACACAAACTTGACATGTTAGTGAAATTGACCTGAACATCTTTTCTGTCCCTTAGAAACGAGCAGCACAGGAGGGTTAAATGTTCACTGCAAAGACAAGTGTACTGTGAGGGTTTCCCTTAATTGCTCTCCTCGGGACGGAGGCGCGTTTAAAAGCACAAATACACAATCTTCTCCTATCTTGGTTTTCTTTCTTGGACAGGTTTCTAAAGAAACACATCCCAGGCTGGTCTCTTTGTCATTTAGTGTTTGATCTTGGGTACAGGCAGTACAACTTTATTCATATTCGTAAAGTGTCTAGCCTGGCAAATTGGTGGGTCCAAATAGTATTGCATCAATGATCTGTTAGCATCTGTTAAAATCACAGATGCATAAAGCCACTGGGCTTGTATATTACATATACACTATAATCATTTGGTTGTAGACTAATTGGTGTTATATAAACTCAAAAACAAATAATATCATCAGGGTTTTTATTGGAACTATTATTGGTCCAATATGATTAAAATGCATAGTTTGTTTCAGGCGGCCGCTGCCTCCCCTGGAGAGTGGGCCGATCGGGTACAAAATCCTGGGCCGCTATTTTTCTCTAGTCCGCTCCTATATGCAGGCACAATGAAGTAATTGATGTTTCTTTTTGTATTTTTGAGACTTGACTTGATTTTTTATTAAAAACATGGGTCATCTGAGACGCCAAAGGTTGACAACCACTGTTCTAACGAACAATATAAGCAATAATAAGAACAATTATAAGTGTAAATAAGTGTCTAAGTAGGGGTAATATGGATGATATACACTGTACATATGGAGGCTGGTGCAATCTTTGATATATATATATACGTATATATATATACAGCATATATATATATATATACAGCATATATATATATATATATATATATATATATATATACACAATGTGTGTGTATATGTATACTGTATATATATGTGTATATCTCAGTGATGTTGCCTTTGCCAGCCCCTCGCTTGTCCGTGCTGTCAGCTGAGCTGAACTTGACTACATGCCTACAGGGAATGACAGCAGGTCATTCAACCATGCGTGAACAAGTCTGGATGTGGGGATGTTGACCACCGGAGATCCAAGTTCCCCCCCAACCCACAGAGAGTAGAGGATGTTATCGTAGTTTGTGAATCTGATGAAACAGATTAGAACGGAACACTTTTCAATCCCAATTAACATTAGCTTTGTTTCGATTGGCAAGAGGAGAGTGTTGTGCAGTTCATACACTTTATTTAAACAAACCAGACGACAGACGCCTACGACACACAGATCGCTCAATGCACCTCATCCTTTGATATGGATTTAAAGAGGGTCTAAACCCAGGGCATCCGGATGGCCAGCTGGCTGTAGCGCTGCACGAAATGACAGTCACTCCACATCGGGAGGACAGGGCAAACAGCAAAAACTAAAATACAAACAACACGTTTCTCTCCTGCGCTAATAGCCCCGAGGAGCGGGATATATATATGACCAGAGCATCCCCTCATGAAGCACTGTGTCGCGCCAGGGCCCAGGGGTTAAATGAAATGTATTACTTCCGATGGCTATGTGATCACTCGCAATCAACACCCACGGCAACCGAGGCCGGATGAGGAAGTAGGGGTGGCGGTCTGCTCGTGCCACCAACCCAAATAGCACCTTTGAAAAAGAGACGAACAGACGAACAGCTGGGGCTGGTTGCTGGTTGCAGCTGGGCTGGGCTGGGCAATAATTCTATATTATTGTTTGGCAGAATTGGCGTGGAATCATATCGTGATGATAATGTACACAATTATGTTGTCTACCTTGATGATAACAAGTCCCAATGAAGTATACCGTTTTTTTTTAAATATGTAATTTTAAGACATTTCAAAAAGTTCAATGCCATCGATGTCCTTCTGATTATGTAACGCCTGATTTTGCCATATTGGGATAGCTATCTATATTGATGATTATGGTAATGTTACATTCGACCATCTTGTCTGGCTCTAGCTCTCCACGTGGACGTGTGCTCGACATGGACTTCAACACACGACTAAGACACGTATGTGCAACGTACGACGTAAGAGCACAAGAACATGCTGTTTGTATTGGGATGGCAGGCAAAAGCTGTGGGTAAGATGAAGTATGTATGTACGTGTGTGTGTGTGTGTGTGTGTGTGTGTGTGTGTGTGTGTGTGTGTGTGTGTGTGTGTGTGTGGTGTGGGTGTGGGTGGGGGGGGGGGGGATCAGGTTGACGGGTGCTGACTTAAGAAAAGCTAAATCACCCGAGCGGCCCCAACGGACATAGCGCGTGGGGGGGGGGGGGGGGGGTCGGAGTCGGCTGCAGGGCCCGGAACATGCCCTCTCTCCAGGGGGAGACTGTATACACCCCCCCCCCCCCCCCCCCACACACACACACACACACACACACAATGATACTACACACTGACCTACATACAGATTTTGTACATAGTCTGCATTTCATTTACAGTACAGGGGCTATATATATATATATATATAATATATAAATGAGAGAGAGAGAGAGAGAGAGAGAGAGAGAGAGAGAGAGAGGAGAGAGAGAGAGAGAGAGAGAGAGAGAGAGAGAGAGAGAGAGAGAGAGAGAGAGAGAGAGAGAGAGAGAGAGAGAGAGAGAGAGAGAGAGAGAGAGAGAGAGAGAGAGAGCGAGAGATCGAGATCGAGATCGGTCGGAAAGTGTTGAAATAGTGTTCGAATGTGTCCTCACATCCAGAACAAACACGGAAAGCTAACAGTGGCGGCCGTAACGCACCACCAGCTCCGGGGCTCCGTCCAAATGGCAGGAAACGGTAGAAACATAAAACATAACACATTTGTTGATCTGGGAAATACCGAGACGGAGTGGTATTGCATGTCGCGTTATTTCTGGGGGGTGTCTCGATAACAATCATGGCAACCCCTCATGACAGAGCGGAGGTCCCGGCGTTTACCGCTGATTGAGTGGGAAACGGGAGCCTATTTTAAGCACAGCTTCCTTGGGTCACCCGACGACGACTGTGGTCACACTGTCTGCAAGTGTGTGTGTATATGTGTGTCTGCCAGTGTGTGTATATGTGTGTCTGCCTGTGTGTGTGTATAGCTCTGTTCATTTAGCTGGCTGGGATTTCTCATTTCGCCATGGACTACACTCTCTCTCTCTCTCTCTCTCTCTGTTTCGTAGCAAGAAAGCTAAACCTTTGTCTTTATGTTCCCGGGGACTTGCTAATACATTCCTTCATTCAAATGGGGTAAATGGGTTATACAAACCGCTGAGATGTGATGGAGTAGATATATATCTATATAGATATATATCTATATATCTAGATATATATTGTATAAATATATATACATACAAAATTCGGCCCTAGCATTTAGTCCCTTTTTGGCGGGCCGACGCACTTTTGGCGGCCCAAAAGTGCGTCGGCCCTTCTGGCATTTGCCAGAACTGCCAGATTGCCAGTCCGCCCCTGTATACACGGCACTAAACAGCACTCTCGGCGTGTTTGAATGTACAAAGACAGTTGACAAGTTCTTTAATCATATACTGATCAATTTATTAAGTCTGTAAGGACATTTCTTGGTTGTACCAAGGTCTTACACAAACGGGTCATTTAGAGATGTCAAAATGTTTTGACCAGAAAAGAAGGAAAACCAAATAAAAATACTAAATATGAAATATTATGCGACCATGAAAAGAGACACTCATTCAAAACACCACTCGCTTTGGAAGCGAGGACGTCACATGTTCGCTAGAAGGTGGATTTTGGTGACTTACGTAATGTTCTCAAGGGCCAACTTGAGTTGCCAATCAAATAAGTAAAAAAAAACAAACATAAGACTTCAAATTTAGCACCGCAATCATTTTTGCGTTTTTCTTAAAAAACATTTTCATTGACACTTTATCTTGGATATCATTGTACCTGATTTCTTTTGGTCAAAATGGGGGGGGACATTTTGTACATTTCAATGTAAAGAATGCAAACATCGTATTTTCAAAATGTTGGTTCAAGTCCCTCGCTAGGCGTATTCTTCTTCTTCTTCTTCTTCTATTATTATTTTTTTAAACGGGACCACTGCTAGGTTTGCTCAGAGCGACCTGGGTGTAGAAATGCTTGCATGCGCTTTGACACAGGCACTGATCTCGGATTGGTGTCTCGCTTCTTCTGGGTCTCCTCCGTCAGGCAATGAGAGAATATTCTGGAGACTGTAGACGTCTGTGACCTCAGACTCTCTCAAACAGGCAAGGCATTCAAGTTTTGTTTTTTTAAAAACGTTTTGCACATCCATTCACAATACCGTACTAAGTCACCATGTTTTGGATGTACACAAAAATGACACACGTCTTCAAATTAAGGGGAATAAAAGCAAGTACAGATGGACAACGCCATTGGCAGCACTTTCAAGCTCTGCCCTGTCTTATGTAAATGACCGAGTTACAGATATCTTCACACACACACACACACACACACACACACGAAATAGTGGCTTTTCTCCAGAACCGTCTACCTATTCTGTATATATTTGTAAGAATACAATACATCACTCAATAAAAGCTGACTTTTTTTTCCCCCTCAATAATCTGTTCTGATTGGCTCAACAAACCAGTGTTGAGTATTCTGGGTTAATGACATATGCAAATCCCGAAATGAACTAATTGCGAGAAACTTTGACTCGTTAAGTTATAATTATGAACAGACAAACAAACAAACAAAACAAAAAGCAGTATACAAAAAAAAAGAGAAAACAACTTTAACAAAAAACAAAACCAAGCACAAGTGGAGTATGATTTCATAATTAAGGCGAGTTTAAAATATTGCAGAGTATTTTGGCCCCTGTGTATCAGACAGACTGCCACAACAGTCAAAGTACAAACCCCCCGCCTCCTGCAT
>CM051020.1:11709482-11736982 GCA_027704905.1 Muraenolepis orangiensis
TTATTATTTTTCATTATTTTATTTCCATTCTGTGCTTATCTCAACTTCCCCCTTCCCTTTAATTATGTTGAAAAAGAGCCCCATGTTAACTCTTATCTCTGAGCTCGTTTCATGAATTGATTTACTTCCTCTCTGGGTTGGGGGTTCTGGGACAGGAAGCGCGTGCGCGTGTGTGTGTGTGTGTGTGTGTGTGTGTGTGTCAGGGTTACGTTTTCTGGGAGGAGGGGGGGGGGGAGATAGTGAGTGGGGGCACAGGAAAAAGGCGAGGTAGAGAGAGGTTAATAACAGCCGGCGAAAGAAGCAAAAAATGGGAAAGAGAGGAAGGGTAAAGGTTGGAGAGAGAGAGAGAGAAAGAGCGAGAGAGAGAGAGAGAGAGACAGAGGAGGTGGGAGAGGGCGACGGAGACATAAAGAGAGAGAAGATGGAGAGTAGCGCCGACGTCCGATCTATCCGTTTCGGAGAAACCCAACAGAGTAGCCCTGGAGCACTTCCAACACTTTGACATGCAATACATATTCCCCTCTTCCCCCCACGGGCGATTTCTTGATATATCGCTGGAACACAGACCGAAGAATGAAGTTCATATGGTCCGTTTCCTTTATGTGTGTGTGCGCGTGTTATCCGGAGCCAAGACGATTTAAACGTCTTCTAAATCAAATTCTCATTATTTAGAACCTAACTGCCGGGACTCCCTTCCTTTGCTGTCGCGTTGCGTTTGTGTCAACGGGTCCATACTGCCGCGGGTTAGACCTCGGTGTCACACACACACACACACACACACACACACACACACACACACACACACACACACACACACACACACACACACACACACACACACACACACCACACACACACACACACACACACACACACACACACACACACACACACACACACACACACACAGCTCCCCCCCCCCCCCCCCCCACTGCAACCAAAAATATAAAAATTCAATTAAAAATTAAAATCACTGGATTAATTTTTGAGAATGTCAATTTTCCAAAGTGACACATAATTCTACTCTTTAATTAACAGCTTCCAATAGAGTGTTCCCAAAAATAGCCGCCATCAAGGAGGACGTGCTGTGGAGTAGTACTGCTGCTGGTTTCTTTTTCCTTTATTTTGTACATTAAAAAAAAAAAGAGGTGTGGACAGACTGTTTGGTTTCCATCATGTGGACCCAACGCATTTTTGGGATTTTTTTGGGAGCGAAAGGTTTTAATTTCTGCAGCGGCCATACTTTTCCTCTCTCATAGGAAGTGGTGTGTGTGTGTGTGTGTGTGTGTGTATGTGTGAGAGGAGGAGGGGGGGGGGGGGGTCAGGTTCAAATTCCTGTCATTTCACCTGGTCTGTCAGCACCCCTCCCTACCTACAACCACCTCCTGGAATTTTCTAGAACCAGCTCTCTTCTTCCCCCACCCTCCCCTCCCGTGCCTGGTACTATAATACAGACAGAAAGGCACACACACACACATGCACACGCACACACACACACTACCTCATTAGCTTAGATTTCCTCTTAAAGGACGAGCGTGGCGAAGAGGAACCAACAAGCTACCCTCGTCTCCTCACCAACCCCCCCCCTCGCACACCCTATCTGTTCAGATTATATGTTGGATTCAAAGCCCCTTCCATCGTTTTCATGTTCAGAGCGGGGAACGGTTGCTTTGATGCTGGCGTCAAATCTCTTGCAAATCTCGCAATCTCCAGGCAAAAACCACCTATGCACTGTATAACCACCAACAGACATATTCACAAACACACACACACACACCCCTGCAACAACCACCGCGGTCTATATCACACACACACACACACACACACACACACACACACACACACACACACACACACACACACACACACACACACACACACACACACACACACACACACACACACACACACACACACACACACACACACACACACACACACACACACACACACACACACACACACACATCTGGACTAATGGCCCGAACACAGACACACTTAAAATACATACGCCTGCGCACACACACACACACACACACACACACACACACACACACACACACACACACACACACACACACACACACACACACACACACACACACACACACACACACACACACACACACACACACACACACACACACGCCATTTAACAAAACATCTACTCTCAAGTCAGGAGGAGGTCAATTAGGGAATAGAATGCTAAATGAAGCGTGCAGCTAGCTCTGTTTGTGTTTGCACACAAAACGGCCAATCAAGGAGACAGCAGATTCGAGCAAATTGATTGGATTAAACACGGGATTGGCTAGAGAATAGAGCAAGCGAGAGAGAGAGAGAGAGAGAGAGAGAGAGAGAGAGAGAGAGAGAGAGAGAGAGAGAGAGAGAGAGAGAGAGAGAGAGAGAGAGAGAGAGAGAGAGAGAGAGAGAGAGAGAGAGGAGAGAGAGAGAGAGAGAGAGAGAGAGAGAGCTCAACTCTATGCTAGAAACCCAGGCAATGGTATTGATGCATGTGAAATAAGAGGATGTGTGTGTGTGTGTGTGTGTGCGTGCGTATGTGTATGTGTCTCTCTCCCCGTTATGCCCCGCGGGAACCCGGGTGGATCCCTATCCCAGGTGTTCCCGTTGGTCAGACTCGACAACCCCTCGGCTCCTAACGCAGATGTTGCTCCGACTTGAACCGAGAACAAAAAATCCTGGACGCCCCCCCGGGAACACATGGGGCCCGGGTGAAAAGTGACAGAAGTTGGCTTCGGGCTGCGTTTCATGAACGAGACAAGGCAGACCGCATCCGTTTATAATCTAAACCACTCACGCCCCTCTCCGGCTGACACCGGCGAGAGAAGCAGTTACTCAGCCGAGGGTCTCGGGTTCGCAGAAAGGAGTTCCCCCCCACCTCCCCCCACACCTCCCCCCCCCACCCCGTCTCTCCACCAAGAGAATGAAAACGTGCCGACAGACGAGGCACTACAGGTGGGGGCCAGACCTCCTGAGGATGGCTGACTAGCTTTGTTGCGTTCGACCCGAGCTTATTGCGTTATTATTCTTCTCCGAGCGGAAGCAAAGCGCATCAGACCGAATAAGGCCTTCTGGGAAATCAGCCACGCCCGTCCTCTGAGAGACGGTGGCTTTCGGTTTATGTGAATTTTACGAATCACGGAGCAGTGAACGTTCAAGTCTGTGGACGCACATGGCGTCCACAGTCCAGACCTTTCAGGGATTGTCGGCCGTGGAAAAATAGAAAATCAGTTGAGAGAATTTTTTGGCATGACGGATTCAGTATATCCTTGGTTCATCTCTCCATCTCTCTCACGCCCTCCTACTCCTACTCGTCTCACACTTGTCACTTTTCCCACTTGTATTGTGCACGTCCCGCGCACAATACGAGTTTTGACGTAATAACGGCAGGGCTCAGCGGCCTGAGTCATAATTACCCTCACATCTCTGTCATCTTAGCATGGCTTAGTCTACGATTCAGAGAAGAAATAAAAAAAATTTAAAAGGCTGACTACAAAAACAAACAAACATAAAAGGGAATTTTCTATGATTTTCTTTAAAAGTCACCACAGGACGCCGTGTCACCGAGCAACACGTACTCCGCAGGGGCTCTGGCCAAAAACTAAGTGACAGGACCGTGTGCGATGAGAAACCGGGCAGATGTGAATCACGCAAAGATAACGCGTCTATTTTGAGGACGGAGGCCGGAAATAGCCACCCATTAAGCACTCTCTTGGTTGTTGTTGGACGAAATCCACTGGAACCCTGCAGCGCTAATCCAAGAGGTTTTTTAATGAGGGTGTACTTTTTAGAATGATACATATTTCCGTCACTGCAGCGACATAAAGCTAGTATATTGTTATTACTATGTCGGCATATAGGCCGTTATCGGAAATTCTTGTTATCGGAATTTGTCGATGAGGGAATCGACCCAAGAACCTCTGGGCTCAGAATTTTTTTTAAGCCCATATCTTTGTGATATATATATATATATAGATTTTTACAAATAATTTACCTTTTGAGAGTGTCCTTTAAAAAGGTAAACCATTGGTTAAAAGGAATCCCTGTGACCCTGAGACCATCCTTGTGTTTCACTGAACACAAATTTAGCGTGACGAAAGCGACGAAAGCTAATTTTTCATGGTGAAAGACATCGCACTGCCTTACCCTCCAAACCCTTTGGGACGGGGCTCAGAAGGGCCGAAGCGAATCCTGACGTGAGCTTTTCAATCTAGTCAGGCTTTCGATTAGTCTCTTCATGTCATTTTGTGTGCGTGTGCGTGTGCGTTTGCGCGTGCGTGTGCGTTTGCGTGCTGTGCGTTTGCGTCTGTGTGCGCGTACGTGTGCGTGACTCCGTTAACACTTAGCATTAACATGTGGTTTTGTGAGATCAACATGTTAATGCCAAGTGTGAACGGGGCCAATATTCTTAATGCCAAGTGTGAACTCACCAACTAACTAACTCACTCAAATCACATGTGAACCACATGTTAACGCCATGTGTGAACGGGGCCGCCTGTGTGTGTGTGTGTGTGTGTGTGTGTGTGTGTGTGTGTGTGTGTGTGTGTGTGTGTGTGTGTGTGTGTGTGTGTGTGTGTGTGTGTGTGTGTGTGTGTACCTTTGAAGAAAACAAAGCGTCCCTCGCTGTTCTCGTACACGGCGTCGATCTTGGCCGGCAGACCCCTCCAGAAGACATTGATGAGCATGGGATACCCGGGCATCACCGCGTTGTCCTTCACTCTCCAGAGCCAGTGGTCCTACAAGAACAACCAGCGAGACAGCGAGAGCGAGACAGCAGCAGATAGGGAGAAATAGGGAGAGAGAGAGAGGAAGAGACCGAGACAAAGAGAGAGAGAAGAGAGAGACGGAGAGACAGAGAGAGCGAGTGAGAGAGAGAGAGAGAGAGAGACTAGAGAGTGGAGAGGGAGAGAGATAGAGAAAGAGAAAGAGAGGAAAATGGGAACAAGAGAGAAGAGAAAAGCACATTTTTAGAAAGGTGTGTACGTAACGTGGGGTCACAAGTACACTTAGCGTTTGAGCGATCCAAAGGGACTACTCCTGTGATTCATCACGTCTCTATTCGACGATTGGATGATTTCCTTTGTTATACACACTGCGATTAAAACCCCAAAAAAAATAATAAAAACACAAACATTTGTAGTCATAAATCTTTCTGTTCTATCTCAACTCCCCGTGCCAACCTCCCATGGCTGCAACAAGCCAAGAGAAAGAAATATACACACGGGAAGCTCTCCCTCCATATAGCCCCTGGGCGGTTTGCTTTGACTCGACTACTGTTGCATGCTGGGATACGGGTGGATGGGCTGCTTTACTGCCGCTGTTCCGCCCACCCACCCCTCCCCTCACGATGAAAGCCAGAGTGGACGGATCTTGGCAGAACAGCCGCGCGTCCCCGACAGCCAACGACAGGCCCGCTCGGGGTTCTGAGAACCGACGGAGGACCGTTTACAGAACTTTCTGCTCTCTCTGGATCAAAAAGGCACGGCCACCCGGTTTGACACTTAGTATGTCAAGGGCCACGGGCCGGGGGAGAAAAAGAAAAGATCCAGGAGGAAGTAACCGTCCGGAGGTCAAAGTGCTAGCCATGGGCTTTATGAGGAGCCAGAGTTCTCTGATTACCTCTTGGAAGACACAAAGGTAGACAAAAGGCCAAGCAGATGAAGGTGCGTCTGTCTCAGTCTGTCGTTTTATTTTTATGGAAGATGAAACCTGACGAGAGGGGGGGTGGAGGTGTGTGTGTGTGTGTGTGTGTGTGTGTGTGTGTGTGTGTGTGTGTGTGTGGTGTGTGTGTGTGTGTGTGTGTGTGTGTGTGTGTGTGTGTGTGTGTGTGTGTGTGTGTGTGTGTGTGTGTGAGTGAGAGGGAAGCCCCAGCTGTGGAAGCCATTATAGTCCAGCGAGACACCGCACCCTTTGGCTCAGAATGACCGCCCTCGTTTCTCTCTCTCTCCCTTCCTCTCTCTCTCTCTCCCTCCCTCCCTCTCTCTCGCTCTCTCCAACACACACACACACACACACAAACACAACCCCCCCCTGAGACTGAATGCTGTGACCTCCACTACGGAGGCGGGCGGGCGGGTGAAAAGAGAGAGAGAGAGAGAGAGAGAGAGAGAGAGATCGGTCGGAAAGTGTTGAAATAGTGTTCGAGAGAGAGAGAATGCCGTGTCCACATCATCAAACTGTGTCTCATTCTCAGCGAAAGGCTTAACAAACACCCATTTATCAAGCTCTCGCTATCCTCCCTCCCCGTCTCTCCTCTACACCTCCCGTCTCCCCTCTACACCTCCCCGTCTCCCCTCTACACCTCACCACCTCCCCTCTACACCTCCCCGTCTCCCCTCTACACCTCCCCGTCTCCCCTCTACACCTCCCCGTCTCCCCTCTACACCTCCCACCTCCCCTCTACACCTCCCCGTCTCCCCTCTACACCTCCCCTCTACACCTCCCCGTCTCCCCGCTACACCTCCCCTCTACACCTCCCCGTCTCCCCTCTACACCTCCCCGTCTCCCTCAACTGTTTCTGAGGGACACTTCGTACTCTCTGCGCTCTCTCTCTCTCTCTCTCTCTCTTCCCATGATATCATTTCACCTACCCTCCCCCCCCCCCCCCCCCACCCTGCTACTCGGATTGATTTCAATAGTTCAGTGTTTTCTCCCCTCTGCACGGTGGTTCCCCTCTGCTGGTAATTGGAAACAGATCAAACTGTAAAATGGGGCCAATTTAAATCATTGTTAAGCCCCGCCCTCACACACACACCCTCAACCCATCCACTTACCAACCCCTCTTCCTGTTCCCCTTTCTGAAAATGTCTGCCCAGACCTGCGGAATGCTTCATACTGGCACACTTTGCAATAAGTGGAAACATTGAGAAAAAAATAATAATAATAATCAAAAGAGTCTCTCAGCAGAATTATGGGGGGAACTCCAATTGACAAAGACCACCGGGAACTCTTCGTGACCCGAACACACGGCGTAGTAACAACCACAGACATATACATAGACGCCGCTTGGGCCATTGGATCGTATGTAAACATCGCCGCCATATTGGAGGGGTCAAGACTGGCCCCGAAACACAACATCTCCAAAGCAGTTGACCAATAGATCTGTCAACGGCACCACAGAAGAAGTGCTCTTATTTGGTCTGAGGTAGTAATTGACATTCCAATTAACAGGACATTATTATGTTTCTAAAATCCAATTTCCGTGGAGAACGCACTCCCCAAATTTAACCCATGGCTCCAGAGCAGTTAACCAACAGCTCCCTCACCATCAAGGTAAATGATGAACTCGTGGTTCAGAAACGCTCTCTGCAACGCTCTCTGCTCTGGAGACCCCTGTTCAAGTCCTGGTGTAGTTGTGGGTGTGGCTTTGATGCAAGTATGAATGTGAATTCAGTGTGGATATAGTATGAATTCAGCCATGTTAACGTAAATTATGCTTATGTGCCGTCCATTCTGGCTACCTCGGGAGTTTACAGCGGTAACCGTGACTGCGGTTTACATTCCCCACAAGCCAAAACGGACACAGCGCTGAACTGCATGGGGCTATCAGCGAACAGGAGTCCGCACACCTGAGGCTGCTTTCATTGTGGCGGGGGACTTCAACAAGGCAAACCTGAAGAAGGTTCTCCCGAAGTTCTACCAGCACATAACGAGCAACACACGGGGTGAGCGGATCCTCAACCACTGCTACACACCCTACCGTGATGGCAACAAGGCCCTCCTCCGCCCACCGTTCGGCAAATCAGACCACCGCTCTATCCAGCTACTCCCCGCCGATAGGCAGAGACTGAAGCAGCAACCAATCGCTGTGAGGGAGGTTCAATGCTGGTCGGACCAATCTGACTCTAAGCTACAGGATTGTTTTGATCGCGCTGACTGGGACATGTGAGACATTTGAGGTTGCCTCAAACAATAACATCAACGTGTACGCGTCCTCGGTCACTGGGTTCATCAAGAAGTGCATAGATGACGTTGTTCCGACCAAGTCGGTTTCGGATATATCCCAACCAGAAACCGTGGATTAACAGCAATGTTCGCGCTGCCCTCCACGTGCGGAACACCGCCTTTGGCTCCGGGAATATGGATGTACTGTATATACAAAAGCCGCTACGACCTCCGTAAGACCATCGTCACTGCCAAGCGGGAGTACAAGGTCAGAGTGGAGGAGAAATTCAAGAGCCACGACGTGAGGGGTATGTGGCAGGGGTTACAGATGATAACTAACTTCAGAGGGAGAACCAGTTGTGTAGAGAACTCCTCTACCTCTCTCCCAGGAGAGCTAAATACTTTTTTTGCTCAGTTCAACGTGAATGGCAGCCCGCCGAAGCCAGCACCGCCTGAGGAGATCAGCCTGCTGAACATCTCGGAGGCGGATGTGCACCACACCTTCAAGCGGTTGAACATTCGTAAGGCGGCAGGCCCGACGACATCCCGGGCCGCGTCCTCAGAGCATGCGCAGACCAGTTGGCAGGAGTATTTGCAGACATCTTCAACCTCTCCCTGTCCCAGGCTGTTGTTCCCGCGGTCTTCAAGATGTCCACCATCGTGCCTGTCCCTAAACAACCCAAGGTAACCTGCCTGAACGACTATAGACCTGTAGCCGTCACCTCCATTGTCAGCAAATGCTTCGAGAGGTTGGTCAAGGACTTTATTTGCTCCGTGTTGCATATCGTCAAAACAGATTGCCATGGCTCTCCACACTGCCCTTTCCCACCTGGAGGGAAATAACTGTTATGTGTGTTATGTGGACTACAGCTCAGCGTTCAACACGATAGTTCCTGGTGAAAGTAGTTTTGTGGTGAAAAGGGCCCAACAACGCCTGTATTTCCTCAGGCGTCTGAGGAAATTCAGTATGGGCCCCCGCATCCTGAGAACATTCTACACCGGCACAATCGAGAGTGTTCTTACAGGGTGTATCACCGCCTGGTACAGGAACTACACCGCACTCAAGCGCTTCAAAGGGTGGTGTGGACGGCCCAGTATATCGTTGGAGGCGAGCTTCCCTCCCTCCTGGATATATACAACAAGCGGTGCGTGGCCAAGGCCAAACGCATCATAAAAGACATTGCCCACCCCAATGCTTCGAGAGGTTGGTCAAGGACTTTATTTGCTCTGTGTTACCTGCCACACTGGACCCATGGTTTGCATATCGTCAAAACAGATCCACGGACGACGCAATTGCCATGGCTCTCCACACTGCCCTTTCCCACCTAGAGGGAAAGAACTGTTATGTGCGAATGCTGTTTGTGGACTACAGCTCAGCGATTCAGCACGATAGTTCCTGCCAAGTTCGACACCAAGCTTAGAGGTATGCGTGCCCCCATCCACATGCAGCTGGATACTGGATCTCCTGTCGGACCGCCACCAGGTGGTGAGGATGGGCAGCACCACCTCAGAGCCACTGACCCTGACCCTGACTGAGCCCCCCAGGGATGCGTGCTGAGTCCTCTACACCCACGACTGAATGGCTATGCACAGCTCCAAAGTCATCATCAAGTTTGCTGACGACATGACAGTGATGGGCCTGATCGCCGGCGACGACGAGACAGCCTACAGGGAGGAGGTTGGATCACTGGAGCAGTGGTGCCAGGAGAACAGCCTCGCCCTCAACGTCAAGAAGACCAAGGAGCTGATCGTGGACTACAGGAAGTAGAGAGGAGAGCACGCCCCTATCTCCATCGACGATGTTGCAGTAGAGAGGGTCAGCAGCTTCAAGTTCCTCGGCGTGCACATCTCCGAGGACCTCACATGGTCCACACACACCACACACGTGGTGAAAAGGGCCCAACATGCCTGTATTTCCTCAGGCATCTGAGGAAATTCAGTATGGGCCCCCGCATCCTGAGAACATTCTACACACTCGAGCGCTTCAAAGGGTGGTGCGGACGGCCCAGTATATCGTTGGAGGCGAGCTTCCCTCCCTCCTGGATATATACAACAAGCGGTGCGTGGCCAAGGCCAAACGCATCATAAAAGACAATGCCCAACCCAGCCACGAACTGTATTCACTTTTACCGTCAGGCAGGCGATACCGCAGTATCAAGTGCCGCACAAATAGACTCAGAGACAGCTTTCACAGTCAGGCCAAGGGTGTACAGCATATAACAATGTATATTTCATTACATTGATTTATATATATATTGCTCTTTTTCTGTGCTGATATATTGTATTTTATATATTGCATTTTTATATATTTATACTTTTTTTCAGAATGTTTTCCCTAGTAGGAGACACCATGTCGGTGTAGTCTTGTGACGTTTTTGATACTTCCAAAAGCCATTTCATTGAGGTCATCAACCTCGTTGCCCAGTATTCTTAAATGCTATTTGTTTGTTTTAACTGAAGACCCAAGTAGAATGTATACTACACCATGACTGTACTTTTTTTTTTTTTGTATATTTTTTGATTGTTGCAAATGCTATTTTCTTCATTTCATCAACTGATACTAGGAGTTGTATTTAACATATTTATATTGCCTTTTCCGTTTATCTTATCAGAGAGAAGTGGAAGAGACAAGAGGTTTCATAAGAGCAGTTGGGGTGTGCAAAAAGAGTGATCAGCGCCTTATTCTACTCATGGAAGAACAGCGATCTGGCAGCAGCTCAACTTACACAAGATGGTCACAGTCGCCTAAGAGACGGGGGGTCATAACAGATGGGGGAGAGAGAGTGCTGGAACAAGAGAAGGCCATCACACAGGTCCTATCTGTGGACAAAAAGACGGCAAAAGTCCACCCCCCCCTTATAGGCTGTCTGGTATTGCCTTGTAAAACCATGTTGCCTCTGTTGAATGTTTACATCTCAACATCTATTGGTTCTTATAATAAATAATTGTATATAAACCACAATTAATCTTCTTGTTTCTTTAGGGCTCTTCAGTCCTAAGCAGAATTGTTTTTCACAATATTAAATGGAGCACGATTAAATGATCATTATCGATATGGATCAATATGAAAAAACCTATTGTGATACAAGTTTTGGCCATACCGCCCAGCCCTACGTTGACATATCGCCGCAAAGGTGGTCGACATATGGGGCCACAGAGCACAAGCCAGGCGCTGTCCAACACACACAGAATATCCGATCCATCCGCAGCATCCGACATCAAAGTGAGCCAATGCCATTAAGACCAGACCGTAATTGGTCCACACATGAAACAAAGCTGCATGCTCACAAACTTTGCCCTCTTTCCCAAGCTACTCCTCATTCCTCTCTCGACTAGGGACAGCGAACGCAGCTTCAAGTCAAGTTTATGGTCACTTCACAGTTTACACAAGTATAAAGCAGTGAGTGAAAATCTCATGTGCAATACCCGACGACAGACAGCAGTTATAAAAATGAGATAAGATAAAAACTGAATAGAATAAAACTACAAAACTGTATAAAGTAAAATATATATAAAAGTAAAAATGCAATTTATAGAGGAGAGTGAGAGAGAGAGAGAGAGAGAGAGAGAGAGAGAGAGAGAGAGAGAGAGAGAGAGAGAGAGAGAGAGAGAGAGAGAGAGAGAGAGAGAGAGAGAGAGAGAGAGAGAGAGAGAGAGAGAGAGAGAGAGAGGTAATGACGGTGTGTGTGACTGAAGAGGTGTCACTCTGGAAACACACTCTTTGTCAGTCTGTTCTCTTTTGGTTTCAAGACCCGAGGACGACCACACCGTCGGCCAATAGCGCTTTTTGTATTATCTCGTCTGCAGGAATACAGTAGAAAAATGAATGCAAATCCACAACAAACTGTTCTCTGTTGTGAATCGAATCAAATGATGATGTATTTAGAGAGCACAGTTAAAAGCAAGTGCTGCAAACAATCCCACAACACACTCACACTCACACACACACACACACACAGACAAGCCACGGTCTGTCCCCTCTGAACACGGCTGTGAGGATCGAGGTCTAAACAGAGCCAACAACTAACCGATGCTTCTCTGGTGTGAATTGCCTGGATGCCAGTTTAAACACCATAGTATATCCTCATCACCTCAGAAGACCCTCGGCTTCCATGAGTGGAGGGGCTTCCACATGAATAATTTAAAAGCATTCACAAATAGGGCTGAACGTCTCTACACAGACTCTGGATGCACGATGAGCCCCGTGAGACAGACACACACACACACACACACACACACAATATATATAATATAATATGTTACATATAATACATATATTGCAAAACGTATTCACAATATGTCTTTTTAGTCTGCAAAAAAAACAACACAAACCATGTCTCTCCATTTGAACTGTGAAACAAAGGTAGAAAACAGCAGGAATCACATTCAGCGGTGGGAAGAGACGTCCACAGTGTGGTGTATATTTGACTTTGCTCCGTCTTTGTTTTTAGTTTTTCCTCCGGTAAACACTGAAAGGTAATTGAGCATAATTAACGCTGTGCCGTCGCATTCGCAGTCAAACGGGCTCCACTCTATTTCAGGGTCTAGGACACGTCTCTCTCTCTGCATCTCTCTCTGCATCTCTCTCTCTCTCTCTCTCTCTCTCTCTCTCTCTCTCTCTCTCTCTCTCTCTCTCTCTCTCTCTCTCTCTCTCTCTCTCTCTCTCTCTCTCTCTCTCTCTCTCTCTCTCTCTCTCTCTCTCTCTCTCTCTCTCTCTCTCTCTCTCTCTCTCTCTCTCTCTGTGTGTGCACGAAAACTGATGGAGGGATGGAGCCCAGCTCGTTCTCACAAGCTGTCCGCCTCCTTAGAAAAACAACAACATTTGTGTAACAAATGCTGTGTGTGTGTGTATATTTCACACTGATAAAAAAAAAAGTCAAACCAGAAAAGCCCCTGACTTCACCGAGCGGACACACCTGTGGGGCCTCGGGGGCCTCGGGGCCCGGCTGTTGATAATGACTTGGAAGCCCTCTTCTCTGCACTCGGCCCCCTCCAAAAACATCCAACGGGGACCGGCAGACAGCGCCAAAAAACACTGGCGGGGGCCCGAGCCAACCACCATCGCTGGACTACTTGTCCAGCAAACGACTCAAACACTCTCCCGCCTCACCGTTTCCCTCCACGGTTGAAAACTCAAACATCAAATACGTGGACGATGGAACAGGCTGGAGGAAGGCGGGGCCCCTCCTCCTGTGAGTTGGCCGCCGCGTGACACTAACTCCCATGCTAACGGAACTCCGGTACTAGATGAGACGGACAGCCATCAATCAAACTCTGTCCTGCTTTTAATCTCTCACCGGCTCTCTCTTTGCTCTAGACCTTGGCTTGCTCAGGGAGGTGGGTTGGGGGGGGGGGGATACATGGAGCCACAGAGCTCTGGAGAGAATATAAACAGATGCAGTTACAGTCAGGAGGCTTCCTAGTCTACTTCCTCTCCTACGAATTAAAAGTCCTGACATGACACACATATCATTTCATATCATTTGTGGACGGTGGGTCTAGTGTACTTTACATTCATTTTTATTATTTATATATTATGCTCAAAAACTGTGAGAGCACACACACAGACACACACAAACACATAGACGCACACACACACACAAAAACCCTCTTCCTCACGCTTTTAACTTTGCTTCCCTCTTCCTCCTGCCGTTCACGACCTCCCTCGCCCATCCCCACCCCCTCCTTCCTCCCCTTCCACTCTCGACAATGGGAGGCAGCGAGAGATAATAGGCCAGTCTGGGCTGTCATCACCGCAAAGTACAGCGAGTTTGGGGACAAAAACAGACATCACGGACAGACGGATGGATTTTTTTCTTTCCCCCCCCCCCCCCCTGAGCGCTGGGACAGGGAGGAGGAGGAGGAGGCTGTGCATGAGTCAGGTAATTACAGCTGAAGCCCCTCGCTGAACTAAGGAGCATTACAACACGTAGCGGCTCCGCCCAGGGCCCTTGTGTTGTGTTGTGATTTTCGTCCAAAATCTCCCTTTTTTACATTTTCAAAAGTGGATGAAACCAGCCGACACGGCCTATCCGGTTTTTAGCATTCGCATCATCCACCACCCACCCACACTATTCCACATCCTCTTCCCCCACCCCATCTCTCACCCCACCACCACCACCACCCCACAACCCCATCCATGAGAGAGGGGTTCTGCCAGGTCAACTGTAAAGCAAAAGCACCCTTGTGTTTGTGCTGAGCATCTCTCCAGGGGGCCCATGTGTCTTTTTAGGGGTCCCGCTTGTGCCCCCCTGGTAGATTAACCCCCAGAGCAGGGAGGGAGGGAGGGAGGGAGGGTTGGTGGGTGGGTGGGAGGGAGGGTGGGAAGGTGGGTGGGAGGGAAGGTGGGTTTAAGGGAATGGTAGGTGCGAATGGAAGGTGGGAGGAAGGGAGGGAAGGTGAGTGGAAAGAAGAAAAGGAGGGAAGGTGGGGGGGAAGGAGAAAAGGAGGATGGGAGTCAGTGAGCGAGCGAGCGAGCAAGCCAAGGTGGGAGGGCTTGGGAGACAGTGGGAACTCTCTGTGTACACTCCTGCATAATGCATTCCTTTGTGTCACGGGAGAGTCTCCGGTAATTGTAAGAAAACCCCCCCCAAAAAAACCCAGAGGACGTTGGTTGGGTAACAACGTATGTAGCTAATAATAACATAGCTAATGTAGCAAGACTTTGAGCGCAGCTCTTCGGCTCACTTCTGTGAGTTGTCTGAAGGTCAACTCTGCTGCTCAATTTCGGCGTTTCAGAACGCTCTTTTGTTCGGAGCAATCTTTTTGCACTTGAACCACATGACACACATACTGAAAGACATTTTCTCCCATTCGTTTCCTGGGTAAAAAACGCTGACCAAAGAGAGGAAAGCTACAGAGAAGGGATTTTCCCGACGTTGTTTCACGAGACTCTTATTGAACTGCTGAACCCTAACTATTTTTGTCCCCAAGAAAACACACACACACACACACACACACACACACCCTTTTTGCCTTGTGTGTACTTCCTCACAGCAACATATTACCACGGTCTTCACACCAAGGATAAAGAAGCATTGACAGCCATGTGTGTAGTCTTTCTTGGTGCTCTGTAAATGCCATGCTGTATATTATTTTTTCCCCATACACAAAACTTTGTTATTCTTTCTAGTGTGTTCCTTGACAGAGGTGTGTGTGTGTGTGTGTGTGTGTGTCTTTCGGGTGTGATCCATCCTGGATCTATAGACACAGTGTTCAGTTTCTGTGTAAGTGTGTCGAGGCCTCTCCACACACACACACACACACACACACACACACACACACACACACACACACACACACACACACACACACACACACACACACACACACACACACACACACACACACACACACACACACACACACACACACACACACACACACACACACACACACCTCTATCATGTTTCACACATCCTTAACCTGACCCAAACATTGGTGCTAATTTTCTAAATGGATTAGATAAGACACATATTTATTATTTGTTGCCCCGCTGAGTTTCAGTACAGATCCAAGGACCAGATAAATAAACAAGCAGCACATACTACCAAAGCTACCAAATCCCTCTTTCGTGACCTTAACCGGCCCTCAAACTAACGCTCTATCTTTTGCGAAGCCTTTAACACTCACCACACACAATCTTAATTGTTTCGTTTTTTAAGTCACATTTAACGCTGTGGGTTTTTTGTGGGTCGTTTCTCCGTACCTTGAAGACGAACATCTCCCTGCGCAGTATGGCCAGGGTGTTGAAGCCCCCGTCGCAGACATCCGGCTTGCCATTGGGGTGGCTCGGCCGGTCCCCGGGTGGCAGCCTGGGGGGCCGGGTCTGCCTGTCGGGCTTGCGGGGGTCCGCCGGAGGAAGGGACCGGGGAGGGGGCGCCGTGGGCAAAGGCTTGGTGGGCTGCGGCAGCTTGTCTGGCGGTCCTGTGGAAAGAGAGAGAGAGGGAACGGGATGGGTGTCAGGGGATTTTTCTTTCTTTTTCAGTTGTTTGTTCACTGTATGTTTTTTCCTTTTTTTGGCGTTTTCCAAGTCTTTCAAGATCACTGGAGTTTGTGCTGATTGTGTTTCTGGTCTGCTTGTCTATTGATCTATTCTGGCTATTGTGGATGAAACTGTGGGGCTTTATCAATATTGTTTTTGGGCTGGAAACAGTGTGTAGATAAGGAGTAAATTTACACACAGGCTCTGGACCATGCGTACGCACAGCGAGCGCTAGAGCAGATCGGAAAAACTACCGGATAGAACCAACTTTTGGCCGGCGGCCGAGTCCTCTCCCACCTTCAGCTTCTTGTCTACTTAGGCGATAGGAGGCATGAGGAGATATAGCTGCCGTTTCCCAGCCCCCCTCTAAGCTGTTTAATGCCTGCTGTCCTTGACGGTATCATCGCTTTTATGCACACAGTACATTCAGTTTGTCTCCATACTTCGCTGCACTACAGGCCCGATATAACGATGGACTTCCAAGCCCCAAACATTTCCAAACGTCAGAGAAGCGATCGGACTGCAGTCTCCGTCCGACAATGCATTTAATCACGTGAAGATAGAACAGAAAGGGAATTCAGCGAAGTGCATCTCTAGAGCTCAGGCTTACTGCTTCCCCCACACCAGTTGGGCCAGTGCTGCAACTTGCACTTATAAGCGGACACTCTTTTATAGGGATAGATTTTTTAGGTGAAAGTACTTTGAACCTCTGATAGGCTACTGTTGCTCTACTGTGAGTAGAGGAACACTACCGCACTCTCTCCTACGCCACAGTCTCACAGTCTAGAAGGGTGACGGGAGACGGTCTACCAAGGAGTGTCTTCTACTTTGATAACACGTCTGTCACACAAGAACCTGATCTGATGATATATTTTATTTTTCTTATTCCTGTTCTCTCTTCCACTCCATCATCATCAACAATTCAAATCGTGTTCAACCATGTTTGTCGCATTCATTAACACTATTCCCTGTTTCGTGAGCATGTATGGTTATTTTTGGATGTAAATGTATGGTAAGGATGGAGGATCCTTGAAGGAACAACCGGTATTTATCAAGGGAACATGTGCGGTTTGGTTGTGTTGCTACGACAAGTATAACTTGGAACTGTTGATGAATGAGGTTGTGAATTGAATGTGTGAACGAATATGACAAAAAATGGAAATCGACGATTTGAATGGCTGTGATGGAATGGAAGAGAGGAAAAGCCAAAGAAAAACATAAACCCCAGAAATAAAATCGAAAAGTTCTGTAATCAAAGTAGAAGACACTTCTTGGTGGACTCCCTGCCGTCTCCCCTCTCAACTACAGACTGTGGCGTGGGAGCAAGTGAGGTTTGTGGTAAACGCCACTCCACTCACGCACAGCAGGCTATCAGGGGTTGAAAGTACTTTGACCTAAAGTATACCGCTAAAATACAGCATCCGCTTATTAGTGCGACACTGGCTGAACTGGTGGGGGAGGGGAGCGAGCCTGAGCCAAGTCCTTGTCGGATGGAGACTGCAGTCCATCGCTCCTGTGGTGTTGGCTTGGAAGTCAGTCTTTATATGGGCCTGTTGTACGCACGTGTGGAAACACACTTGAATGTACTCTGTGCATCATGTGATGATACCGTAAAGGACCGCAGGCATTTAACGGCTTAGAGAGGGCTGGGAAATGCCAGCTATACGTATCTCCTAACTCTTGCTGAGAAGTGCCAGTAGGCAAAAACCTGAGGGCAAACAGATAGGACTTGGACACCGGCAAAGTTTGTCAAGTTGGTCTGAAAGCACACTCACCCTCCAACAATGCTACATCTGCAGTTTGACGCGCGCACCTCCTACAGATGTCTCAATTGTATTAAATTTAACTCCCGTTATTTGCAGCATATTCAAAATAATCAGTTTTAAATCATTCAATTTATTTTCCTATCCACTCTATCTCTTACTGTGTGTACGCATGGTCAGAGCCCCACCCTTTTTTTCAAGCCAAGAATCAATGGAAAAGCCCCACAGTTTGTCCGAAAACTGCGTACGCATGGTTGACGTACGGACACAAGGATAGTTTTTATCCACAGGCAGTGCGCCTACTGAACTGCTAGGAGTGCTGCCACTTTCACTTTCATGACATTTTCATTAACATTACACTTACATACTTTTGCTGAACTTTCTGGACTCATCACAGTTACTGCACTGTACTGCACTGTATTCATGATGCTGCTGCACTACTGGCACTTTAAATGCTTTTAAAGATTCTTGTAAAAAAACAAAAAACATGTACATTCAACACATATCATTTAAGTCACTTTGCAGCTCTTTTTTGTTTATTTATATATTATTATCCTTTATGGTGTTGTTTTAAAGGAGATGTATACTGCGGGAGGAAACGGGGAGAAAGCATTCCTATGTACTTGTTACAAATGGCCAATAAAATATCTTGCGCCTTGTATCTTGTACGCAGATCTGTTCGTACGATAACGTTGATAAACGAGCTCCCCTGGTTCTTAAGATTACACTTCAGGTCCCATGTCCAGTTGAGTGGGCTCTTGGCAACAAAAACAAACAAGAAGCCCTATTCGGTGTAATGATTGCCCACTTAATTAATTTCAACACTCCAAAGACAAACGGGAAACCTGCTTACGTTTGCACCGTTCCAACACAATCAATTTGACAGACATTATATAAACGATAGAGCGATATCAAAACCATTTCTGCGTGAGGAACATTTACGACTACAGCCAACTATGACTGCAGACATCAAAAACAAGGTGTAAATCAAAAGAGTTGCTATCGTCGTCGCAAATGCGACCCCCCAGTCTAGCCAGCCTCATCGATTCTCATGGGCACACAATGGAAGGGATTAACGATATCGTCGGCATAGTCACAAACATAATTACAGTTTACATAATGGACAAGTTCCAATAAGTGTTTTTGCAAAACCCTGAGATCTTTTATTTTTATTTTATTTTTTATGTGGACCGGTTGGAAGCAATTAAGTCCATTGTTCACAGCTGTTGACTCGATTTTTTTTCTTTTTTTTCTTAAATGAAGTAACCACACATAATCGCAAACGGATATTCTGAGAAACAGAACAACAGTTAGCAGTGGGATTCACAAGTGTCATTAAATGCATTCTTAGCTGTAACCACAGCGTTGTTGCTTGTTGTGTGTGTGTGTGTGTGTGTGTGTGTGTGTGTGTGTGTGTGTGTGTGTGTGTGTGTGTGTGTGTGGCGGAGGGTGGGGGGGGGGGGGGGGGTCCTCATTCAACACAGGGCTGTTAACAAACACACTCTTACTTTGTAATTACCCCCGGAGACTTCCTGGCATTACAGCCGTTTGAATGTGTGGAAACACACTGTGAACAGTGTGAGCACCCCCCCCCCCCCTCACCCCCCCCCCCCCCCCAAGTGTGAGAGGGATGTTTAAGAACAAAAAGATCAAAATAAAAAGAAGAAAAATAATCGAACCAAGGATGGAACAAAAGGAGAACATTAATAATGAGGAGATTATTAAGAGTCACCTCACAGGGATGCACAAACCATAAGCATATGCTTCAGATGGAAGGACCAAATAGAGTCAATCACAATCAGAAATGGGGAAAATACAACGCATGCATCTGTGGTGATTGCGATGAGAAGGCGAGGCCCTCAGTGGTATGGTATGGGTAGGAGAATAACTACTTAACCACATAACCAGTGGGACTGTGATGCTTCAGGAATAAACATGTTTATTTTTACACTGTGTAACAACCCACTAATCACATGAGCGAGACAGAGGGAGAGAGGAGAGAGAGGAGAGAAGGGAAAGAGATGAGAGAGAGAGAGAGAGAGAGAGACAGACAAGACAACATAATTTCTCTAAGTTAACATTATTCTGTCGACCAGACGACGATACCACACACAAATGAAGATGAATCTGTAGCTGTGAAAGCTAGGTGTGAACATATGCGTTGATTGCCTGTCAGCAATTCAAGGAAATACATGGTGGGGCACAAGGACTACATCATACTGGTACATACAGTACATGACACACATACATATCACAAACACAGGTATGAATGGCTGTATGAGCAATGCAGTTCATAAAAGCTCACTAACTGCATTACAGAATATACCTATACAAAGTCAACTATACTACTATAGCTATACTATAGCTATAGTGGCTATGCAACTATACTTGGCTTTTGGTACCAGGTACATTGTGTTCCATTGCAGATGGTACCGGAAGATGCCGGAGCATCAGGGTCGTCATAGCGACCCTGCATGAAACTGCTGTGACGTGGTATTCAATGACACACACACACACACACACACACACACACACACACACACACACACACACACACACACACACACACACACACACACACACACACACACACACACACACACACACACACACACACACACACACACACACACACACACACACACACACACACACCGAAGGGATGTTTCTCGGTAGAAGAGATGATTCTCTGTATGTGGCTGTTCAGTGACCCAATGAAATGATGACCATTCTAGTGACGATTCTCTCTGACCAATCTGGTGGTCTGCAGTGTTTTCACGGCACCTTTTGGTATCGAAAGGTGATACCGATGGAAAAAACAGGTCCGACAGTGACTTTGTTCAGTTTAACATTACGAACCCTTCAGAAAAGATGGGATGGACAGTAGTACGGTCCACAACTTGAGAGCATTTCAACGTGGGTGATATCAAAAAACGCTCTGCAAGCACAACGCTGTTTATTCAGCCAAATGGCTCGTTACTTAGTGAGCAGTGCAACCCAGAGAAAGACGGCTGATAAACACATTAAGTCTTTGACTATAGAGCAGACCATGAGCTACTATAGACAATGTGTTACGATCCAAGTGCAATCCAATTTACACCCAGAACAGCTCTTATTAATTGTAATTACTTAAGTGAGCCAGAGAAATTTTGACTTTATCTCCTGGGTTATATCAATATGCCTTGTTGTCGTTTATGGTGTTGTTGTCTGCCAGTAAATTGCAATGCAATTCATTCATTCTCACAAAGCGTCTAAGCATTAATGTTACTGAGAGGACATTGTCAATGTGGAAATATGGCTTATTTGCAGTTCAGAAGTTTTTCGATAATCGTAACTCAGAATTTGACAGCCGCTGCTACCCGAGAAACAAATGAGGCTCCAGAAAACACAACAAACCACCATTTCTCTTGCTGGGGTCTAGAGCTACCACACCAGCTGCTCTGTCCTTGACCTCCTCAAGGTAGCCCGAGGAGAAGGTAGAATGAGAGAGAGAGAGAGAGAGAGAGAGAGAGAGAGAGAGAGAGAGAGAGAGAGAGAGAGAGAGAGAGAGAGAGAGAGAGAGAGAGAGAGAGAGAGAGAGAGAGAGAGAGAGAGAGAGAGAGAGAGAGAGAGAGAGAGAGAGAGAGAGCGCGCCAAGGATGAGTGGAGATCTGATCGCTTGCCCAGGTCCGTCTAACCCAGATGGAATTGCCTTGACCATGTTAGCAGATGGCACCTTCTTACACGCACACGCATGGACGTGTGCGTGTGAAGACAGGAGAGAGAGAGAGAGAGAGATGGAGAGAGAGAAATTACTAAAATTGTGATACACCTTAATATTTAAATATCCGACGGGCTGAACCAAACTGCTTATTAGTGTTCTGTTCCCGCACACCATAATACACACTTCAATATTTATTTACAGTTCGGGTTCACATCAGGTATCCTCCAGGTTGATCATTTACATCTGTGGGTTTTTTTATTTCTTTTTTTTTTAAGTTATTCTGCCTTTGATTCACAGCCTGCAAGGAACAAGTCTCTTAATGAGAGATCGAGATCTGGGGAGGATACAGCGATAAAGCTCCAAATACATAAAACTCAAACTCTCACTCTTTTTATCACGGCCTTGAACCAACTCGCTCCCCTTCATCACTCACCCTCTCTTGGCTCCCCCGTTTCTCTCCCAACTTGTTACTCATGTCCCGAGGACTGGGTCTACGTTGTTCCACCACACTGCTCAGTGTATTGTGGCCTTAAATTAGGTTGTGCAGCAGGGGGGGTTCGGGGGGGGGGGGGCGGCCGAAAAGTTCTTACCGTAGATTCTCTGGATGCCCAGCAGGTCGTCCAGCGGCAGTTTGAAGTTGTCCGTGTCCATGTACTGGTAGAAGGGGGCCATTATGGCTGTGGGGTCGTTGGAGTGCTCCAGGCCCAGGGCGTGGCCCAGCTCGTGCACCGCCACCAGGAACAAGTCGTTGCCTAAGGAACGGATGGAGAGAGAGAGAGAGAAAGAGAAAGAGAGAGAGAGGTGGGAAGAGAGATGAGTGTTTTGTCACTCATAATTTGTGTTTACCTGTGTGTGTGTGTGTGTGTGTGTGTGTGTGTGTGTGTGTGTGTGTGTGTGTGTGTGTGTGTGTGTGTGTGTGTGTGTGTGTGTGTGTGTGTGTGTGTGTGTGTGTGTGTGTGTGTGTGTGTGTGTGTACACATGTACATAATCCACCATGACGTACGTACATAATGAATAGATTATCTAGCACGACCACTAATAGGAACCATTACGAAAGGGCAGACACACCCACACACACACACACAGAAACATCTTTATCCATCTATAAATATCCATCTATATTCATATAGACATATAGATATATACACACACTGAGAGAAGCATCCTCGCTTCGGAACACACATGTGCTCTGTAATTTGTCTCCACACACCACGGCTCTGCACAGAGATGTCCTTTTGACTCCACGCGAGAATAACTCTCTGTTTCAGAGAGCCAAGCCACAGCCCTTTTCCCCCACAAAGCCGGTCCTCGGGCCGGTTCCAAAATCTGCACAAAACCCGAAGCCACCACCAGTCAGTCAGTCAGTCAGTCAGTCAGTCAGTCAGTCAGTCAGTCAGTCCCCACTGACCATGTACAGCTCAATCCATTCCACCGGGGCAACCGTTTTTCTGGGCAAAGGGCAAACCCCCAAATCGTACATAGCCCTCTGCCACGATACGCTTCCAAGACAAGAGATTTCATATTTCCTTCCACTGCTGGGAGTTGTTGCAGTTACGAATCGGGGGGTTTCTTTGGGTTTTTTAACTGCTGCAGGGGATAATACAGCATTATGAAATCGAAATCTACAGTAATCGGATCTAATGTGATCTAATCTTTCCTCATCCAATGAGGACACCGTCTTTGGGAGTTCACTTCATCTTTCGCTTTCAACCCCCGTTTCGAAGCACAGCACAATGGGAAATGGCTCTTAGTCTAACTAACAGCGTTCACTTCATGAAAGCAGATGGCTCATAAAAAAAAAAATTGAGAAAAAGAAAAAAAAGATCCATAAAAAGTAAGAGAGATTTACACACACACTTGTAAGACAGAACAGCCAGCTGGAGACACAGATTATGGGCCGTAAAATAAAACGTGGGTTTCGTCAGCTCGGAAGCGGGATGGAAGGGAGAGAGAGCCAGGGGGAGAACGCAACCAGGGGTCTCTGGGTGTGCCGCTGAGGAGAACAGACTGGGTGGGCACAGGGGCACTGTAGGTGTTGGCGGTACATGGGGGTGCTAATTTGCAGGATTTCCTCCAGTCCGCAGTAATTGCACGAAAGATCGGAAATTGTGGCAAATGAGGACATGAAAGCAGTCTAGGCATTAATGCATAATAAACACAAACACACATAGGACAAAATAAATATCCCTTTGTCGGCATGGAAAATGTACATTTACATTACACACAAAGCACACAAAGACAAATGAGATACAACCATGCATAAAATACCAAATAATAATATAAAAGTTTACACACATAATTCTCTCTCTATATATCCTATTTTTTCTCTCTGTCTGTCCATCTTAAGTAGCAGCTGTTCTCCGGCTGCCCGAGACGGGGCCGTGTGAGGACACAGCCCAGCCTTCCCTTCGATGGAGCACACGAGAGTCAGAGGGAGATAGAGAGAGAGAGAGAGAGAGAGAGAGAGAGAGAGAGAGAGAGAGAGAGAGAGAGAGAGAGAGAGAGAGAGAGAGAGAGAGAGAGAGAGAGAGAGAGAGAGAGAGAGAGAGAGAGAGCGCAAGAGATACAGAGAGAGAGAGAGAGAGAGAGAGAGAGAGAGAGAGAGAGAGAGAGAGAGAGAGAGAGAGAGAGAGAGAGAGAGAGAGAGAGAGCGAGAGAGCGAGAGAGAGAGAGAGTGAGAGAGATACAGAGAAACAGAGCGAGAGAGACAGAGAGACAGAGAGAGAGAGAGAGAGAGAGAGAGAGAGAGAGAGAGAGAGAGAGAGAGAGAGAGAGAGAGAGAGAGAGAGAGAGAGAGAGAGAGAGAGAGAGAGACAGAGAGAGAAGTAGAGCACCGGGGTGGCCTGCCCTTCCCGGAGGCTAAGACACACAAAGCCGAAGCCTTGCTGTTGCTTGGCTAATTAACAGCTGAGAGGCACAAAAAAACCAAGACTAGCGGGCTCACTAAATATCCAGGCACGGAGATGTGGTAGTGGGAGTGTGTGCATATATATATGAGAGCGAGAGAGAGTCAGAGAGTCAGAGAGTGAGAGAGAGAGAGAGAGAGAGAGAGAGAGAGAGAGAGAGAGAGAGAGAGAGAGAGAGAGAGAGAGAGAGAGAGAGAGAGAGAGAGAGAGAGAGAGAGAGAGAGAGAGAGAGCGAGAACGAGAGATACAGAGAGAGAGACAGAGAGACAGACAGAGACACAGAGAGAGACAGACAGACAGACAGACAGAGAAATGAGAAATAAGTAGAATAGCAAGACAACAAGACAAGGATAAAGGAAAAAAGGTTTTGGAGAATAAATACGAGAAGGGGGTGGGAGAGAGGGGGTTGAGGCTGCCAGTGAGGAGACTGATACCTAAAGGTGCCTAATGGTAGTACGTAGTAACACACACAGGAACAACGAGACACACAGTATGACACGTGAAGCACGTGGATGACAGAGAAAGCAGAAGGGACATCGGGTGCCCATGGCAAGGTGAAGCCATGACACAACATGAATTCCGGCATAGCGTCGTTGGGGCGGGGGGGTGACGTCATCCCGACGACCCTGAACTTTGACCTTGACGACTGCCGACAAGCAGTGTTGACACTGCTTGTCAACAGTCGCTGTATCTCAACCCCAGGACAGGAAGGAAAAAGGAAGTAGAAAGGCGGGGTCATGGAGCACCCTCGCCTTTCTACTTCCTGGAAAGGAACCGAGTCATGTGGGCTTTTTCCCTGTAGTACTGACCAGAAAAACGGTGGGGTTGGTAATCAAAGTCTCTCGTCAAAAACACATTCAGGTATTCATGTCATTACTGCCTAATGGACTGCATTGAACATTTTTTTTAAATGACGGGCAATAAACGAATCAGCAAAGAACACACCCTTGATTCTCTGAAGATCTTGAATCTTTAACAACGCATGGGGGTGCAAAAAAACTCATCTCACTTGTGTAATAATGACTTGTCTCTCGAATCATCATCATCATCCCTCCCGATATGACTCGCAACACAACTCGCTTTTTATTATGTTTTTTCGAGATTGTGATCCCCGTCCTTTATTTTGTCGGCACGGCAGTGAAAGCCGCGAGCCGAGAAAGTCAGTTTTTAATGGAGTTTATTTTTACTGTTGCCAGTGTGGGTTCCTACCCTCGGTGGTTCGATGCGGCAGCGACTCAACAGCTCGGCGGTGGCGCGCGGGACTGTGTTGTTGGTGGCGAGCGGGAAAGTGTTGTGTTCTGTTTTGCGAGACGACCCGCGCTTCTCCAGGCGATACTCGCTACAGGTTAGAGTACTGCGCCGGCAGAATTCAGTGACCGGCGATTCAGTGTCCTTCCTTAAGTGTTCATTGCGATGCTGAAATTACGTTTTTTACGTTTAGGCGCGTTTTTTACGATTATATCTAAATGAAAATGGCCGAGGGATGTGTTCGGCATACGGGGAGTTGACTGCGCGCAGACCGAATCATGAATAAATGAATACATAGACAGGTAGAACCGTTAGCCGTTGCGGTTCTAGCCCATTCCAGTCCCATGCGAAACCACCAGAGAATGACTCCATGACTACCCAGTAGGCTTAAATTAATAATCACATATGCGCAGAATGCCAGTAGACAAAATCTGGTACACCATTTAAAAAAATCCATATCACTGCCTGCAGACAGTGCATCTGTCTTTCTCTACTATTTATCACCCCAACTCTGCTTTAGGGAGCTATTAGTAAGTGTGTGTGTGTGTGTATTTCATGAGGATCAGCTCATGAGATGCTCATATTCTTCTATCCATGTCACTGTGCTACATCCCAGTGACTGAATCCCAGCTACAGTGAAATGGGACAGACAGCAGGTCTCAGGCAACCTGCTGTGAGTTCAGCAAGAACATGACAGATGTCAGATGTTGAGCTTTGAAAGCTTTGTTTACATAATGGGGAGAGAGAGAGAGAGCGAGAGCGAAAGACACACACACACACACACCACACACACACACCCACACCACACACACACACACCACACACACACACACACACACACACACACACACACACACACACACACCACCCACACACCCCTTTAACCCATGCAGAAAAAAAAGAAGCCGTGCTTAGAAACAGGGTCACTGTTACACCTTGCTCTTTCTCTGTAATTTACTGGCTGTCTGCACATGCCACTGTAGCGCACAGTGTACACACACACACACACACACACACACACACACACCACACACACACACACACACACACACACACACACACACACACACACACACACACACACACACACACCACACACACACACACACACACACACACACACCACACACACACACACAATTGCAGTAATTGCTCAGGTTGTCTCCGGTGAACCGTGACTTCTAGTGTGTGTTCCATAGTGTTGAACTAAATAAAGCACCCACAGGTCACTCTGAAGCAGACGCTGAATGAAAACTACAAACATGGCAGATGCCCCCAACCATCCCCCCTCCCCCCTCCCAACTCAAATATACTTTCAAAACACAGAGGTGCACACAGGGAGAGCTGCTGCTGGTGATGGTGCTGGTTGGTGGTGGTGGTGGTAGCCACAGCTGTGATCTAATATGCAGGTTGCACTGTACTCCAACCACAACAACAACAAAAAAACACACCCACAACGCTGCCATAGTAGTTTCCCTGGAGTAATTATTCATTGAAACAAAGACTATGTGTAGTACTAGGTGGAGAAATATTTGATTTTTTTTCCCACCTTCCAGTGGACAGGTGATGAATAAACCAACAGGAGCCAAGGATTTAGGAAACACACAAGGAGCAACCATGCCTCTCCCACTCTCTCTCTCTCTCTCTCTCTCTCTCTCTCTCCTCTCTCTCCCTCTCCCTCTCCCTCTCCTCTCCCTCTCTCTCCCTCCCTCCCTCCCCCTCTCTCTCTCTCTCTCTCCTCCCTCCCTCTCTCTCTCCCCCTCTCCCCCTCTCCCTGTACGTAAACAATATCGTTGTAGATTAAACGATAAAAAAAGATTAAATTAGATTAGATAAAAATGTGGCTATCATACAATGGCAATGTTGTAGAGGCGTGTGTGAGAGGTGGGGCGCTGGGAAAGGACTAGGACACATTTTTGATCACAAAACTAAAAAACAGAAGCAGCAGAGAGCAGACATGACGATGTTTGTCTGTGTTCTTCTGTCGACATCAC
>CM051020.1:11744482-11754482 GCA_027704905.1 Muraenolepis orangiensis
GATTATAGTTGTACTCGTGATTGTGTCGCACTCGTTTAAAGCGTTACGTTATGTTGCAGTTGCCTTTCAGCGGGCCATTAAGCGCTGCTTGCAGGGACGCCGACGAGTTAGAAATCATGGTGTGGTGCACACCAATGTGTGCACCACACATTGGTGGTACACACGTCAGGGGTTGCATGGGGTTTCACCAGCCCCGAGTCACCTGAAGTGACTGCACCACTACCTGCGTGAGCACTGTGCACGGGGGAAGGAATATGCAGCGCTGCACAACTTTTTCCTGTTGCTGTTGTTGTTGTTGTTGTTGTTGTGAGTAATCACAATTCGGTCGAACACTGGCACACTGGTGTGAGTATCGAAGCATGTGTCGGCGTACCGGGGTTTTTAAAACACATTAGCTTTAAGAATTCATCGCCCCAACCCTGACCCACATCTCTCTCTCTCTCTCTCTCTCTCTCTCTCTCTCTCTCTCTCTCTCGTCTCTCTCTCTCTCTCTCTCTCTCTCTCTCTCTCTCTCTCTCTCTCTCTCTCTCTCTCTCTCTCTCTCTCTCTCTCTCTCTCTCTCTCTCTCTCTCTCTCTCTCTCTCTCTCTCTCTCTCTCTCTCTCTCTCTCTCTCTCTCTCTCTCTCTCCCTCCCCCCCCCCCCACAGCCGATTCTCTTGCCTTTTCTCCCAGTCACCTGGCCTCTTTCGTGTCCACATGTTTATTTATCGCCTCAGAAAGTGTCTCCTCTCTCTGCTGTCAGCATGTAATCGCCCATAATGGGAATAGCTATCATTATATTGTCTCTCATCTTTGACTACTGCACATCTCCCCTCCCTCCCCTCCCTCCTCTTCTTCTTCCTGGTGGCAGGCAGGCAGGCAACAAGCGGCCATTTATAGAGAGTGTCGGTTAGCTATCCTATTCTCTTACTCCGCCAAAGTGAAGTGGAGTGGGAGGGGCGCGGAGGATATGGCTGGCTAGCTGTGAACGAGGGAGAGGATACTACGAGGAGCTCCTGTTGACGTGAAACGTGGCGTGTTGAGGGGGATATATGCACTGTAAAGCTTATTCTTATTCTTATTCTTAGTCATGTTTTCAGTTCAAATTACTTTATAAAGGTCTGCTTTATCATGTACTTTACTGTATGTTCTCTGTTTCAGGTGCAGATTGTTCATTCATTAAGTTTTGCTTGCTAACTGTTGTACAAAGCAGCAACCAGGTCTGGAAAGAAGCAGGCACTCAAAGACATTTTGGACTGCCTTGAGAAAGACGTAAGTGGAGATTCTGATGACCATAAAATTTGCCAACATTTGTTATGTTTGCTACAACATTTTAATCTCTGCATCTTTCTTTGTCTTGTAGGAAACAAATGAGGAGGACTGCTGCTCTGCTTTGTCGGCCACACTACGTATCTGGCGAAGAACCGTCAGATGTCATCAGGATGTGTGTATGTAAGACATAACTATTTCTGTAATGCAAATATGTGGATGTGCATTTTGTTACATTTGAACATAAGTCTGTCATCTGTCTTAAGGGGCGGGGGTAAGCAATGCAGCCAAAAGGAATATGGGGGCAGGGGACACCTTTCAAAATGAAATGCAAAACAGTAGAGTATTTTCAGTGAATATGGAGGCTATTTAAATTATTTCCGATCACTTCTTGTGACTTTTACACTATGATCTGTAGGCTTTAGCTTCTATTGTTTGTAGGGATCATGATAATTGACATTCGAATTAGCCTTGTAGAGCAAATGTACTTGTAGAAAAAGCTCACTAGCCTTTTCAAGGCTCATGGGGAGACTCTGGATGAAGCCATGAAGGGATGCAAGTTGGCCTACTGATAGGCTATGAAGGTGAACAGGATGCCATTACACATGGGGTCTTCAATGTGGTCGAGGAGACAATTGTGCTACACAACTTAAAATGTGCGGAATGCAGCTTTGCCATGCTTATGGGCATCATCTACTGCGTACATCTCGAGTATTCACAAGACCTGAAGTATTCTTTTGAGGTTCACTCCAGAGAGTGGTGATGAAGATCAAGCCAGACCAAGCCTCTGCCCGAGTACACTGACTAAGAAACATACTCTTGAGGTACAAACTGTAACATCTATGTGGTTTTCTACCTCAGTTTCCCATGTTGTCTCCAAGAGTTCACTTGTGTGTCTGTTGACGGTCTCGTCCATTTCCTACCTCTTATCATTGGTCACTGTGTATCACCAGAAGGTGATAGGACGTGATGGGACGATAGACGTCATATTCAACTTGTTTTAGGTTCACTGGAGTGTTTAATCCATGGTTTAATGGAAGTCTGGTTGTGGCTACTGTGGGGTACCAGTGACTTGCATTAGTGTGTATTTGTAATGTGAATTTATGTATATTTACGAATATGTATATATTTTTAAGGTATTTTTGTTTGTTCAAGAATAAAGATACTTGATCTCCTATTAATACACTTGTCTGATGGTTAAAGTTCTAAGTTGATTCAGTATGAAGTTTAAGGAAACTGGTTAAATTGCCATTATTATTCAAGATACAAATAAAACAAAAAACACTAGTTCATTCAATTTGAACATTTAAGACTTAAAACATTTTCTTAGAAAATGTTGCCTTAAAAACATGACACATTGTTGGTATGAATACAGTTTTAAGTTAACTTTACTTGAAATTGTGAGTTAAGATCGTGTAGAATTTAAAGTTGCTTTGACAAGATAATGTAACATCTTAAGTTTCTTTAACTAAAAGTATAAAGTTGTAACGATGTATGATCATTAATTAAACAACTTGTATAACTTAACTTCGTGAGTTGAAACAAAGCTTATCTTTATCGGCAGCAAATGAACTTAATTTTTCTTACAGTGCGCTAACTGCCAGTCGCTGACCTTTTCTGCAAAGGCGGGGAAGCAGCGGGGCGCTGTTCTCTCGCTTCTCTCCCCCTTCTCTCCCCCTTCTCTCTCGCCACAGGTGCCTGCTGCATTATGGGTAGTTGGGCACGGCTTAATCCATTTCTATCCCTTTTTTTAAAACATTCATTGTTCACACGAAAAGCCTTTCGTTTTATGTTTTTTTTACTACTACTTAACGACTTGTTGTAATTTTCCACTAATTGCTAATATATTATTGCTACCCGCGTGATGGAGTAGAAGAAGACAAAGGAGACACACACACAGAGATGGGGGGGGTGGGGGGTAGAGAGGGAGGGAGGGAAAGATAGAGAGGCTAATGGAGGAGCAGAGAGCCGGCTCCCAGGCGGTTATCGAACCTGGCGCACGGCGGGAGCGGCTGGGCGCCGTGTGGCGCTATCGACGCCGGAGGCCACTTGAGTGCTACTGTAGCATCTCCGCAAAGCTAATTAGCGGACCCCTACCACTGCTACCGCTAGCATGTGGCTACAAACACAGCGGCAGGCCCCACCACCACAACCACCACCACCACCAACCCCAGCCACCAGGTAGAGCGGGGAAAAACACACATACATAAACATGTGACACATACAAAGCACCAAAAAATATTTCATTGTATCTTCTTCGCTGGCACACACTTGGCTTTCATATGCGCACTTCCAGCATGAGTGTGACATAACGCACGCAGAGAGAGAGAGAGAGAGAGAGAGAGAGAGAGAGAGAGAGAGAGAGAGAGAGAGAGAGAGAGAGAGAGAGAGAGAGAGAGAGAGAGAGAGAGAGAGAGAGAGAGAGAGAGAGAGAGAGAGAGAGAGAGAGAGAGAGCGCATGCTTGGATGAAATACAGTTCTTTCTTGTCAAGCAAGCAAGAAACATTTCTTGCAAACACCCTGCTCAGAGGTGGTGGGTTGTTTTTTTCTTAAATCCCGGGCCTCGTGGGGTCTCGTGGGTTCGTTCCAATTGAAAGGCCAACCCTGGCGGTGACGCTCACATGCTTAACGACACGTGACCGAAGTCTGTCATCTTGATTGGTCAGCGTTCCTATGTACTACTTACAAATGGCAAATACAAATCTTGTATCTTGTATCTTGTATCACCGTCGCACGCGGTGCCAAAAAATAAGCAAACCATGGTGGTGGGATGGAGAGAGGCGGTGGTGAGAGAGAAAGTGATTATTGCTGTGGAGACACAGCACTCGATCAAAACCAGAATGGGAAAATATGTATGTATATGTATCTTTTGGTGGTCGGATTGATATGGGATTCCTTCTCTTGATTTAAAACCTCAAGCAACCAACCATTTGCCCCCCATTTGCTAACCATTTGACGTACCTGAACCACCACCTTGGGTTTAAATCAATAAGTTCTCTCCAATTGGAGGCACGCACACACACACACAAATGACACACACACTTTCAAACAACACACACACGACACACACACACACGACACACCAACGATGAGCGCGGCGCTGGAGGATAGCAGACGTGTCTCTACGAGCTCCTTTTATTGTATGTATAATTTTTATTTTTATGGTGTTGTTTTTAAGATTTATACTGCGGGAGGGGATGGGGAGTAAGCGTTCCTATGTACTTTACTTTACGTTCCAAATGGCAAATAAAAATGACACACAATTCTATAGGATTACTCCTATAGGGTGGAGTAATGGTCAATGGGTTGGATTGCAGGCCGCGGCGTAGCAGCCGATAATACAAATATTACAGATCCCTAAACTCGCCCGCACCCCAAGCGGTATAAGACAAACTGAACACTCACTACATGGTTGTCTTATTCATTACTACCGCTGCGGTGGCCCTCGTCTGAAGCAGGAAGTCGTCATAAATAAAACAGCGGGTACACGGAACCTCGGCCCCGGCCAAACGCTCTTTCCCCATTTTTGGCCCCATGTTTCTTTGAGTGGGCACGGCGACTGGAGTGTGAGTCACCGAACAAGAAAGCAAGCATAAAAATAAATAAATAAAACTCCGGATAGATTTGAATAGCTTGTGACATTTTAGGGCCGGATATCGCTAGAAGAATCCTGGATGATAAAAAAGCCATCTGTCATCATATCAAACCCAATGGCTTCTTACCAGCACATATATTATACATTATACCGTTACACTGCCATACTTCATACCTGCTGGACTCATTACAGTTACTGCAATGTTCTGCACTGCACTGTATTCATGATGCTGCTGCACTCCTGTCACTTTAAAATGCTTTTTGCGTCATGTTGTTTATACTGTATCATCCATGATCACCTTATTGTTCTTCTGATTGTGTATAGTATGTTATAGTATAGTGTTGTTTAAAGTATATAGTATAGTATATACTAGGTAGCAAAAAGTATTGTTTATAGTTAATAGTATACAGTAGGTAGTATATAGTGTTGTTTATAGTAAAGTATTGCATAGTTTTGCATAGTTTAGTGTAGCATAGTATAGCTTTGTTGGGAATGGCATTCAATTGTCCTTGTTGCACATGGCAAATCAAAACATTGTGAAATGCGATAGCGTATGGTAACAATGAACTACTACAGTTGTTGACGAGCATTGTCATTGTGCACGGTGGCTGCAGAGAGGCCTGCTGGGATTTCACCGTGACAGGCCGAGCTGAGAGTTTATTGAGTCAAGCTTTGCGGAGACACTCCGAGGGTTGAAATGGTGTCACATGACATCATAAGTCTAACAGAAGTCAGCTTTTGTGTGTGTGTGTGTGTGTGTGTGTGTGTGTGTGTGTGTGTGTGTGTGTGTGTGTGTGTGTGTGTGTGTGTGTGTGCGTGTGCGGTCGTCTGGGTTTTGTGAATGTCGGTCCTCATTGACGAACGATGAATGACAACAAGAAACTGCCTGTTGCCGCCGTCTTCCTGACCGCGACGCAAACACAAACGCTGTGGGTGGATGAGGGGAGATGAGGGCGAAGGGAGGGAAGGGAGGGTTGTGTGTTGGCTAAAAACAACAACCGCTGATTTTCTGCTAAATGTCTCAGTGCCGGCAAACGTCACATCTTCATCGGCAAGTCGCGAACAATAACACAGTATCAGTATTGTAAAAACCAATGACTGGCATCTATCTTGACTATCTTGGGCATTGATCCACAGAGAAGGAAAAAAATCATTCCAGGTATATATATATATGTATATATATATATATATATATATATATATATATATATATATATATAAAATAGTTAGGGATCTATGTAAACAAAGCTGATAGGGACGTGTTATGGGGACTCACCTGTATGTGATGTGTCTATGTTGCCACTTCTGTCCCGTCAACGCATACCGGCGTTTCCTCACATTGAATTTGGACACGCCCCCTAACTGGTCTGGCACTCCGCACCTGGGTTTCTTCATCCAGCTGATATGAGAGAGAGAGAGAGAGAGAGAGAGAGAAAAAGAGAGAGAGAGAGAGATAAGTCAGATTATATTGCAAACACGTCTTGATTTTGTAATCGTCGGAGTTTACCGGTTTTGCCAACCGCCAGAAGAAGTGGGAGGTGTGGTCTTTCATTTATTAATAGCATCGCAGAAAATTTATGTTGAACAGCGTCCAATTATACCGCTTGCCCTGAGTGTGCGATGCTCGAGTCAAAAGCTACTAAATGCCCTTGGTTCAAGTCTCCATGGATTCCATTCAAAGCCAGAAAGAAATCTAAGCGCCTTAATTTCCCATGTCGATGGCTTTCACAGAATTGTACTCAAGGTAATAATATAAATATTTACCTATTGGAATATCTGCAATTCTTCCACAGCTATCATTAGCGAACCTAGCATCCGTATACACAGTGTATATACACACATATTCAATAACACCATTAAGAAACCAGAATTCACACTTTCACACTTCTCTCCCTTATGGCTAGCTGTGGCAGAATGATTTATTAACATAATAATACACAGATAGGAAAGCATAGATATTCAAAGATAGCCTTGCCGTAACATCAAAGCAATCCTTCACACACACACACACACACACACACACACACACGCACACGCACGCACGCACGCACACATTATTGGAGATCCTTCCTCACCTTACTGTGATGTCGCTACATCAACAAATGGCAGCAGAAAGGGAAAGTAAGAAGAGAAAGCAGGCGTGCCGTTAGCGTACATGCTGTTTTACACTCTCTTCAGTGGCCTGATCTGATCTGATCTGAGACGCCCCCCCCCCCCGCCCCCACAGGAACGTAAACCACATCGTATAGTTTAATGGCTGTCTTGAAGCCGCCTGCCTGCAAGTTGGTTGGGGGTCACGGCAAGTAGCACCAGCTCACACAGACCGCCAGACCGACCGACAGACCGACAGACCGACAGACCGACAGACAGACAGACAGACAGACAGACAGACAGACAGACAGACAAAATTCTAAAATCACTCTGTCATTTAGTTTCTTTCCATCGACTTCTAGTGTCTTTTGCACGGACGAATAAGCAAATAAAAATGATTGTATTCAAATGAACCCTGAGCAGGCGAGCTGAAGGAATGTTTTATTTTTATTTTTTTAATTCCCGGGGCCCATTAAACTGAAGAAAACCCTTGCTGTGGCATTGTGGCGGGCGTGGTTAACTCTAATTATATTGATTCACCCAGGTTCAGAACCAACCAGCCTCCCCCCCCCCCCCCCCCCCCCCCTCGCTCGTCTGGTCCGATGGCTAAAACATGTTCTGCAGCTCCTCTTTAGATCAAACGAAAAATCACCAAACAACTAAAAAATGAACAATATATAGCTAGTGCCGCGTTGTTGTCTTAAAAATATGTAAATGGGTAAATGTCGTCTCTCCAGAAATGTCAAGAAGGGAGACTGGAGAGAGGAAGCTGTTCACCGTGCCCTCGGAGCCTGACACCCCCAGCTGGGGTGAACGACTTAGCGGGTTCCGGAGAGAGGGCCTGTGTGCCTTAGTCATCTAACCCTGCCTGCCAAACTTAACCGTATGCATCCGTACCGGACACTGTAAACTACTTTAACGAGAGCAATCGCAGTCGTTAACAAAAAAAAAAAAGATCTTCCGGCCTAGATTAGCAATTGCGAGAATGTCGCGAATTAGCCAGAGGATTGTCGCTCGTTGCGAGAACAGTATTGTATCAGAGATTGAATCTTCAACAATAGATTGAAAGCCCAGACAGGGTTGTTTCGCAGGGAAACAACGATGTTTGAACCAGTTTGAAGAAGTATAAAGAACTGGTGCTACATGACCAGAGAAGAACAGTTGGAACAACAGCCCTAGAGAACTACATGCGTCTTTGGCGGTGGAGGCGTGTTGTGTGGAACGCGTGTCTTACTCTATGGTGCTGCGGTCCAGCGATCCCGTCACGTTGAGGCCGTAGTGGCGCTGCATGGCAGCGATAGCGGACTGCATGGCCCGGGACGACCGCAGCAGGGACATTCTGGGGTCTGTGGGGGGGAGGTAGCCATACCTCTGGAGCCATGCCTGCAGAGAGAGAGAGAGAGAGAGAGAGAGAGAGAGAGAGAGAGAGAGAGAGAGAGAGAGAGGTCAAAGGTCATTCTCAGTTAAAACCTGAAAGCATCAAGTGATGGATTGCCTGCTCCGTGTGCATAGGGGCTCTGAGACACCTGAATTTGACAGGGACAACGTAATTGAAAGGGCTGTCCATTTTTTTATGAGAGCGAGAGAAAAATCTAAAAGAAGTCTAAAAAAAAACCATTTGAGACTTCTGGTACCACACACTGAGGAGTAGTAGACCCTAAGGCAGACGTGTGTGTGTGTGACAGAGACAGAGAGACAGAGAGACAGAGAGAGAGAGAGAGAGAGAGAGAGAGAGAGAGAGAGAGAGAGAGAGAGAGAGAGAGAGAGAGAGAGAGAGAGAGAGAGAGAGAGAGAGAGAGAGAGAGAGAGAGAGAGAGAGAGAGAGAGAATAAATGTGACCTAAATAGTGGCACGTCATCTGGAATTGTGTCATTTAGCTCGTCGGGGAGGAGCTGTGCCGTGAAAATCCTTCCACAGGGAATCAGGGCTCTTAGAGCGGTCTCTTGAGAGCAGACAAGAGTGGTGAGGTGTTGGGATCACTTGGGCTTTCCCAACACAGGAACACTTTTGGCAGTCGGGTACAGTGTGTGTACACTGTGTTCTCAGACTCATGAAATTAGGGTGGTTTGCCCTCTGTCTTCAACACACACACACACACACACACACACACACTTTTCTTTCTTTGAACATCCAATAAAAAAAATATGGGGCCAAGCTGTCTGAACTCGTATATTGTTAACTGAAAAAAAAAAAAAAAAAAGAGAGGGGGACGGCAATCTCAAACACCCAATAAAGCCGAGACAAGTCCTCCTTAAAGAGACCGTCATAACCCCGGTTATTGCACTGTGAAGCTACCAATGCTAATTAGTTATCCCTACATTTGAAATGTCATGGAAGTCTGCGGCGGCTGAGAGGACGGGGAAAGCACTAACACAAGAGTGTCCCTCGTTCACAACTACAGAAGATAATCTGAATGTACAGAAGGAAAGACGCTTTGTTTAAAAAGACCTATAGAACGCCCCCTTCGGAGGAGGCAGCGTTTCAAACACTACAGTCGCCAGAGAACGGTAGAGAAAGTGTATAAATTGTGGTTCGTAAATTGAATAAAAGGCTCCAGACATCCAAAGGCATGGACCTCTAACCACAAGTGAAAGAGAGACAGAGAGAGAGACCGAGACAGAGAGAGAGAGCGAGAGAGAGCGAGAGACGGAGAGAGAGAGACGTAAACATAGTTACCTAGGTAGGAAAACTGTTGTATTTTTAAGCTTTTCTTCTCTTTCAAGTGAATCTGACTTATATGGAGCCATATCTGCGATGGCGTCTTTACAAGCCCAGGTTCAGGCTAGAGTTTGAGGGTACCCTTAAGTGCCTGTGAGGACGACGCGATGACACCTCTGGGAGACATGGAAACGGGGCCCGCGAAGTTAAAACCCTTGCAGCCGGGTGTCGTGCACACACACACACACACACACACACACACACACACACACACACACACACACACACACACACACACACACACACACACACACACACACACACACACACACACACACACACACCACACACACACACACACACACACACACACACACACACACACACACACACACACACACACACACA
>CM051020.1:11759482-11771982 GCA_027704905.1 Muraenolepis orangiensis
TTTTTATTTTTTTTATTTTTTTTTCTCCACACACTGCTTGTGAGAACATGACACCGGCTTGGCGTTACATGGTTCTCCACCACCACCACCACCCTTATTACTAGCGTCACCTCCGCCACCCTCTGCTCACCCTCTCTCTACCCTGAATTATTCAACGACACACACACACACACACACACACACACACACACACACACACACACACACACACACACACACACACACACACACACACACACACACACACACACACACACACACACACACACACACACACACACACACACAGACTGGTGTGCCAGGGTTGTCAAGGCAACCGGTGCCTTTGCCTCACTGTCGACACGAGACACGGTCGAACACACTTCTTTTAGCCTTCCACACTCACTTTATTTACAAACACGGGACACACACACACACCACACACACAACCACACCACACACTTTTTAACTTATCAGATTTTGTTGTCAATGAGCTAAACTGATTCTATGAGGTTTCCAATACCTCATATTGTGTGTGTATGTGTTTTTGTTAACACACACACACACACACACACACACACACACACACACACACACACACACACACACACACACACACACACACACACACACACACACACACACACACACACACACACACACACACACACACACACACACACACACACACACCCCCCAACCCCACCCTCGCCTTATCAGAGGCAAAATGTCACTAAAAATGTCACAGTGTGATGGCCCATGCTGATCAGGAACGGGTGGATGGTGATTGGGCAGGGGGTGAGGCAATCTGTTGGGAGTTTCTCCCTCCCTCCCTCCCTCCCCACACACACACACCCCCAACCCCCCCCCCCCCCCCACACACATTGGAGACGTGACTATCTGACGTTACAGTAGAGAAACAGGAGATGTGGAGCGAGCGTGTCAGCCAGAGTGAGTGACATCTGACACCCAGTGTGATGTTCACAGCTCAACGCGGGCAGCTGATGAAAGCATTGGGATCAACAGAGACGGCCCCCCCACTAACCTGACCTTTGGGTCAGTTGAATTGGTACTCAATTGGTCACAATATTGTTGTAGATTACCTCATCTATAGTTGAATATTCCTTTGAATACACATCGGCTTACCATGTCTGATATCATGTAGGTCTTGTTGTATTGACAACAAAGTGTTCTGAGTTCTAAGAGAATAAGATATATATATATAACAGACAGATATATAAACAGACAGATATGAATATATATCAGATGTCATAACAGATAGCAACAAACACAAAGTAGGACGTGCAAGCATAAGGTGTCGAGTCAACCTACAGTTCACCGGTCTTACCATGTGTGAGTCCACGCACACGCACGCACGCAGCACACACCACACACACACACACACACACACACAACACACACACACACACACACACACACACACACACACACACACACACACACACACACACACCACACACACACACACACGCACACACACGCACACACACGCACACACACACTGCCAGGAAACCTTTCAGAAGCTAAACACACTGTATGTGATGTTTTGTTGGCATGTTCCGATGGTTGCACTGGTCACTCACATTAAAGATTTATCACACACACCTCACCCACCCCCCCCCCCCCCCCCCCCCTCCCCCTTACACTGTAAGCAATGCTGTCTGAAAAACACAGCTAAAGATGCACCGAGGAGGGAGGATGAGAAGGAGAAGGAGGAAGAGGAAGAGGAGGGGAAAGAAGAGGTTAGGGGTAAGATAAACAGAGAGATACAGGAAGTTAAATACACAAAATGTCTGACACATAGCGGATGAGAATTGGGACTGTTGGGTCGGGTAAGGACAGACAAAAGTTAGCAGTTTGTGGGAAAAATGATGATTGGCTGCAGGCCAAAAGATACAAATGTCAAATGGTTTTGCCGTTTGTGTGCATGTGTGCAATGAGGATGATGATGATGCTGATGATGCATCACTTGTAGGTCACTGCTGGTGTAATTGTGTAGGATTGAGTAAGCAGGCTTGACACGGACACCCCCCGGGTGGCTACAGAACCATCGCTCACCCACGTGTGAGGAGAAATCACCCGGTTGAAATGGTCAAATCGTTTAATTTTCTGCATGTTATTTCTCCATGGTCCTCGATACGTAGGCGACCAAAACACGTGGCCAAAACTTCACAGGGCTCGGAATCAAAGAATGGATCAAAAAAACGTGCTTCTGGCTGCTAAATATTTCACATGGCGGCTGACTCTGTTCCGTCAGTGAGATCAAATGAAGCTGTCAGCCATGTATGGGAAGATCGCATCGGGTTGGTCTGTGTGTACCGCCAGAGAGAACTTAGACCCGTGACTGTGGACCTGAGGGCAGTACTGCCACTATGTGTGTGTGTGCGTGTGCGTGTGTGTGTGAGAGAGGGGTGTGGTGACGCTAAACATGCAAAAACAACTACAATCAACTCTCTGTTTTGGGTCAATCTCTTGAGCAGATAAGCAAGGCATTGGGTCACATGCTGCGGCGGTGGGGCATGTTAGACTAATAGTGTACTCCAGCCAAGCACGCAGTCAGTCCACTACAAGGAGGAGGAGGAGGAGGAGGAGGAGGAGGAGGAGGGGAGGAGGAGAGGAGGAGGAGGAGGAGGAGGAGGAGGAGGAGATGGGTTACTTAGAAGCGAAGAAGAGAACACATTTGTACCTAAGATAACTCCACAGTTGCATAACTAACAAACAAATTAACTATTAGCTGTTCGGGAAATATCGGGTCTCGGGTGTAATACTGCACTCGTGTACGAGCTCACCTCAGGAGCGCTCTCACCGCGTACAACATCACTCCCGTTACACGTCATTCCACATCGGTTAGATAACCCTAACCCGACAGGACGGGGGGGGGGGGGGGGGGGATATCTGTATATTATGTCGCAAAACAGGAGGAGGAGGGAAATATACTTGAAGAAGAAGAATGAGAAGAAAACACAGGTCAGACTCGGTGCTTTACACCACGGCGGTGACGGCATAAGACAAACAATAACAGCCAAGTCGGGCTCTCTATTATTCAGACGCCGGGAGGCCCCAGGGGGCCCGGCACTCCGACCTCAGTAACCCGATCAGAGTCTGCCCGTTGCCGGGGCCCAGAACCCGCTTCACACGTAAAAAGCGACAACAGCCGGCGGAAAACCCCGGAAGTCAGCTGGATCCATAACGTGACACCCCCACCCCCCTGTAGTAGTGGAGGAATTCAAACAGACAACACAATACGCCATGAAGCTGGCGATCCCAACAGGGAATGGACTCTTTCAATACTCTGCGGTGAAGGAGCGATATTTACCGGTAAACAGGGTTTGATAAACAGGTCCAAACCAATGCAATGGCAGTTTAGGGAAAGGCTTTCAATTCCCCCCCCCCCCCATCATCCATAACGTGACCTCAGACTTTATGAATTCCGTACTTATTCATACATATCTCGCGGGTGAGCAGTCTCTCTTTGTCTCACGCACGTGGGATGAAAGCACAACAAAAAAAGCATAGCACCCTTAACGAACAGGCAGGTAGGAAGGAAGTGGAGGCAAATATACTATGATAGTCATCCATCTACTCATTCATCCATACACTCATTCATCCCTCTCACCCACTTCGATGCCTCGTCAGATGGCGGGGCACAGGTGTGTCTTTGTGCCACACAGGTTGAACCCCCCCCCCCCCCCCCCCCCAAACCACCCACCACCACCACCACCATCCCCCCCTAACTCACACACACCAACATTGTAAAACCCACATAAACACACACACCAACATTGTAAAACACACACAAACACACACACTCACTTGTCACCTGGCTATAACTCGTGTGTCTGTGTCTGTGTGTGTGTGTGTGTGTGTGTGTGTGTCGGTGTCTGTGTCTGTGTGTGAGTGTCTGCTCTGCCGTGGTAGAACCAAAATACTTGCGGGGACTGAATGGGAGGCACGAGACGAGCCATGTGGTGAACATCGATGCATATCACGCATTCCAGACGGACCGCAGACAAAGTATTGCCTCAGAGTATTAGTTGTTAGTTTTTCTTCATATTTGGCGTGAAGGAGGATTATATTCTACTCTATGCCAGGGTACAGGTGGGTTTGTTTCTGAAATGCTAACAAACTTATTAATTTTTTTCAGCCGCCACAGTCGACATTGGCACCAGCTAGCTTCAGTTCTGCTGGCCCAAATCACATGAACAGGAGCTGGTTTCAGTGTTTTAACAGGAGAGAAATAGAAAGAGAGATAGAAAGAGAGGGAAAGAGACGAGAGAGCGATAAAAAGAGAGAAAGAAAGAGAGAGAGAGAGAGAGAGAGAGAGAGAGAGAGAGAGAGAGAGAGAGAGAGAGAGAGAGAGAGAGAGAGAGAGATGGAAGAGACGAGAGAGAGAGAGCGAGAGATAAGAGAAACTAAAAAAAAATACAGTTGCAGCCTGAAACTTTACTTCACGGCTAACACTCTCCCTCCTCCACCCTTCGATAAAACACTGACCTGAAATCCCTAAGGCAAACAAGCAAGTTAAAAAAAAACAACAACAACAGGAAACCCAAATGTTTACAGCCATCAAGAGGCAAGTTTCCTTTGTGTCACTCTATTCAAGCTTATACACTTGACAACATTGCACGAAAAGACCTTCGACAGATTCCGTTATTTGACATTGGACGGAACTATGGGACGCTTGTGTTTGAGGCTGCGATTATTTACATTACATTATGCAAATCTTTCAGGGTTTTCTCAAACATTTAGGGCTGAGTTAGGAGGTGGGGGTGGGGTGGTGTGGCGGTGGGGGAGGGGGGGGGGGGTACATTAACATATCCATTATCAAATTTTAATTCATTCAAATGAATTAATTATCCATCAATCTTGCCGAGCGAAAACACAGAACAACTTTTTTTTTTTTCGCCCTCATAAAAATGCACGGCCATTTCCCGTCAATTACATCAGTATAGATTGAGCAATAAAAACAGCAGCTGATGAATACAATTCATTACCGTTGCACTTTTGTGAATGGCTCTGGCTCGACTGGAAAAAAGGCTTTTTCAGTCAACAAGTCCAGTCAATAAGATTGAGAGATTCTAAAAAAAGGCTAGAACCAATCATATGCTATATGTACTCTGCTGACCACCAATTACAAGGCAGATTCAGGCAGAACTCCAGCTTCAAACCACACCTGGTATTTAGACCAGATACATGCTCATCTTCTCCACTTTATTGCTGTATAGTTTGTGTCTATTTTGTGTGTGTGCGTGTGTGCCAAAGACAGGAGAGGGATTGCCACTAAGGATGGGGACACACACACACACACACACACACACACACACACACACACACACACACACACACACACACACAGACACAGACACAGACACAGAACCAGCAGCTGGCTAGCTATCAGCAGGATGAGCCAGCCAAGCGCGCATCTATGCTCCACTGTCCTTCCACACCAGTGCTCTTCCATAGCCTCTGGGACATACCTGCTGGAGAAATATACACTTGACCGCCAACATAATGACACCAAAAACAACAACAACAAATAACACACACACACACACACACACACAGGAGACTTGTTTTCACACAACACCAAGCAAGTAACAAGTATCTGACTATGAAGTGTGTGCCGCAATGCACAGTGTGTGTGTGTGTGTGTGTGTGTGTGTGTGTGTGTGTGTGTGTGTGTGTGTATTTTCTACCTCTGCGTTTCAAGTTTGATCGTTTTTAAATGCATCAAACAACATGAGACAAGGAAGTTACCACCTCTAACCTGTTACAGTAACTATTCAATAATAATAATAACAATAATATTAATGATAATAATAATAATAGTGCATCGCCATAACCAGAAGGTGGCTGCAGATATCCTTAATAATAGAAAGCAACAGAGTGATAATGACAATAACAATCCTCTAGATGTTATGGTATGTGTGTATGTGTATGTGTATGTGTGTGTGTGTGTGTGTGTGTGTGTGTGTGTGTGTGTGTGTCAGTGTTAAGTTGCGTTGGTTTCTGTCTACAAGCGGTCGAATAAGCTTCTGACCCAAGGGACCACGGCAAAGCCAAGGAAGAAGGGGAAGGGGGGGGGGGGGGGGGATGAGGAGGAGGCGAAACACCCCTAAAGTCTCCCTGCTTGTCTGCCTCCTGTCAATCACTCTGTCAATCAAACTACCTTTCTTCGTTTCCTGTGTCCCTTAATGTGTCCCTGTGTCCCTTAAACATTCTGATGAATGAATAAATGAATGAATCTCTCGATCAAGCAATCCTAGAAACGACTCAGAAAGAGCTGGCAAGTGTGCAGTTTAGCTCAGGCTACACTCAACGTCTGTGCTTTTGTTGCTGCTTTCTGGTTCTGTTTATCTTAACCCTCTCCCCTCTCTCTCTCCCCTCTCTCTCTCTCTCTCTTGCTCTCTCTCTCTTGCTCTCTCTCTCTTGCTCTCTCTCTGTTGCTCTCTCTCTCTCTCTCTCTCTCTCTCTCTCTCTCTCTCTCTCTCTCTCTCTCTCTCTCTCTCTAACTCTAACTCTAACTCTAACTCTCCAACTCTCCAACTCTGTTTCTCAGACATGGGATTTGGACACTGTAACTGAGTAACCTGCAGCATCTGGACTGAATTGGGCTGACTCTGATGCTTGTGTAGTATGCCAAGCTTGCAAATCCTGTAGACATGTACATGCTGGACTTGACTTGAGAGAGAGGGAGAGAGGGAGGGAGAGGGAGGGAGAGGGTGTGTAGCCATGTGTAAGAGACTAAGGGGAATGGGTGGTGGTGGAATGGGACATGACATACAGGGGTGGAAGGTTAATGCGGTGGACGTAATGCGTGATTTGCTGTGGTGAAAGTGAAAGGCTTGTTTTGAGCGAATGTCTTGGGGTTTACTTTTTTACTTTTAGAAAGAAAGACAGAAAGAAAGAACAATAATAGAGAAAAACAGAGAGGGAATACAGAGAGAAGGAACGAGAAACGAAGAACAGCTACAAAAACAAAACAAAGAAAAAGTTGTGTTTTACATCTTCATCACTGTGGATGTAACTTATGGAATTGTGCCATCTTTACTTTTCTTTGTTGAAAACTAGCCCATGTGCCTCGCATAGCACAATTTCCTTTTCATGAGAACAAAATAGCCATTCATGCTTCACAACGGCCCTTTATTATTATTATCATCACCACCAGGAGGTGGATGCCACTATTGGAGCGGGGAAGTGGTTCCCAGCGGCCCGCAAAGTGAATGCAGGGAGAAGCGGTCATTTACAAAAAAAAAAAATGGAAATCCGTACAGGGTTTATTTGTTTATCCTTTTAGTCTTTAAAAAAAACAACCAAAAATGGTATGAAACATAAGAATACACTGTTAAGAACGAACCACCCCACATGCAATCTCTGCTGAAAGACCGCTTGTTAGGGAGGAAGGGGGAAAAAATAAACAACCCAACTCAGCCCGCACAGCCAGAGAATAAACAACAAAGGATTTCATTCTGGCTGCCAAGAAAAAGTGGCATTATTATTATTATTATTATTATGATTATTGTGATTATTATTTAACTACGTGGGTCACATCTAACGGGACATTCGGTTTCGCGTCAGACCAGCAGTCATCAGGAGAAGCGAACACATTGGTATATGAGAGATATCTATTTTTTTTTTTGTATAACTGTTTTCACATATTGTACACATTATTCAACAAACTGTACATGATATATTGCCATGCACTTTACTGCAACATTTGCACTCTGGTTTAGATAGCCAAATTCCCTTCGATGTGCTGTACTTGTGATGCTGTACACTGACGATACATTTGAATCTAATCTAATCTAATCGAATCGAATCGAATCGAATCTATTCTATATCCCCCGTTATTCCCCCCCATCCTCTTACCTCCACGCTGAACGGCTGCTCCTCTCCGTTCACGGTGCATAAAATCCACAGCAGGACCTGAGCGCACAGCGTCCCCAAACACAAGCCGCTCAGACGCCTCCCTGCAGGGGAGTCCAACAACACGACCATAGCGGCCCTGCTCCTCGGTACTCAACAGTCAATCCAACAACAACAACAACAACAACAAAAACAAACAACAACAACAACAACAAAAAGAGGAGGCAAATCCGACCTAGACGTTGAACGCGGACATTTGCCGGGTCTATCTCTGTTCTTCCGTGCCCACTGGGGAAAAAAAAGGAAAAGGGCTTGGGGGTCCCTCTATCCACCTCCCTCCCCACTATCTCCTCCTCCTCCTCCTCCTTGTCGTCTATCTCCGTTTTGATCCCGTGTTGATCTCGGTTTGCTTCCTTGCTCTTCTTAGAGTCTCACTTGTCCCCGGGTTTGTTCCTCCGGCATCTTGACACAGACACACATTTAGCTCGATTCCTCCGCTGCGCGGCATAGCTGCCAGTTTTCAACCATATTTCCCAGTGAGTGCGCATGCGCGCGCAAACGGAAGCCACCCCCCTCTCCTCCCATCCTCTCTCTCTAGCTCTCTCTCTCTAGCTCTCTCTAGCTCTCTCTCTCTCTCTCTCTCTCTCTCTCTCTCTCTCTCTCTCTCTCTCTCTCTCTCTCTCTCTCTCTCTCTCTCTCTCCTCTCTCTCTCTCTCTCTCTCTCTCTCTCTCTCTCTCTCTCTCTCTCTCTCTCTCATCCACAAGGCGAACACGTCACTCCCCCCTTTTTTTCTGGACAGCACCCACTCACACTCACACTCACAGCCCAACATGTCAGCACAAAGGTTGGGTCCACAGTCAAATAACTCTCTTTTTTTCGAGCTGCAGATGTCCACATCAACGATACAGCCTCTACACTTCATACACACTTATACAACTGATGCTTATTTTCCATCTTTTAATGCTTTTGAGGTGGACTAAGTGGACGGTGGGAGTGGAGTAGGGGAGCAGAGCAGTGGTAGCTACATCATGCACGCATAATGGATACATGAGGATTTGTCGTAAACAAAGCCTCATTTATCCATTATGCATTACACCGTTCAATAAATATCATGCACACGCAGACACGCACACACAGAGTTAACTATGCACGGGCACACACACCACACACACGCACACACACACACACACACACACACACACACACACACACACACTACGTGCACATACTGTTAAGCGTATGATTTGGTGGTACTGATAGGTCTTTTGTTTTCGTTTTGTTTTTCGTTTCAGTTTAAACAAATGTATATTTTTTCTCTGCCACTAGGGGGCGGTAATAGGCTCAACGAGGGATGACACACGCGTCCTGCCCAGAAGTCTATATCTCGGTTCCTGGAGATGATGAACCATCGTTCTGTCACTATGAGTCTATACAATGTCCTTGTAGTTAATTATTGTTGTTGAAGTGATGATTAAAACGAACGTCTGAAGGACGCTGACTTCCAAGTTCCATTGCCTGCAACTCATATGCGTGTGTCTGTGTGATATATACAAAAAATAAATAATAGTATTAATAATTATTAATAATAATAAAATATAACGATAGTAATTTCCCTCCCATAATGGCCGAACAGAGTAATTCAGTCCAATGGAACACAATGCGTTCCTCTTCAATAATACTCTTAGATAATAGAGAAGAGTTACATTTAATGAACCACATCAATACCTTTCTACTTAGCCTAAAACCTGTGTGTGTGTGTGTGTGTGTGTGTGTGTGTGTGTGTGTGTGTGTGTGTGTGTGTGTGTGTGTGTGTGTGTGTGTGTGTGTGTGTGTGTGTGTGTGTGTCTTTGTGTGTGAGTGTGTGTCTTTGTGTGTGAGTGTGTGTGTGTGTGTCCCAGGGTGTGTGGTGCGCATGTGCGTGTCATGTACTGTACATTATAAGCAAAGGTATAGAAGGCACCATTAGCTCATTGATTACGTTTCAGTTCACGTATCAATGGACACACTAAATGGAAAACTCAGTTTGAGCGTTTGAAAACCATCTGCAGTGACACCTCTGATATCCTGATTGTTTGGTGTGCCGCAATCTGCTGCAATTTGTCAACCAATTATCTGTCAAGTTAACCAATCATCAACGCCGACCAATTGATCCGTCTCGACCAATCAGCTGTAGTTAAGCGATAATCAATTATGTCAACCAAATATGTCATGCTAAAATATGTGTGTCGACCCAACGCAACGCTTGGGTCACCATCGTAATCATGTTAATGATTAGGTTTTTTGTCAGTGCTTTCATTGATATTGTTGTTGTTGATGTTGTTGTTCTTCTTCTTGTGAGTGGTGGTGGTGTTAAACCGTGTGTTTGCCAGGGTGGACACATGAGGACAGCTCGCTTTGAGTAGGAGTCACAGCTTAGCTCTGCTGTCATCAGAGGTTACAGTGTTGGGCCGTGAAGCGCTCTCTGGCAAATCCAGGATCACACCATCCAGGATCACACACACACACACACACACACACACACACACACACACACACACACACACACACACACACACACACACACACACACACACACACACACATGGGCCCATGCCCTTGGCCTTGAGATGACCTCTCAAACTGTTCAGTTTAATTACTGTAATCTTTTTTTCTTTTGTTACTTTTATTAGTTTTTGTTGATCTCTCCTGATTTTTATGTTTAGTTTTGTTTGTTGGGGTGGGTGTGGATCTCGTCCGTAGAAACAGGTGTGCCAGAGGGAAGGGGGACTTTCATCGTGCTCCTGGTGTGGCAACCACTCGGTTGCCGCGGTGACAACAAACCAAACCAGGTCACTCTACCACTCCTACTTACCATCTGCACCTCCAGCGCTTCCTTTGTTGCACGACGTCTTCCCTTTTTCCTTCTGTCTGTTGCGTCTTAATTATCTCACTTCGAGTTCCGTTAGCGCGCTGGCTAACGGGGACGGGAGCAACAACACTGTCACACTCATCTCTCTCTCTCTCTCTCTCTCTCTCTCTCTCTCTCTCTCTCTCTCTCTCTCTCTCTCTCTCTCTCTCTCTCTCTCTCTCTCTCTCTCTCTCTCTCTCACCTCTCTCTCTCTCTCTCTCTCTCTCTCTCTCTCTCTCTCTCTCTCTCTCTCTCAATTCAATTCAATTCAATTCATTGTCATTAATGATGAAACACTATTTCCAAAGCATTTGACAAACATAACAAAAGACAAACAAATACTTATAATACATAATCATAATAATTAAAACATTAATGATAATAACAGAAATCTCCCTCTCTCTCTCTCACACACACACTTTCTCTGCCCTTTTTGTATTTATTTTTAGTGTTTCTCTGCATATTACCCACTGCTACCCACCTCCCCCCCCCCCCCCCCCCCCCCATTTTCCATTTCCTGTCCCCTTCAAGACCATTTCCTTTTCAGAGCACTGAACGCTCTGTGTGTCCCCCCCCCCCCCCCCCTCCTTCCCCCCTTCCTCCTTATCTCCTCCTCCTCCTCCTCCTCCTCCTCCTCCTCCTCCTCCTCCTCCTCCTCCTCCTCCTCCTCCTCCTCCTCCTCCTCCTCCTCCTCCTCCCCCTCCTCCTCCTCCTCCTCCTCCTTTGCCTCCTCATCCGGTTGGTCCTCCCACACCACACCAGCATGGCGTGGTGTGCTACTGCCAGCGCCGTGTGCCCACAGCACACACCCCCTTCCCCCCCTCCCCCCTCTCCCCACCACCCCCTCCCCCCTCCCCCCTCTCCCCACCACCCACCCCTTTTCCTCTCTCTCCCTTACCAAACGCAACTTCCGACTCTGCTTAAACACCGCATCTGCTTCCAGTCGGGCCTCCTGGAAATATCTCCATGGCTCACCAGCCCTTCCCCCGGCCGTCTGCCCCCTCCCCCCCCCCCCCTCCTCGCCTCCCATGCTGGCACAGCCCGGAGAGTACCGGAAGGACGTGGGAGATTTGGAGGTTACGATTATAAAAGGTAGATGATTTATTCCATTTGGTGGGTGCGTTCCACTAAAATGTCTTGCAGTACCCTGAGCGCAAACACTCTCAGCAAGCGTGGCTCCTCCGGTTGTGCAATGGATAGAGTTGGGGGTTTTTTTTTGGTTGAGTTTTGTCACAGTTTGTTTTTACAGTTTTTTATATGAGCATGAGTTGCTCATTATTAGTAGTATATGAACGACTACATGCCTATATGACTACATGCCGTCTTCCCTGGGGTGTAGCTGGTGGATTGGGTCGGTGTGTCTCAGAGGTTTCGGCCTGGTTTCACATCACATATATTTCATATCCCATCACAAGAAAACCCCCATTTGCATCTCAGGAGGAAAATTCAGGTTGTGTAAATTATTATGCAGCCGTTGGATGAATCTGTTTCAATAACAGTAATTTATGTCTATCCCAACACTGTTGAATGAGTCAATTCAGCTCATCAGACCCACATGACTACTAAAAAAAATGAATGTTGCTGCTATGTATGTAAAAGGATTTCTCATCATTCCAGAAAGATCGACTTAATACAAGGCACATCTGTTCATCTCCTGTGGTCCCATGGTCTGTGTGTCTGGACCAGGCCCCACTCAGACCACAGACACGGACCAATCACAAGCTCTCAGACACACACACAGAAATG
>CM051020.1:11779482-11784482 GCA_027704905.1 Muraenolepis orangiensis
TTCTGCTATAACACTTTTAGGACTGCTGGATCCCAGTATAGGCTGACTCATACCTGCTGCTAAAGTATATCTAAACATGAACTGTAACTCTCTTCAGATCAATATAAATAGTTTGTCGTAGAGTCGATGAAAACAATGTATTAAAAATCTCTAGCATGAGACCCATCTGGTGGCACCTGGGCTTTACATACACACCGTGATTCCTAATACACCAGTAGACCTCATCCCTTTTAACCAGCATTTGAACGCAAATCAACAATGATGTAATGCCTTCCTTGCTCTCGTTTTCCCGCCATCTCAATCTGTCCCCAGCGGCCATGTTTGATTGTCATCCTGCTGTCCTCAGGCTCCTACTCCCACCGACGAAGCGGACCGCGTCCCTCCCACTGCAATCTGTCTGCTTTAGGAATCTGACTCTTTGCTCGCACGATATAAACCCATCGTCACGTTACAAATAGAGTGCATACATAATGCACTGTGATCTACTAAAGTACAGGTGATGAAAACACTACCCACTGCCCAAGTGTAGCTGAGATAAGGCAGTGGTTGGCAGTGGTTGAACTGAAATGTTATGCATTTTGAGTGCTCATTGAGAGAGAGTGTGTGTGTGTGCATGTGTGTGTGTGCATTTGTGTGTGTGCATTTGTGTGTGTATGTGTATGTGTGTATGCATGTGTGCACTATCTAGTTATGGGATACTGGTACTCATACTACTGGATAGCTTTTCAATAATGTTAGAAGTTCCTCAATGTATGTTCATATATGTATATATATATATATACTATAGGAACATACATTTTAGGAATTCCTAACATTTGTGTTGTTGTTTTATATATATACAGTATATATATACTATATATATTACTATATAATTACTATATACTACTATATAAATCTAAATCTGGAGGATGGAATCGTCTTTATTGGTCAAATGTACACACACAGTGAAATGTGTTTCTCTTCATTAAACCAATCCTAGTATTAGGAGCAGGGCAGCTATTGTATATACACAGCTGCCCGGGGAGCAGTGTAGGGGTCTGGTGCCTTGCTCAAGGGCACCTCGGCAGTGCCCAGGTGTTGAGGGGGACTTGAACCGGTGACCTTTCCGGTTCCCCAAGCCAAGCCAAGTACTAACAGACTGAGCTAAACCTGCCGCCTAATAATATATATACAATTGATAGTAGAAAGTCCAAAAACCAATACAAGCAGCTCACAAAACTTTTTTTTCCACATTTGTCCACTTCAGGACATTGGGTAGTCCAGCGCCATGTCTGCTGAATGTCTGCTCATACGTTACTGTATCACCTCTCTGGTCTCCCAGAAGGAGACCAATGTTGTCCATTACTGGCCGATTGGGGGTCACCAGAGCACACGCTGTCACAGGTGTCCAAAACACCTGTTATCGACCTGTACACCTATAACGGACGCAAAAGAAAAGAAAAACGCACCTTCAAGGCAATCATCATACCCCGACAAAAAATACTTGGATGCAATAATAATAATAATAAAATCATAACCGGCATCTCAGCACAATCCGCCGTGTGTGTGTGTGTGTGTGTGTGTGTGTGTGTGTGTGTGTTTTTTGTTGGTTTTTTTATATTGATGATGATGGAGAATTTCGATTGCTTGTTGATGTTTTTCCCGCAGCCCGTGGCCAATCTGTGTGCCATTTGTCAGCAATCGGCACTTTCAAAAGGATTTAATCATTTTACCACGGCGACTCCGTATTGAAATTAGATTCATTACTTTTATTGCCGTCGCTTGTTTGCCGATTTGTTTGCGAAAAGTCTCCGACTTTCTTTCCCAAACATATGTAGCGTGAGTGTGACACACAGAAAACCGTGTGCTGGAGAATATGTGGTTTTTGACTTCAGTGTTTTTTGCCGAGAGGAATGATTGGACAAATAAATGTGGGGTGTTAACAGCAAACTGCTTTTTTTATGATTCTTTATGATCCACATTATTTCCATATGATCGCTTCCAAACAGGCCCCTAATTATCCTGTTTCGGGTGTTTTCAAACGCCTAAACTTATGCTCATGTCTTCCAATGAATGCACAAAGACTTCTAGATGTCTAACTTTTACCAACCATTAGTAGAGGAATTGAGTTTAGGCAGATGTATAATTACATTTTATAATCATTTGTAATCATTTGAACTAACTAGTGCTATGACATCATAAACGTTTATGCTTTATTAATATTGATTTAATCCCCAGAAAATATCCATTCACGGCATATCACTTGTATTAGTCATTTCGATTATTTACATTTGTTACTTACGTTTTCACAGACTCGCTTGCTGTGAAATCCCTCATGCATATTCCTCCCTCTGTTATGTTTCTCTTTTAATCAATGTGCATTTATAAACACCTTTCACAGCAAGGATCTATCTTCGACCAATCACAGCGCCCGTATAGCAGGGGTGGCAATTATGTGCCCGGGGGTGGCCAAGATTATCCCGGTTTACGATTTCAACCAATCAAAACATACTGCTCATCTCACCCACACGCTCCTCCCCCTCAGGCTGAAGTGGTGCTGCTCGTGGTTTTAATCAGCTGTTGTAGAGCTTGATTTGATTGCAATTAAAACCTACATATTCTTGGACCTCAATGAAACATAATTGACCAGTTCCACCTATGGAGAATATATTTAATTAAAAAAATAACAATGAATACAACAACGTTATTGGTGTGCAGTTTGTGAATGTTAATAGTCTTCCCTAAATAATTCGGGTTGTCCACAGATTGTATCACATCTATATCAATGGCTTGAAGAAAAATACAATTCTTGACTTGCCAAGACAACTTTCAGTGACTTATCGTACAAATGATTGATCACTCAATCAGCTATGTTATGACAGATTTGATGTTGCATAAATGCCTATCAATCAACAATAATAATATCTGGTCTCCATCTCTGGCACACATCTCAACTCAACTGGATGTCTCTGATGTTCTATATTATGATGTTTATGCGTTTTTTGGGTCAAGCAGCAACCAAAAGCCATTTTTGTTTCACACGACAGTCATTTAGCATACGCTTTAATCCAAAGCGACTAACAATAGTGTGTTTCAACAAAGGAAGGTATAAGAGAACAACTCGTCACCAGAAGTCAAACGTTTTCCTTTCCTATACAAGTCTCCAAGAACTGAGCTGGTGCTCGGGTAAAAATACAATAAGTTCAGGTAAAAGTACAATAAGGTAAAAGTACAATAAGATAAAAGTAAAGTAATGCACACACACGTTAACCTAACACCTACATAACAATACATCCTTCTTTTTGAGAATCCAATATGTCTGCACATCGCATCATTTAAGAATGCGCTCTGTTCTATCCGAGCTGAGCGGGGGTCAACACCGCGAGATGCTTGCTGTCACGCATGGTGCATCCACCACGCAGCTTTAATCTTTAGCGTCCCGAGGGAGAGAGTCGGTGTTGTTCAGCCAGGGCAGCGGGTGGGTGACAGCCAGGTATGTGAAATTGTGCTCTTCACGCTTCACAGCGTGTGTGAGTCTGGTGAGCTGGTACCCCCCCCCCCCACCCCGCCGGCCCCACGAGGGCGAGAGAGGAGAGCTGTAAATTAACATGGGCAGCGCCTGAGCGGCAACGTAGGCGGCGGCCATCAAGGCCCTGTCCACCATAGCGGCGCTCGCGCTATGACTTACGCCTGACACCCCCGCTGATGAGGTTTCCATTGACCCCCTTGTCACCGCTACCACCGCCCCCAATCTCACACACACACTTTCAGCGCACTCCCTCTCTTTCTCTATGTGTGTGTGTGTGTGTGTGTGTGTGTGTGTCTCTCTCTCTCTCTTTGTCTCTGTGTGTCTCTCAGCTTCTCTCTCTCTCTCTCTCTCTCTCTCTCTCTCTCTCTCTCTCTCTCTCTCTCTCTCTCTCTCTCTCTCTCTCTCTCTCTCGCTCGCTCTCGCTCTCGCTCTCTCTCTCTCTCTGTGCCCACTTGCATTGGATGCACATGGGTGTGTGTGCGTGTGTGATTCATTACCCTCACTGAGGAAAATGAAAAGAGGCATCTGGCCAGGGGCCCAAATGGAATGGGGCAAAAGTAAGTGAGAGGAGAGAAAGAGAAAGAGATAGAGAGAGAGACTGGGGGGGGGGGGAGAGAGACTTGGGTGGAGAGAGAGAGAGGACTTGGGGGGAGCGAGAGAGAGATAGAGACTTGGGGGGGAGAGAGGGAGGGAGAGAAACATAGGGGAGAGAGAGAGGGAGAGAGAGAACCTTAGGGAGGGAGAGATTTGGGCGGGGGGAGAGAGAGAGGGAGAGAAAGAGACTTGGGGGGGAGAGAGGGGGAGGGAGAGAGACTTAGGGAGGGAGAGAGGGAGAAAGAGAGATTTGGGTGGGGAGAGAGACATACTTGGGAGGGGGCGAGGGAGAGAGAGACTTTGGGGGGGAGAGAGGGAGAGATGGGGAGGAGAGAGAGAGAGAATTTGGGGGAGAGAGAGGGAGAGATGGGGGGGAGAGGGAGAGAGAGACTTGGGGAAGAGAGAGGGGGAGAGAGAGACTTGTGAGGAAGAGTGAAAACCTTGGGGGGGGGGGAGAGAGAGAAACTTGGGGGGGGAGAGAGGGAGAGAGAGAGACTTGGGGGGGAGAGAGACTTTGAGGGAGGAGAGAATGAGTGATGTGTTATCGATGTGTGTCAATATGCATCCAAAAACAGACCTCCATCTGGCGGGAAAAGGAAGTGATCAGACATGCAAAAGACACGGATCCTCCCTTCTCAAGATGTCCGCTCTCCTCCTCCTCCCACAGTCATCTTCTTAAAGGTGGTCCAAGTAGCCATCTGGTGTCGCAGACTCACCCGAGTGGAGGAGATTCACAGCATGGGACCGGCTATGTAAACACCATGTGGATCCAATGAGAAGCTCTCCACGGTGCCCTTTTTCCCTGGGAGTATCTTTTCATTTCGTCCTTTTTTTTCGAGCTAGCTTGTAGCAGGGGGTTTGCCCAGAGGGATTGAGTGTGGATAATAGACTGGGGGGG
>CM051020.1:11789482-11794482 GCA_027704905.1 Muraenolepis orangiensis
ACTGTTACTACTACAGAAGCTGACACAGTAACGTCAATGTTGGCGCGAATCGGAGGAGTATCAGATTAATTTGTAGAATTTTTATTAAAATTAATGAATCAATAAATTTCTATATTTTATTGTAATGTAGAGACAAGGCTTTTAGCGACAATCATGTATTGCGTTACAATTATATGTAAAAAACTAAAAAAAAAACTAAAAAATCGAAATATGATATTAGGCCTCAAATCATCTGAGGCCTGGCGCCCCCCCTGCGATCTTTGGCGCCCCCCCAAGGGGGGCGCGCCCCCCAGGTTGGGAACCACTGCCGTAGAGAATGCACGTATGAAATCCTCGTGGTTTTTAAATGCAGTGCGTGACTACCACTGCAGGGCTCTAATGCCACATTAGCATAAGCAACCAGAGACACAACACAAGTAAATGTCATTTTATTTAATTTCACCCTTCACAGACCCACCGCAGAGGCTCCAAAATTGGCAAATCCGCTGCAGAAGCAGATCAAATCTGATCTGCTTCTAAGACTGGTAGCAATAGCAGTCGTACCAACACAATAAAATCAGCACATGCTCTGAATGAACCCGTATTGCTGCTTGTTTTGCAAAAAAATCACCTTTTTTTGCAGAAATATGTCGATTGCCAAAGTAAACAGTGATTCCGTGTTTTATCCAAAATCATATTATTATAGCCATGACTGTGATTGAGTCTTCCCCGTGCATATTAGGTGTTCTTGTCTGCATTCAGAGACCATGCTGTTTCTAGGCAGTATTCAGGAACACAGAGCATCATTTCTCATGCATAATTCCTCCTGCCATAGATTGGTTTCTCTATCAGTGGTCAGGCCCGGGTGAGTCCATTTGAGCAAGGCACGGCAACAGCATATTTCAAAAGTACATTTCAATCTATTGATTTTTCCATGCGCAGTCCACTGGACAAGTGCCAAGTGTTTCGACCAATATGTGCAAGGGACTCACAGACCCCTGGACTGTGGGCCCCAAGGGGCCCCTACTTTGTAAATAAGCGATGGGTAGTGTGTGTGTGTGTGTGTGTGTGTGTGTGTGTGTGGTCATTTAGAGCAAGGAAAAGCCACAGCCACCTGTGTGTACCTGCATGGAAGAGTGGGTTTCCAGTGACCATTTATCCATACAAGTATTTTTCACACACACACACATACACACACAGATACATACGCACACACACACACACACACACACACACACACACACACACACACACACACACACACACACACACACACACACACACACACACACACACACACACACACGTACGCTGGCTCACATATGCGTGTGTACATACACGACTACATATGTCCACATACAAACATACTTACACAAAACAAACATACAAAGTCAAATTTGGACACACGATCGTACGTGGGATGGGGGAACCCTGGGGGAACCTGTGAGGGGCTTTGGTGGGGGTTGGGGCAGACGGGGGTGGTGGTGGTGGTGGTGGTGTTTATTTTAGGTGCAGCGGTACTCCATCCATGAGTGAATGGACAAGCCTTGTCCGAGAGGCAGATTTATTTTGCCGGAGCAGTTAAGGATGCCGAATGTGGATCGTCCATGTGACAGACTGTCTTTTGGCGTCGGTTTGGAAAGACAAACACCAGCGGCTGGCCTCCACAGGTCCCTCGCATGCGGGGTGGAGGGGGGGGTCCCTCATAATGTTGGGTTTGTGCTCGCTCTAGCTCAGGAACAGTGAACAGTGCTTTTTTCCCCTCGATGGCGATGGAAACCTGTTTCCGTGTAAAGTTTCCCAATTTAAATCAAATGTTTCAGAATGTTCAGTGTTCTTCTCATTAGGATTCAAGAAGATGCTTGAATTAGTTTCTTTGCTCCCCGCCCCCTCCCTACACACACACACACACACACACACACACACACACACACACACACGCACAACGGCGGCCAGCGTAGGCGAGGAACCTTATTACCCCCGGCCCCCCCCTCCACCACATCCCCGTCTCCGCCCCCCGTGGCGCCCGCCGTGCAGCTGATTAAATGGCTGATAACCCAAGTGATTCTGAGCGCCAGAGCGAGAGAGCGAGAGAGCGAGAGAGCGAGAGAGAGAGAGAGAGAGAGAGAGAGAGAGAGAGAGAGAGAGAGAGCGAGAGAGAGAGAGAGAGTGCCTGTGTACGTGTGTGTGTGTGCCCAACCAATGTACTTGTGTATGTATGTATGTGTGTGTGTGTGTGTGCGTGTGTGTATGTGTGCGCAACAAAAAGTCCATCACACTTTTGATCTGATGGGACGCGTGGCGCCCGACCAGAAAATGGATTGGATTGAGTGCGCCGGATCTGGAATAGAGGTGACGAACCCTCTGGGAACCGCCGTCCTCGGTCGACTCTCACACCTTAAATATTTATGTGATATTTTGACACAGAGGGTCTCTGTGTATGTGTGTGTGTGTGTGTGTGTGTGTGTGTGTGTGTGTGTGTGTGTGTGTGTGTGTGTGTGTGTGTGTGCAGATGGCAGCGAGAGAGGGGGTTATTATACATGGAGGTTGTAGATGGTTCCAGAGTTTGGCCCACGAGCGGCGAGTGGCATGGAGTGTGATGGAACAGGGGATGAGAATCCTAGGGCAATGGCCAACTGTAACCTGGCAACCCACACACACACACACACATACACACACACACACACACACACACACACACCTTCACTGATGACGTCACAACATATCATCAGTGCGAAGAGGGGGGCGGGGGGGGGGAGGGGGGGGGGGGGTCTGTGTGGTCTGGTAGAAGTTGCACTGAAGCCGTAGACCTTACCACTGGCATTGTGTTGAATGGAGAAAGTGCTGATGTTCTGATCCTGTCTAACTCTAGCGGTTTCAACTTATTTTGGAGCCATCATCAGCGCTACTCAAAAAGTATCGATTTACCTATAGAATCAAGTCTATCAATCGAGAATTCATCCACTTTACATCTACGGTATGAGATGTCTAAGACGGCCCCTAGTTACGGGTCATTCCACGAGGGAGGTAAATGGTAAATCGACTGCATTTATATAGCGCATTTACTCTAAGCACTTTTAACATTTTTTGCCTCACATTCACCCTTTCATACACCGACGGCCGTGTCAGCCATGCAAGTCAGAGACAGCCGATCAGGTCAGGAGCAGTTAGGGTTAGGGGTGTCTTGCTCAGGGACACCTTGACACTTGGCTGGGAGGAGAAGCCGGGGGGATCGAACCAGCAACCCTTTCGGTAGCTGAGGTCTTCCCAGGGGTATTTTTGTATACATATGTACCACTCCACAGCCAAGCAGCGCCTGTATACTCAAGTACTAAAGTACAGTTTAGTTACTTGGCGGAAAGAAAAAAAACCTGTCCTTACATTTCCTTGAATGTGTTGACACTACCCACAGTTACGATTGTTCAGTTGTTGTCTGTCTTATGGTGTTTTTTGTTCAGTATTGAGTATTGAATAGTAAATCAACAGTTTCCCTGACCGGTCGGTCGGTCCCCTTTTAGAGAGCCTATTAAAACCACTGTGGTTTCACCACCCAGTGGTGACCGTGGAAACCGTTTCCCCCCACTCTCAATTCTTCAGCATCAGGGGCCTGTGTGGACAGGTAGGGGAGATGTGAAGCTCCTCTCCAGGTCTGTGCTAATTGAACCTGCGGTGCTGCACTGAGGCTGCTGTTTTACTGTGCTCACTTAGACTTTGCCTTTTCAGGGGGTTCAGCTCCAGGGCATCATTGGCCAGTGATTTGCCTTCCTCAGGACGTTCCTTTAGACGTATTAAAGGCTTATTTGGGGGTAAGACGGGCCCGGCGTCTGTAAATCACAGTTTCAGCCTGTCTCCCTGCTCCGCCCGGCTCCACCCCACCGACTTGCTTTTGGCAAAAGGATGTGTAACGTTTCTTTTTTTTCCTCCATTATTGTAATTGCCTTCAGTGTGTCATCAATATTTACAGTGCGGGCAAAATCCGTAGAGTCGTCCAACTAAGCGTTTTCTGCCTCCTTTATCCTCACTCGCCTCCTCCCCCTAACGTGATTAGCGTCCTGACCGGCAAAAAGAGAGAAAGTGTACTTCTTCCAGGTCACAAGCTGGTGCTCAGGGATGGAGGGAACGGCGTTCGATAAACTGTGACAGGAATGCTCCACTGTTGCTGGGCGGAAAATATGAGGGGAATAAATAGAAGAAAAAACAAAACAGAAGAGGAGGAGAGAGAAAGATGAGAGAATGAGAGAGAAAGCTGATACTGTAAGAGACGAGGAGACAGAGAGAGAGAGAGAGAGAGAGAGAGAGAGAGAGAGAGAGAGAGAGGAGAGAGAGAGAGGAGAGAGAGAGAGAGAGAGAGAGAGAAGATGGAGAAGAAGAGAAATCAAGAGTATCTTCACACTGTGTGAAAGGCCAAATGCCCATGCTGTGTTTCCATCTGCCCCTGCCACTCCAGTATGTGCAATATGTGCTGTCTGTGTGTGTGCGTATGCGCGTCCGCACGCGCACGTGTCTGTGTGTGTGTGTGCGTGCGTGTATATATATGCATGTTTTTAGTGTATGTTTGTGTAAGTGTGTGTGCATTTGCATGCGTCCCGCTAGGTCTAGGTCTCTGAGAGAGGAATATGTGTGATGTAGTGTGTGTTACGTGTTGTGCAAAAACACATGCATACATTACACCATTAAATACCACAGATCTTTCATCATTTTTAACCATACAAAGTCGTTACATATGAGCTTAGGTAAAGTACGCAATCAGAAAAGCCTTACTTGTTTCATGCATTAATGTAATTGGTAGCGAGACACAAAAAAACAATAGGACAGATCGATTTTAACACAATTATAATACAACATTACAATAAAATACAACTCTACTTTTTACCAGAGTAAACTGTTTGCCAGAGTAAAGTATTCGCTCCTGCATCAAGAATTCTAAATAACAATAATGTGACCAATAATCTAAACAATAATAAAGAACAATAAAGTGTCTAAGTATAGGGATGATATGGATGATTTATAAATATGGCGTC
>CM051020.1:11799482-11804482 GCA_027704905.1 Muraenolepis orangiensis
AGGAGGACTGAACGTTTACGCGAGAAAAGAGAGAGAGAGAGAGGAGAAAAGAACCCGTACGGGGCTTGGGAGGCTGGAGAGTGACGCCTGACGCTGCATCTCAAGAAGCGGCGTGGAGTGGCGAGTGGAGCCTCTTCTCTGCCACGGTTCACTCACTTTGCAGATGAGGTTGGCAGCAACGACAGCGGCAGCAAGCCCAACCCCCCCCTATCCCAACCCCATCCTCCCACCCCCCCCCCCCCCCCCCACACACGCTTAATTTATGACCTCTGCAGAGAAAAGTACATTAGGAAGATCAGTCTGCAACAACCTTTTGCCCACCCTCTGCAACATCCAGCTCCAGCCCACACGCACACCCATACACACACACACACACACACACACACAGGAAGATACACACACAAATGCGTGTGCATACGATGCAAACAAATATATGACCGTGAGTTGAGTGGGTGCGTTTGTGCATTGAATTGTGTACAGTCATCCGGATGGTGCCCCTGTGCATGGTTTGTGTGCAACGTTGTGCATATTTTTACAGTTTGACAAAGTGTGCCTATGTCTGCAGACTGAGTCATGCTTGCGTGCACACACACACAAACACATACACATGTACACACCCAAACACACACACACCCTCAAACACACACACACACACACACACACACACACACACACACACACACACACACACACACACACACACACACACACACACACACATACACACTCAAACACATACACACACACACACACACACAAACACATGCACATGTACACACTCACACACCCAAACACACACACACACCCTCAAACATACACACACACACACACACAAACACATACACACACAAACACATACACACTCAAACACATACACACACACACACACACACAAACAGATGCACACACACACACACACCAACGTACATTTGTGTGCGTACACACAAATATACATTAATACCTTTTGGGGCTGTGTGTGTGACTACGTAAACCGCATGAACATGAACCCATGGCTGTCTTGTCTCTGTCCTTATGTCTCGTCATGTTTAGCCCATTGGATCATGTGATCATCCCTCAGCCTCCAGGTCTGACCTCCTCCACAGATAACCATATGCTCATACATCTCATATGTATGATGTAGCCAGTGGCCCTGGAGTGCCATACGTACAGGACTGAGAGAGATGATGATTTATGTATTCGGTTTTTCTGCACATTTCTTCACCGCCTTCTTCTTAGCACTTGCGTCTTACTAGCTCTTGTGGTTGCTTGATTGTTGGCTTTTTAGCTCTATTGTTAGTTGTATTGCTCTACTGTTAGGCAACTTACAGTCATTTTACCTGAGCACTGGTTACCCTCTTGGAGACTTGTTAGGAAGGAAAATTCACGATGAGTTGCTCTCTTGCCTTCCTTTGTTGAACACACTTATTGTAAGTGGCTTTGGACAGAAGCATCGGCTGTGACTGTGATGTTATGTAAATGCAATGCATCCGGCTCGCTGAAAAGTAAGCACCATCTCCCCCTAAATGGCGCTATGCAAATGTTGAGGTTGCACACGTACATCAGGACCAAGTCTGAGTCATCATCAGTGCAGCAAAATGTGTCTGCCCGTTTGTTACGGCGATGTGTAGAGTAAAAACTCATGACACTGATAACACAACTCATCAAATCATCCCTCCGGGGAACTGCAGAGCCCCGGGGCATTTGGAACTGCAGAGGAGAGCTATAAAAGACCAATATGGAGACAAAGACAAGTGAAGAAACCATGAGAAAGGCAAAAGATCTGCAAGGCCTCAGATGCGTACATTTGCGATGATGATGATGATAGAGGGCTATATTTAGGTGTACTACAGTAGAAGCTGGATATGGTTTTGGCTTGTACAAATACAATATCCTTAGAAAAGGATTATGTATGTATGTAGGTACGAACAGTTCAATGAGTGACGTATAACATAAACATTTCATGTTTTAAACGTATTTTAAACATATAATGTGGCGAGTGTCTTCGTCTGATTACGACTCTGGTTAAGGAAATAAAGTACACATTCCATCATTTACTTGGGTAGCGGTTCCCATAAAAACAAAAAAATACCAAGAATCCCATGGCATTCCTGCCCACGGGGGGGGAAGCCCCTTTGACACCTTGACACAGAGACAACCTGACACCGAGACATCGAGAGACGGTGTCAAAGACTCCTGGGGAGACGATGATGTCATCCCGTGAACCCACAACCACAGCGGGATTCCCAGGGAGGTAACAGAGGGGTCGTGGCATTGTACGCATTGAGTCGGAGTGTCACCCGTCTCAGTAGGAGAGACCTAATGCAAGCGGGTCATAGGAGTATCATGTGCTATTCTAAAGGAAGATGGGGGATGACAGAGGATTCAATTTCACTGTAGCAACCAGAGGAACATGCCTCGGAACGCAATCCTGTGGAATTTTGAATAAAAGACCGATAGAAGCATAGTGTGTTCTCCAGGTGACCCTGAGACAAGCTGACGCGCCATAGAAAAGATAACTGTACCGTCGAAAAACATACTTAGCTGGTAAACAAACCTTGTAGCGCATAATCAGTCCGCTATTAGTTAGAGGAACTGATTCAACATATTTCTAGGAGAGAGAGAGAGAGCGTGAGAGAGGGGAATAAATATGGGCTGTGGACCAATAGGAACATAGGGAGAGTTATGTCATCATCAGCATCATCATAGCTAAGGACACGGAAAACAACAGATTCACAGCAGGAGGGGGTAAGGACGTTCCAGGAAGTCATACATAACAGCATCTGGCGGTGACGCCACAGTACAAAAATAATAGAATCCTCCACAGTTCTAAAGAGGGCAGTGGGAGGGTTTGACGTCGCCTTCCATAGTCAAGTCAAGTCATTGTTACTTGTACAGCCCGTAAATACAGTTACAGTCTCAAAGGGCTTTACATTACATAACATTACAGTCACTTAGCAGGCGCTTTTGTCCAAAGTGACTTACAATAGTGCACTCAACAAACTGTAAGAGAACTACTCCTCACCAGAAGTCCATTTCCTTCCTAACAAGTCTCCAAGAGTGGAACCAGTGCTCAGGTAATAAAAGTACAATGAGTTGTCGAACAATAGAACAATAGAACTAAGAATAGAGCTAACACGTCATACATCTATGACCCTAACCCTAACCCTAGGGCAAAAAAAACCCCACCCATAACGATCAGGGAAGAAACCATGAGAAGGAACGCAGACTGGGGGAACTAGTGGTTCTGAACCACTAATAAACGAATGAACTGAACGACTGTATCCTCGGCAAGCAATCAGATATTATCACCCATATACCTGATGAAGATGATGATGATGATGATGATGATGATGATGATGGTGTAGGTGGAGGTGATGACCGCAGATAGGGCCAGGAACGGCCCCGGTCCGCTCGCCGCAGTTGCAATTAAATAGCCGTAGAACGAAAATGACCTTTCTGCACGTTGGCCTGAAGTTAGGGTAACCATGGCAACAGCAGGCCCAATAAGACGTCAGTGTCAGTATAGGGCAACCCTACTACTACTACTACTGCAGGAATTATTATTATTATTATTATTATTATTATTATTATTATTATCTTTTAGAATCATAATCAAGTACAGACAAGTCGTTTCAGCCATGATTTACTTTAGGCCGACATATTACAGCGGAATCTGTGACTCTATAGAATTAGATCATATTGTATCTAAATTGTTTTTGTTATAATCCAATGTAGTATATGTGCAATACCATATACAGTTACTATCATCAGTAAAAAATAAAGTGAATGCTTAATTGTTCAATTACTTAAACAGTGTGTTTAAGTGGAGCCCAAATATATTTTGTAGTTAAGATTCGATTATTTGAATAGGGACTGTGTATATGCACAGTGTAATACTTTTGGGTTCATCAGATTTACCCCCATGGATTGACCATATAAAATGTATATGATTTAGGGATTGACTTTTTTTGCTTTAACATCTTGGCATACGCCACGGTTTGTGGTGCCCACTTTTTAAAAAACAATTCTTTAAGATATTTCTAGGCGACAAAGGGCCGCTTGACTTTTCTTTTTTTTTCATCTTATATCTGCATGCAAAACAGACACATGACTCACTATTATGGCGATGTCTCAGAGGCTTCGATTATAATGATAGTCAATGCAATGACGAACAGGGTTCTTTTGGCACCACCCATGTCAGGGACAATGCCTACGTCAGCTTATTATATATTCTGTATGTTGTGCAGAAGCATCAGAAGAAAAATGACATCAAAGGCCAAGAAAAACATATATATATATATATATATGAGGGCAGGGCTTCACTATTTGTCATTGCCCCTGTTTGATGTACTTTTGTGTTTGTGTAAAATCTAGGGAGCCAACATTTAGTACCTTTGACTGAGCCCTTGTTCTGCTCTTGTTTGGAAGGAATGCACTTATGACTTCCGGTGACTAGTAGTTCTCTCTTGCCTACCTATGTTTAATGCACTTATTGTAAATCGCTTATTGTAAGGTCAAAAGTGTTAAATGAATGTAATGAAAATATTAGTGTCCTAGTGTGGAAATTGCTAAAAAAAAAAAAGACATACAGACAATACTTACTCAGTTAGAACACCTGTTAAGGTGAAGGACTTTGGGGGTAAAAAATAGCTGTGAAAGCACTGAAAGCATAATTGAAGTACATACGTACGAGGGGTTCTTGCGTGTGCGTGTTTCTGTAGGTAACCTGACCACTCGATAGACAGACAGACTGCGATGGTGTAAAGACAACAGCAAACATCCACGTAAACCCATTGTTGTTGCTGTTGCTGTTGCTGTTGTTGTTGTTGATATCTCCACTGATTGAATATGATCTTTGCAGTCATCAGTGGGAAATTGGTGCACTGACTCACCCTCCTCCCCCCCCCCACCCAAACAGCGGTAACTGATGAGTCATCATTGGCTGGGAAAAGGTCATCTTATCAAAAGTTAACCAGGCGATCTGCCACTGCCACGTGGAG
>CM051020.1:11809482-11814482 GCA_027704905.1 Muraenolepis orangiensis
GAGAGAGAGGAGAGAGAGAGAGAGAGGAGAGAGAGAGAGGAGAGAGAGAGGAGAGAGAGAGAAAGAGAAAGATAAAAAAAAGGTAAGAGGAGAGAGGAGAAAGGGGAGAGAGAGGGGAGAGGACAGAAGTGAGAGAGAGAGAGAGAGAGAGAGAGAGAGAGAGAGAGAGAGAGAGAGAGAGAGAGAGAGAGAGGGAGGGGAGAGGAGAGAGGTCAACTATCCTGTACTTGATACTTTCGGACCTCCCTGGTGTCACACTGTGTGAAAATAACAGACAAACACACACGGGTATCAATGAGTTATCATTCAAACCAAACCTTAAGATTTGTGCCAATAGATTTCTCACAGCCTAACCAGATGACACCCACTTACAGTGACTCAAAATATTGCCATTCGCCTCTTGGACAAGTTGACAAGTATATGCGTGCCAGTGGTTCGATAAGAATCATTAACACAGTGATCTTCTATCGAGGCATTCACAACGACACCTAACCCCTATTCTGGGTTTGCAACCCAACGGTTCAGAGCTTCGACTCAGGGTGGATTCCTGGACAGACCTGGAGGATAGAACTTGTCATGAATGGCTGGTTCTTATTGTAGCGCAAACTAGAGGGCACTCACACCTTAAAGTCTCCTGGATCTGGATCAGCTCCGGGAAATCGAATCAAACTGTTGTAATCCGTTCTTTGTCCAATTCTGTTCATAACTTTTTGAGTTATCTTGCTAACAGACAAACAATCAGGGACAAGAGAACATAAGCTCCTCCCATCTCCGACGGCGGAGGTGATGAGTCAACGTCGGCAAAGAAAAGAGGTGTCACTCGACTGTCGACGTGTCCGCCAGTGTACATACAATTATATTTTATATAACTACTAGCCCCCCGGCTAGTAGACACAGAGGCAGGGAAACCAGCAGGACCATCAACTACACACCGTTCACGACATTAGAGGCATGAATACATGAATTATCAGCAGAAGCAGCAGCAGAGAGGCCGAGGTTTTAGAGACTCCAGGAAGATGCAGGGGAGTGTGAACCGTCCGAGTCAGACAGAGAGGAGCCACGGACCAATTCTGTGTTCAAACACACCCTGCGACTCTGCTGCGATAACAGCAAAAGAGACAATAACACAGGTCAAAATGTGCATGCGGGAAATGCAGTCTGTGATTTAGTGCAGAAGAAGGATTTTTGACATGGAGAGATAAAGTTTTAGGGACTGAAAAAGACCAAAACTAAAGAATGGGCTAACTGTTAAACTCTGGCTGCCATGTGGACAGTGAGGTGTACTATGCACTAAAGTATACGTGTGTGCTGTGTATGTACCACACACAGTCAACCTTAGTAAACCACAGAGACAGAAGTTCGTATAACTTGAGCGTGTCGCTCTCTTTACTCAACTGATTAGGCAGGTGAATCTCATTACATATAGCAATGCGCAGGTGCGTAGTCCATACGTAAAACACATCAGATGCAATCACATACATTACACTCCTCCCTTTCAGCATTGATGTTCTCATTTAACTAAGGAGGTGAATAGTAATAAACTACATCTGAACAATTTTTATCATCCTACAACATAATCACATGTTCTTAGTCTTTTGGACAGTATCTCTCTGGTGGTTTACGAACTCTGTCCGGGTAACGCCTGGCAGGCATATCAGTCAAGGTTTCAGCAGGCTCTTGGACTACAGGTGGGTCTACTCCAGAGCCATCTGCCCGGTCTTCAAGGGTGTCGCTGGTGTCAGGGACTCTGTCTTTGAACTCAAGTCCATCCCAGCTAGGGGTAGGCTCAGAGTCCTTGTCTGTCGGCCCAGCTGCATCCAACAGCTGATCAACATGTCTACGCCAGATTGTGTCCTGGCCGACACTAACAGTGTATGTCAACAACCCAGTTTGTGATGCAATGGTGCCTGATTGCCATTTTTGACTATTGTTGCGGTAGTCTCTGGCCAGCACATGCTGTCCAACACGGAAGGTGCGCAAAGATCGCCGTTTTGAAGTGAAGGCAGCATCAAACTGCTTGCGCTGTACATGTCGGTGTAGATTGGGTTTCAGTAAGTCCAAGCGTGATCTCAGTGGACGTCCTAGAAAGAGCATGGCTGGGGTCTGTCCAGTTGTGGCATGAGTGCTGTTTCGATACGCCAACAGGAAGTTTGCAATCTTGTGCTGAAGCGACCCACCGTCTTTGTCCATGGCCTTAATGGACTGCTTGAAAGTCTGAATGAAGCGTTCGGCTTGTCCATTGGATGCAGGGTGATATGGCACAACAGTGGTGTGTTGGATGCCATTCTTCTGACAAAACGCTGGAATTCTGCAGAAGTGAAAGGTGTTCCATTATCACTTACGATCTGATGTGGAAGCCCTGTGCGTGAAAACAATGTTCTTAAGAGGTCAACAGTCTTTGCAGAGGTTGCAGTCTTTGTACAAAAAACCTCTGGCCATTTCGAATGTGCATCAACCACAATCAGGTACATGCGGTCAAGGAAGGGTCCTGCATAATCTATATGCAACCGCTGCCAAGGCTTGGTAGGCCACTCCCACATGTGTAATGGTGCTGTTGCTGGTGACTTTTGGGTCTGTTGACACCCGTTGCATGTCTTGGCCAATGCCTCCAACTGCTCATCAATTCCAGGCCACCACACAAAGCTTCTAGCCAGACACTTCATTTTCACCACGCCTAAGTGTCCCTCATGCAGTACAGCCAGGACCCTGGAACGCAGGTTTGGCGGAACGATCACCCTCGCTCCCCACAAGATGCATCCCTGGTCCACTGTGAGTTGTTCACGTCGGCTGGAATAGCCTGGCAGTGATGGATCACCCTTGTGTGGCCAGCCTTTCAGTGTCATGTCGAACACTCTGGAGAGGGTGGGGTCACGGCCTGTCTCACGTGCAATCTCCTCACTTGTTACAGGTAATAGCTCCACCTGCGCCATGTGGAACATGTCCACCAATTCTTTGGCTCTCTCTGGGGGCTGAAACTGAAGAGGTAGCCGGGAAAGCCCATCAGCATTCCCGTGCTGGTTAGTGCCCTTGTACTCAATGCTGTAGGTATGTGCACCCAAAAACAAAGCCCACCTCTGGATACGTGCAGCGGCCATGGCGGGGACTCCTTTTCCTGGATTGAAGATTGAGACAAGAGGTTTATGGTCTGTGAGGAGGGTAAAGTGTTTGCCGTACAAATACTGATTAAACTTCTTCACTCCCCATACTAGACTAAGAGCTTCTCTATCAATTTGTGCATAGTTACGTTCTGCTGCATTTAAAGATCTTGAGGCAAATGCTATTGGTCGCTCTGTTCCATCAGCGAACCTGTGTGATAGTACTGCCCCAATCCCGTATGGGGAAGCATCACATGCCAATTTAAGCGGCAACTGGGGGTCAAAGTGTGTAAGTACATTGTCAGATATAACCAACTGCTTTGCCTGGTTGAAAGCATCTTCACATTCTTTCGACCAGCGCCATCTAGTGCCCTTTTGGAGCAAACAGTTCAGTGGGTGCAGCACTGACGATAGATTGGGGAGAAATTTTCGGTAATAGTTTACCAAGCCCAGGAAAGAGCGCAGTTGAGTAATGCTCTGTGGTGGTGGTGCCTTTAGCACGGCATCAACTTTATCCTTGCACTTGTGTAGACCATGTTTATCAATTATATGACCACAGTATTTGATGGAATCCTGGAAAAACTCACACTTGGATTTGTTGGCCCTTAATCCAAAGTCTTCTAATCTCTTCAGAACTTTTTCCAGATTTTCAAGATGGGCATCGTCATTGGCTCCTGTTATCACTATGTCATCCAGATAGCACTGTGTGCTTGGTATGCCTTGTAGGACTTGTTCCATTGCCTTCTGCCATATAGCTGGAGCAGAAGCTATGCCAAACACCAGGCGGTTGTACTGATAAAGGCCTTTCATGGTGTTGATCGTGAGGTACTTTTTGGAAGACTCATCCATCTCCATCTGTAGATACGCCTGTGCCAGATCAATCTTGGAGAACCGCTTACCCTGACCCAATGCTGCAAAGATGTCATCAATACGTGGCAAGGGGTATTGTTCAGCTTTCAAGATTGGATTGATGGTTACTTTAAAATCTCCACAGAGGCGTATTGATCCGTTCCCCTTCACTACTGGAACAATAGGCGTCGCCCATTCTGACCAGTCCACTTTGGATAGAATGCCCGCATTTTCCAAACTTTGCAGCTCTTTCTCCACTTTGGGGCGAAGGGCATATGGTACCTGGCGAGCCTTGATGAACTTGGGGACTGCATCGTCCTCTAACACAATTTTACCTTTCATGTGCTTCAACGTTCCAATGCCTTCCTGGAAGACTTTTCCGGTGTTCCTCAGTATTTTTCTTAGTCTTTCAGCTGTGGAGCGGCTGCTCTGTTTTTCAGTGTCTGTTTCAGATTGCATTTCTTTAATTGACTGCCAGTCTAGTTGCACTTTACGCAGCCACTCACGCCCAAACAGGGGTGCACCTCCTTTTTCAATAACATACAGCAATAGCACATGCACTTGATCAGCATATTTAACGTTCACTGTGATCACGCCCAGTGGTGTAATCCTCTCCCCAGTGTATGTTTTCAGCATCACAGCAGTAGATTGTAATTGCAGGTGTGCAAAGTGCGTCCTGTAGTCTTTATTGGAGATCACAGACAAGGCAGACCCAGTATCCAACTCCATGTTCAATGTAACCTCTTCCACTTTGGGTGAAACCCAGATGATTCCCCTGTCGGATTTGTTTAATGAACACACATCAAAGTAGGCTAGATCTTGGTCAGAGTCTGAGTCCCATGTTTCAATATCATGGATCTTTTGATTTTTTCCTTTTTGTTTATGAAACTTTTTCTCTTTCACTTTTGTTCTGCACATTTTGGCTATGTGGCCTGTTCTCTGACACTGTCTGCATTCTTTCTCTTTAAACCAACAATCATCTGGAGTGTGAATTCTTCCCACAGCGAAAGCATGGGCTAGTTCTCTGTTGCCTCCACTCCATTTTCTGTACATGAT
>CM051020.1:11816982-11859482 GCA_027704905.1 Muraenolepis orangiensis
TGCTTAAACGCACCGTCAGTCTGTAGCCGCCCCCCGAAAAACATCAAAGTCACACGGCTGATTTGTGGCAAAAGTGTCTTCCCCGCTAAACTTTTGCGTCCGACAACAAAGGAGCCGTCAGTCGTCCCAGACCCACAATTTGGAACCTCGGGAAACACAATAAAGCACTTGATTGACACATTTGATGTGTTGACATTGACAAAACAAGAGGTTTTTTCCTCCATCACATGATATTCAACTTGTGCCGCTCTCGCCACACAGCAATATTATGCAAAAAAAACACCAAAGACAAAGAAAGAACGAAAAAGAGATAGAAAGAAAGAATGAAAGGGCAAAGGGGGAGTCAGTCGCGATGTTGTGAAAGACAAAACAATCTTTGACCGAGCGAGGCTGTGATTGGCCGCTTGGTATTTGAGGACCCAGTGGGGGTGGGAGCCTGTCCTTTTGCTATGTGTGGGATGCCGCATCCAATTGTGCTACTGTTCAGCAACTGATGTGCGATGCTCACCACCCACTATGAGAGAGAGACAGGAGACAGAGAGACAGAAAGACAGAGAGACAGAAAGACGGAGAGAGAGAGAGAGAGAGAGAGAGAGAGAGAGAGAGAGAGAGAGAGAGAGAGAGAGAGAGAGAGAGAGAGAGAGAGAGAGAGAGAGAGAGAGAGAGAGAGAGAGAGAGAGAGAGAGAGAGATGGAGAGAAAGGGACAGAAAGACAGAGAGAGAGAGAGAGAGAGAGAGAGAGAGAGAGAGAGAGAGAGAGAGAGAGAGAGAGAGAGAGAGAGAGAGAGAGAGAGAGAGAGAGAGAGAGAGAGATACCGAGAGACAGAGAGACAGAGAGACAGAGAGAGACAAAGAGACAGACGGAGAGAAAGAGAGAGACAGAGACAGAGAAAGAGACAGAAAGAGAGAGAGAGAGAGAGAGAGAGAGAGAGAGAGAGAGAGAGAGAGAGAGAGAGAGAGAGAGAGAGAGAGAGAGAGAGAGAGAGAGAGAGAGAGAGAGAAAGAGACAGAGTGTAATAGATCTATAGAGCTTTCCGCACACAGGTGTCTATCACTTCACACTTAAGATTTAAAATGAATAGGAAAAAAAGGAGAAAAATCAGCTGCGTCATTCGGTGACGTCTATATACCACGGACCACCATAGACTATTATCTTCACGGGCTGATTAACTAAACTAAAACCATGAGTGGCCATCACTACAGGAGAGGTTCTCCAGGACATGACTACAGGACATCACTACAAGCGTCTCACTGTTGGATCAGGTCAGATCGAGGGGGCCCTTGTGTTGTGGGCCCACTATCAAGGGGCGATAGAGAATAGCCTCTCCCACCAACCGGGGACACCACAGGGGGGATCTGCTATTTTAGGTCAATCAACAGCTGCACGTAAGAAGCCATTGAAGATCCACTCGGGTAGAATGTGCATGTGTTCAGTCATGTGTATATTTAGATACGGATTCCTGAAAAAAAAAACATACCGATCGCTGTTTTCCGTATCTACATGCCGCGTGTGTTGCATGCACTGCTATATGGGAGTGTTCTGTCGTTGTTGATTATTGTCATGACTTATACACAAGTCATCTCAGGCCTGAGGCCTAATCACCCCGGTGGAATCAGTAGATATGCCCTGCTCAGGTTTCTATTTATGGTCTATGTATGGTCTTTGTTGCACCAAAGGTTGGTTTCGCTCAATTGGGTTCATCTTAACATGCGGGACGGATAGTTCCCCCGCGCTCTTTCTCCCTATACATTTCGGTATATTGTTGTAGTTTTGTCCGTAAGTAGGGATTGTGTTTTACATTCTTCTCCTGAAATCTCGGCGACTGTCGGGAGACTTTTGGTTTTGCTCAGGAAACCTTGCTTTAAAATGGCTGCAGTCAGGGCAGTTGGCATATTGAGCCTTAAATACAGTACGGTATATAAACCATTCAGGGATCAAAGCTGTGGATTAAGGGCTGAGAACCCATCAAGTCTTGACATGAGGGAAAATAGCATATACCTCTCTATTGTTCTCATACACTTAACTTCACTCTAGCGACATCTTAATGGTAACTTAAATGTTCCTGCAATGACATTGCTCTGTCATTGTGTCATCTGTCATGTGACCAAGTCCTAGTTAAAGCACGACCGTTCTAGTTCCAGGCCAATTAGGAACAGAGTATACCTTGTCGGAACGGGTTTGGCACAGAGGTCTGATATTTACATATTGTCATTCAGCAGACGCTTTCCTCCCAAGCGACTGGTGAGGAAAGTAATCAACGCATTGGGCTAAATAAAGAGTTTTGTGGGCCTCTGAGTTTTTTTAAAATGTAATACGGTCAACTCAAAAGCTGTCCTTTCACATTGACGAGTCCATCGCCAATCTTTGGCAACAAATATGACGTTTGAAAGTTAGACATACATGGACATATCATTTTCGTTATAGAAACTCGTTTAATTTCCTTTTCCTGCAGCACCTTCCATTCATTCGATGTACAAATGCCCCACAACGTAGGGCTATCTTCGAAGTGAATCATCAATAATAAATATCATTGTACAACAACAAAATCATTATAGGCCTATTTAATGCAATTATTATTGGCAATATTAATCTTGTTTACCAGCCAAACCCAACTGTGCCAGGAGTCATATATCGACTTGGATTAAAAAGGTTAACCTTTAGACGAAAACGAATATGCTGGGTATTAACGCAGAAGGACTTATGATTTCAAAGACGGCATCCTTCAGCTTTTAATGGTCACAGGTTAAGCCGCTTTTCTCTCTCCTATATGAAACATCTGTGCTTGCGGCTTACATAAAGTCCCCTTCTGGGACAGTACATGGTCTTAATGGTTTAGCTTTTATCACACGGGATGTGTTGACTTGTGAAAGGTTTTTCTCCCCATGGCACACTGTATATATAGCAAGTTAAAGTATGGCCCATTAGGAACATGGAGTAACACTGCCATCTAGAGGTTGGTCCAAAAATTGTGAACCACAGCGATTTACAAGGCGACATACAGTCAATGTTTTTAAGCAATGTTTTTTGGGCTACAATCGTTATACAACTATAGTATGCAGTCAGTAACCTAAATGAAATTTGAAATTTAAATTGTGTGCACAATTTTAAAGTTAATTTCACTCCTTTCATAGGTCTAAGTGGCTAAAACACCTTTGTTTGAAAGCAAATCTTTCACATAAAATAAATGTTGTATCCTATTATCCTATTATTACCTACGTGAAATAAATCCTACTTCAAACAAAGTTTGTTTTGTTGTTAAATGTTTATTAGAAACACAAGAGGTTAAGGGTAAAGCAACCATACAAAAAGGGACATTATCCACTTCGGTCCTAACAACCCTGTTTGAGGTTCAGATGACAGCAAACAAATGAAAAAAAAAAACACCAAAAAAAACAAGCTACCAGCCAAGATGTTGATTTTACTTTCTTTATCAAACCTCGACTCCTAGTGGAGACGAAGTGCACAATGGAATCGATTCCCTGGGTGGGTTCATATTATTTTTTTATAAAAGTCCAAGTTGGTACTCCATCATCATGTGAGGCTCGCCCATCATCTCGCTCTGAGCTGGATCTGCAAGGGAACAACGCAGTAAGAGTGTAAGAGTTAGCAGCAGTACTCAAAGGCATTTAAAAGTCAGTACACACACACACACACTGCACTGGGGTTCTGACCGTTGAGGACATCCTCAAAGCCGATGGACTCGTCACTGCCTCGTAGCGTGTCCAGGGCCAGGTTGGAACTCGTCAAGAACGGCAGGCGCTGAATCTGGAGAGTGAGTGAGTGAGAGAGAGTGTGTGTGTGAGAGAGAGAGAGAGAGAGAAACGGACAGTGAGTGATTTTGTAAGACATGCGCTACACCTTAGAAACCGTGAAAATGAACTCCACAAGCTGTGAAAGTGTTGGTTTTTAGCACACCTGTCTGGCGGCCCTGAACTCCATCTGCAGTTTGAGTGGCGCGTGGAGACCCTGGATGTTCCGGACTGTGGCTAAAGTCATCTTTTCCTGGTTGACCTGGAACTACACGCAGAGAATAACAAACCATCACTCACACACACTAGAGACCGTTTGGATGCCCTTTTTTGCATGAAATCACCCTAAACACGTTTACATGAGACAATTCACACACACACACACACACAACAATTGCAGCTCCTGCAATTTGGATATTGCAATTTCCCCATACTATTTTGATTAATTGCTCAGCCCTACTGAATACTGAGAAGAAAGACCATCACACCGTTTACTGAACATGACTCCGTTGATCAAATAAATACTGGATGTCTCTGAAGTTCGAACTTATTCTCGGTGTACATGGGGATTCAACAACTCACGTTCTTTTCAGACAGCTCCAGAGGGTGGCCTGGAAGGATTTCATTCTTCACACTGGTAAACCTGTAACACAAATAAAAATTTTAAAACGAAAAAAAAAAAAGGGCCTGCGAGGAAGGGACACATTACATTGCATTACATTCAAATGTGTATTTATAAACAAAAAACATATATTGGTTACATATGTGCACATAGAATTGCTGGGAGTGTATTACTCCTGTATTAACTATGTATTTGACTCATTTAACCTTGTGTGCTGGTACATTTCCACTCTGCTGTGTACATAAGTGTTTGTTTCACTGTATTTCGAAAATGCGCTAGAAAAGTTTTACATTAGTCATTTAGCAGACTTTTTTTTATCCAAAGCGACTTACAATAGTGTGTTTCAACAAAGGTAGGTAAGAGAACAGCTCGTCCCCAGAAGTCAAAGGTGCATTTCATTCCTAATAAGTCTCCAAAAACTGAGCCACTGCTCAGTTAAAAGTACAATAGGTTTGCAAACAATAGAACAATATCTACCTAACAATCTACTTTAGACACTAGTAAAAAGTTATAAGATGTGCTGGGGAGGATGGATAGTGTTTCCTCTTATCCGTTAACCTTGAGAGGCCTTTTAAGGTTTAATCCAAGTTCTTAAGCTGTGGAAAATAACTTTCCTCGCTTCACAGGCAGTTTTTGCCGTACCTTTATGCAAGACCATAGTGATAACAACCATGTCTACATTCTTTCTTTCAACCCATAAGGTGTGACTGTCACGTACAAACTGTTTACATGTGTCTAAATCAACTTTGAATCATTCGGGGTGACCACTGCCATGTGTCACATTTATGGCTGCTTTGCGTACACGCAGAGGATCCTGAACCAGACTCCTCCCACAATAAGACCAGATAGGCCCAGGTTGGGAACTACTGCTCTATCTGTGTGGTCTTATTTAGATAGAGGGTGGCGAACCAGCGCATAAGACACATCTTAAGTCTTTCACGACACACACACACAGTACTACAGGAGTACTAGTAGTACATCTAAGTAGATTATTAGGTAGATATTGTTAGCCAACTTATTGTACTTTTACCTTATTGTACTTTTACCTGAACTTATTGTACTTCTACCTGAGCACTGGTAGAAGAGGGGGAGACTTGTTAGAAATGAAAATGCACGTTTGACTTCTGGTGACGAGTTGTTCTCTTACCTTCTTTTGTTGAAACACACTATTGTAAGTCGCTTTAGTTAAAAGCGTCTGCTAAATGACTAACGTAATGTACTAAAAACATATCCTGGCCGACGTACCCGGTGCGCAGAGTATCCTGGACCCCGTAAGATACGTAGGAACCGACGCCGGCCACCGGCACGCTGTCCTTCAGCTGTGAGCGGAGTCCTCTGGTATTCTAGTCAAAACACACACACACACATACACAATACAAGATTCAAGATTTGTAATTCGCCATATGCAACAAGTACAACGGAATGCATTCAGTAGTAGTAGTTTTTTTAGTAGACTGTTTTTACATATTATTGAACAAATGTACATATATTACCATGCACTTTACTGCCACATTTGCACTCTGGTTAGATGTACTGTACACTGACAATACATTTGAATCAAATCGAATCTAAAGATTCTCCCCATTCCCTCCCCCGCAGTATGAATGTCCTACAATTTAACACCATATACTATACCATGTACTATACTTATAATATACAACAAACAGACGTGTGTTTATGTTTATTATCCTTAACGGATCAACCCTTACACACACACACACACACACACACACACACACACACACATGACATGTACAACAGGGACTTCCAATGGGGAATGCTAACGCTTACTAGCCTAGATCTGAGGTGACTAATCACATTCACAACACGCTGGGTTACGTAGCGAATTAATCAAAACGGATGGTGTGAACTGAATGGAGGCAAGTGTGCGCAATGGGAGAACACACACGCAACATCATTGTTTAACTGCAGGTTATACAAATTGTGTTATTAACAGCTGAATCTATAGCATACCATAATGAGTCCGTTGGTTTCTTTTCGCTATTGCCGTTCCAATTTCAGACACTTCCTGTTACGTCGCACTTTTGTGACGAAACGTCCGGTTTTGGACAGAGCACTATTATACGAAAGCAAAATAGATCGATATGGTAAACAAACCCAAAAAGCTGGTGTTCACAAATCAGTTTCGGAAGCACGATATAATACGATACATACCATATATGTGTGATCCCCATTACGGTGCATTTCCTTACTTTGAATAATTTAGTATAGGGTTATTTTCTTCCGTTATACGTCAACGGGGGTATAGCTCAGTGGTAGAGCATTTGACTGCAGATCAAGAGGTCCCCGGTTCAAATCCGGGTGCCCCCTCACTTTTATTTTCTGGCAGCTGGAGAAATTGCGCTGCGCAAAATAAACACTATTTATTTGAATACAGATTAGATTAAAATGTATTGTCATTGCACAAGCACAAGTACAGTATAGCGACAATAATTTAGACTGTCTACTGTTTTATTATATGCCATGTGGGCACCACCATTCATATTCTTATTACAATGGAGTTCAAACACCCATATAATATGTATTTAGACGGAGATGAGGCCCAAACTGCTGCCCCAAACTGCTGCTGTGTTGGATAGAAGGGTAGATGTGAAACCAGTTTGTGTATCTAGGCTTCTGATGCAACTCAGATGTTTTGATGGAGAGGGATTATACGTAAATACATACATTATTTTATGAATTATGAAAACATGTTGAATATATAATTTCCCACGCAAATATGTTAGTGAATAAAAAAAACTCCACTACTACTGCTACTGCTACTACCTGTCCCCCCCCCCCACGGGCCAGTAGGTGGCAGTATTTCCCCACGTTATGAAACTGTAACTGATAATTGCGCCACTGCTTACCATTGGATCCCCACATACCATAAGAAAACACAGAATGTTTTTGTTTCAAATATACTTTGAGTACAAAGTATAAAGGATTTACCTCTTAAGCGCTCAGAAGAATGACAGGGCTTCTCCACTCAGTTATGCAACTATGAAGAGAGAAACAAGTCCTAACTATGAAACATACCAGACCTGTCAACGCACTAAAATATTTATGTGGGCCTTGTAGACAGCGTCAGTGTCAAAACAGTGTGTCGTCTTGACACAGTGGGGAGGGTATTTACAGAAGGCAAATATCCTTTTTGAAATACTTGCTTTGCACTAAATGAACCAGTAAACAACACTTCAGAAACATCCATTTCAAACAACGCGTTGGTCAACACCAGAAGCTTATCTGCCGCCCAGTCTAGGATGTGATCTCTCTCCACCAACACATCCTATTGTGGGACTTTCCTGGTCGTACGTGGTGTATGTGTTTATATGTACTCTATGCGTGTGGGAAGGTCGAGGACGGAGATGTGGAGAGAGAGAGGGAAGGATACACGTGAAACAAGGAAGTGGGCGAGATACTTAAAAGAGCAGGAAGAGAGTGAGAGAGACATCCCATTCTGCAATGGTGGAACATGTCTTTGTCAGCCCTGTCTTCAAACGGATCACCCACGGGTGACAACTGTTGGGATGATGGGATAATAAATAAGGAAAAAAAGTAAAAACACTAATTGCACACAGTCATTTTATAACTTTAATAACCAGCCTGGAACACAGCCAGGATAAAGCCAGGATATTGGCAAAGGGCCAAGGTAGATTGTGGTGTCTCGTCTTGACTTTTGGTGCAGAGTCTATGTCATGTTCTGCCTCTGGCTGTTACAAGAGGGCTACGTAAAGTGTCACGCATAGTGTTTGATGGCAGAGGAGTAGCTGAAGACACATTTCTTGCCTGTTACCGTCCAACACAAATGCCTACTGAGGTAATATTTGTTCATAACAATGTTTACTTCTGCTGGGTCAGTTCACCCTAACCTGTTATTCCATAAAGAAAGAATAAATGTAGTTATTTTGCTAACAACTTTTTACGTGTGTTACTTGTGACAGGGAATGTGAGGGAATGGGGAGTAAGCATTCCATTGTACTTGTGGCAAATGGCCAATAAAACATATTGTATCTTGTATCTACAGTGAATGATGCCACCAGAGGATGCCACCAGAGGTGGGATCGGTGGCCAGCCGACATCGGGTATCGAACCCAGAGCTGTCACACACCTTACCGGAGACCACCAGTTCTCCTGGATCAGGGGCTGGTCGTTGTGTCTCTGCCTGGGCATGGCACACATCTGGCCTGGGTGTGGGTGTAGTCCTTGGGGCATTTTTTAGCAGATGTTGGGGGGGGGGAACTTGACCTTAAGGAGAAAATGGGTGCTTAGGGTGCTTTGACTCAAAGCTGAGGTGGTCTGCCTGTCGTCATCCATGAGCGAGAGACTTAGCCCTTACCTGACCATTAAATTATATTTATTTAAAAAAATAATGAATTTTAAAAAGATTTGGACAAAAGCATATGCTAAATGACTTAATAGAAAATAATCGGATAACAGGAAGAACAGAAAAAACGTGTTGGTTTCGGTGGTTCTGGTGAGTTTTCCCTGCCAGTGGATCGACCGACCCGAGGCGGTACCCGACGTGCATCCCCGCAGTGAGGCCAACCACAGGTGACCATATGGCAGTCAGTGTCCAATCAGAAGCAGCACTAACCATTACACAACACCCGGTCTCTATCTCTCACCATGAATGTTTGATGACCCATTGTATATTTACATAGATTTCCTTTTAGATTTAAAATGTAAATTCCTACCACCCTGTGTCCTTGTCTTGGTCGGCAAGGTTCAGGCCATGGCTACTTGAGGGCTCCTCCTGAAGACAAGGACACAGTCACTCTTAAATCTACCGGCCAAGCAATTGTTCTAATATGTAAGTGTGTATGTGGTTGGTGGCTGGTTATAGCAGCCTCACCTGGCCTGGAATGGACTGATTGGCTGGTGAGGCTGCACACCTGTGGGTCGTTGTTAATCAAGGCCCACAGGTTAAAACAGTCACCACCACACACACTCGAAGAGAGCTCTAGCATGTACCATTTGCTCTGTCCACAAGGATTCAAACTCTTACAATAAACCGGATTCCTTATCAACCTGTGTCCTTGTCTTCGGAGGGAGCCCTCAAGTAGCCATTTTTAATGGCTGGTGGCAGCATCGTCTGCTACATTGGCGCCTGAACAGGGATCTTGCCGATCAAGACAAGGACACAGGGTGATGAGGAATCCGGTTTATTGTAAGAGTTTGAATCATTGTGAGTGTGTGTGGTGGTGACTGTTTTAACCGTTGGACTTTGGACAATGGCCCACAGGTGTGAAGCCTCACCAGCCAATTAGTCTATTTCAGGCTAGGTGAGGCTGCTTAAACCAGCCACCATGCACACACACACACACACACACACGCACACACACACACACCACAGTAACCCTGCATTTTTTTGTACCTGTCAAATGGTCAAATCAACCAGCCATTGGCTGGTGGAAACATTTTGGAGCCAGTGTATCTATGAACATGTGCTTATGGACTAGAATACACACATACACACATGCCTTCTCCAGGCTCTCTGGATAACCCCTGGCTGCTCTCTGGTACAGCTCCTTCAGCTATGGCCCCTGATTCTCCTCCCCCGGAGAGGCCCCTGTCTCTGAGCTAGATCTGCTGCTACTTTGTCATGGAGGTGAGAACAAGAGGTCATATGATGGGACAAGCAGACGACATTAAACTGCCAGTTAAAGCAGTAACTTAACTCAGCGGTCTTTTTGCGGTTTAAGTAGGCTATTCAGGTGAAACTATACACACAAATAAAAAGGGAAAACAGAAAAGAAAGTGTTCATCTTATCTCATTCATCTTACCTAGCGTTGCTCATTTGACCTTGACTTGTTGCTCAAATGTTGTTACAGGGACGATACGCGGTTAAGAAACAAACAAACAATTAAATAATAAATAAGAAAATGAACGAAACGATTCGCAGGCCCCCATGCCCTCTTGTAGGCTACGGTTACATAGCAACGTACCTATTTCGATGTATAATAAAGTAGGCCTACTCCATATTTTCATGTTCCCATGGCAACGTTACGCAAATACAAAGTCAATGCGTAAATACAGCGAGCGCGCAATCACTCTTTTCTGTCCGTCGCGCCACGCCCACCACACTACGTCATTGAAGTCCTATGTATATTCGCTATAGCAACACTGCACATGACCTTTCACCCGTTTCTATGGGCATCATATTTGATATCATAAAGAAAGATAAGCCGAGGTAGACTAAGAACCACGTGTGCTCACACACGCCCCCTTCAGTGAGGCAGAGGTACTGGCTGGCTGCCTCCCTTCCTGCTTTTTCACTGCGGCGTTATGTCAGATCAGCAAGACTAATATGTTATACACATACGTGAAATACATGACCTAGACTATGGAATGTGAGGACATATAATAAAAGTGTGTACAGCCATTCCTTTGGTGACATACAGAGAGATCAATGCGCTCAGCCCAGTTTGGCAGGTATTGCGCGATCCGAGAGGAGGCTCAGCTCGTCGCTGCCTCCCGTCGCGTCTTTCCCCAGGATTTGAACAGGAAAATACACAAATTCAGCGATATTGACTATAAAAATGATTGGAATGATAGGAATCATACAAAAATTACATTTCTATCACAGATCAGTGGACAAATGTATTTATTTGTTTTTAATCATTATTTGCTTTTTTACATTTCATGCCTCCCCTGACCGCACGTCACTGCTAAGAACAGTGGTTGAACACGTTTCAAATGTTCTTCTGCTCTTAATTAAAATATAGGTTAAGATAATGTATTGATCAGTGGCGGCTGGTGCATTTTTCACCAGGGGGGGGCTATACCATTTTTTTTATTTACAATTACATATTGTTAATTACATTATATACAATTACTTTTTGTATTGAATCGCCCTTCTGTCCATCACTTTCATCATGGCCACGCAAGGCCAGCTCAAAGGCACCACAGAACTTCACACAGTCTATTATTTTAGACAGGATGTGTTTTTGTCCACCTCCTCATTGTGTTGACAGATCCCTATCCTGTAGCCTTCATCAAGTTGAACAGCTACACTGTTAAAAATTATTTGTTGACTCAACTTGACTAAGTGAAGTCATCTTGTTGCTTTGACTGAGTTAAGTTTAGTCAATTTGATTCAACATTTAGTGTCAAGTTGATTACACTTCAATAAATTAGTTGATACAACTTGTAGTCTGTTGACAACTTCATGTGTCAAGTCATTTGGACTAGAAAGTATTAGTTAAGATAACTTAAAAAGATGTTGGTTAAACTTATTTTATCAAGTTTTTACCAATATCAAGTTGGCTCAACATGTAAAACTTTGTTTGTTCAACTTCTATTACCAAGTTAGCTTACCAGGACAAGCAAACCAATACCAAGCAAACCAAAGCTATACTATAAATCTAAATGAGAATTAGCTTAACCTAAATATAATATATATAAAAAATTGCTGAAAATACATTTCAATCAGGACCTTTATTACAATATCAAGAACTGTATTCCAACTCCAACCCACACACTCATTAACTGTTCAGTGTTGGTTTTTAAATTCAAATAAGTGTGTCAATGGATGTCAACATATAAAGACCTTCCTTGGGACATGTAAAAACAACACCCTCCAACACACCATTGCTTTTGCTCGGGGCTGCTCAAAAACTGAAATGACACGGTCCCATAGATACAACTGTAATTGAGTGACTTGTTAAACAGTCCATTCTGAGGAGTAAGTGTGCATGTGGGTTGCTGCAGTAAAATGCAGTAAAACATAGAAAATTGTATCTCTCGAACTGAGAAACTTAACTCAAAAGTCAGTCAGAAAATGAAAACATGAAAACACAAGATCAGGTTGATCTGGGCCCAGATCTTTCACCTTAAGTTTGTCCGCCAAACTTCTTCTCTCAAACGGCTCTTGAATGAGAGATGTCACCGAGTTAGGGACAGGGACGGGTTGAGTCTTGGGGTAGTGCTCACCGAGTTAGGGACCGGGTTGAGTCTTGGGGTAGTGCTCACCGAGTTAGGGACCGGGTTGAGTCTTGGGGTAGTGCTCACCGAGTTAGGGACCAGGTTGAGTCTTGGGGTAGTGCTCACGCTCGCCATTGTTGAACGTTGTAGTTAAAATGGCGCCCGCAGAGACAGAGCATAATATGTGACGCACACAAATGACGATGCTCGACGCTCCAAAGTCTTCCCGGAAGACGTTTTGAGGACGCTGATTGGCTACATTTTATGTCACTCGTTTATATCTTGAATCAGCAATTGGCTAAACTGCTACAGAGACCCGCCTCCGTGGGGCGATTTGAAAAGCGCCCCACCAGCATCGTCATACAAATGCGCCCTTAAGGCTGCAGTGTACTAGGCATGTGTACTAGGAAAAGCATATTATGTTGCGCAAATTATTTTAAAATCATATTTTACACATATTTCTGGGTGCATTCCATATTTTAAACACACACATATTGACAATTTATATATATATATTTTATTTTTTAAATTTTTTTATATTTTGTTTGTGTGTGTGGTTTAGGGGGGGGTGGCGCCCCATCGCCCCCTATGGGCCAGCCGCCACTGGTATTGATTTAGGCCTATTAATTGATGATACCATTCTGCTCCTCTCAATAACTTTGTGGACCGCCTCCTTCGCTTCTAGTTGCTAAATATAGGACAACTTATTTTCTAACAATGGAGATGAATCAACATGAGTCATTTGAAGCAGGCCTACCCTGTCTGGGCTCCAGAACAGTTAGAATGCATGGCTTGCACGCATATTGACTTAAGCCTCTAGTCTATCTTTATCAGGATAAAGGGTTCTGCAAACAGAACACGTGGTAGTGTAGTGGTTGCATTATGTGTGTCCTATACACACTGATCTTCCAATGGGTTGTTTTCCTTTCTCCGTCTTTTCTCCATTGTATTTCTGTCACTCTTTTATTATCTAATCATAGTTCATTACTCGCTGTGCGTGTGTGTTTAGCCCATTAGGGTCAACACCCAGCGTGATTACTCAGACTGTGTGGTTACAGTCTCAGTCTGTCAGACTGTCAGAGTCTTACCATACAGTACACAGCATGGTATTTCAGTTGCCACGACGTAGCTTGAGGCAAGGCATCGCCATACCTCACCTAGGATGGTGGCATTCCAAGTACCAAGTTCCAAGTGGGCAGTAAAACACAAAGTCTAGGCCGACTATAGACACTTAAACAAGTAGATGGTCAACAGATAAATATACAGTATACCCTTTATGATTCATTCAAGCTAAAGAAAACACTGCAAAACAGAAATGCGTGATAGATTTTTAGTAAAAAAAAAGAAAAAAGTAGGAATAGAATTTAAACATGAAACAAATATACATTTAAACAGGCAACATTTAAATATTAGGCCATAGATGAATATCATACAGAGCGTAATTTCCACCCATCAACAGAAATACATTATTCTACTGTGAAATAAGCATTTAGTACTAAAAATAGCAAAGTAGCTTGTAATTGTGTTCCAAAAATAGTAATTCCTATAAAAGTACAATTAAGAATTGTAAAACATATTACCCCTCTATTTGTGGGTCTTTTGTGGGTTTTTAAGGGTTTGGATTTCACCTTACATAGCAGAATCCGGATAAATAAGTGCAAAAATCGTCAAAAGCATCATTCCACTATGATCATACAAATAAACCAAAAGCGTAAAGAGTTTAGTTTAGTAAAGAGCTCATCTTAGTTTAGATACTCATTTCATTTGTAATTCATAGATTTGACCCACATTGTTACTTTGAGATGTTATCCCATCATTTTGATTCATAGACAAAAGTGAGGAGGAGATGAGAGAAAAAGCCTTAATTAAACTTGACATGTCCCTCTCAAACCTGTAAGCTTTGCCTTCCTTCTATCTGCCTCTTTTGCAGTTAAATGTATTACCTCTTTATATTCACCGACACATTACTCAGAATGACATAATAATGAAAGGGAAAAAAACACACATTAACCATCCATCTCCTTCTTATGATGTTCTCTGTTGTCAACCACACCCCAAATGTTGCTCCCTTCTCTCCTTCACAAAGCGCTTTCTTTATCGTCGTCTTCTGCAGGGATCAGGTAATACTCATCGTCCGTAGTGGACTCCGAGTCGCTGGACGAGGACTCGTTAAAGTCAGAAAGGCTGGCAATCAAACCCCTGGTGGACAGCATCCCTCTGACTGACTCACTGTCCCCGGGTGTGCCAGGGGATCCAGGGGAAGAACGCCGGGGGGGTCTGGACATTTGCCTGGCTGCTGGGGATAGAGGAGATGGAGGTGGGGTCAGGACACCCTCCAAATAATGGAAGTGATCAGTGCCCCGGGAACTTGGACCCGACAGGCGGTCATGTGGTGTAGCTGTGGGACTCTGCTTTTTAGGTGGGCTGCCCTCTGAAGACCAACAGGACAGAGATCTGGTCAGTGATCGAGGGAGAGATCTGGACCTCATTTCAGTTGGGCCAGAGGACAACCGATAGTTGGTATCGTATCCCTGATCCCCCATGCTCTGGCATTTATACTTTGACTGATGGGCTCCATTGAGGAGGTCATCCATGCTCAGGACCCGTGACCCCGTTGAGATGCGTTCAGACCCCAAACGCCGGCTGGAGACCACCGAGCTCACGGAAATAGACCGCCCAGCATCAATCCCATACTTTAGGTCTGCACAGGCATGACTCGGACCTCCGATCGCCGGACCTGTGGACATATGCCGTCTTGCTGTACCCAACGGACTGACCGACCTTCCCATCTCGAGAGCTGACACACCCGGAGGTGTCAGCTCTTTGGGACTGTAGAAGACATTATCCTCTATCTCAGGGGCTGTAAGAAAGGGAGAGAGTGGCACTGTGGAGGACAACGGAGAGAATGGGGAGCGAGGCCTGTTTGTGGAGCTAGCACAAACTGTTGTGGAGCAGTGAGGGTCCCCGGGTGACTGCTTGCAAGGATTGGGATTCCCACATTGAGCTTTACTCGTTTTGCCGTCAACCCAATCACTTTCATTGAAATGCTGGTGCATTTGTTGGGGGTTTGTCATTTTCGTCTCTTCCCTTTCAGTAAATGGTTGATATGAGAGCGAATACTTCCGAGTATTAACCTCGGGTATTATGTCTGAGCCACTAGAGAAGTTATCACCTCTCCTACTTCCCAGCGTTCTGGCTGGAATAAGAGTATATATATTTTGTCTCCATCTGTCCTCTTTGTCCATCTCTCTCCTCTCAAACTTACTATTTTCATCCCCTAGTATCTCCATTCTTTCAGCCTCCCTATCCCCTTCCGATGTATTGTTACTTTTGATTGTGACCTGACTGATGTTGCTGTCACTTGATGCACTGATAGAGGGTGTCTTAGAGCTTTGGTTACACGTTAGAGAAGAAGTGACATCATCAGACTGCCTACCATTTAATTTTTGTATTAACTTGTTGAGGACGTGGTCCATTTTGTTCAATCCCCTGTGTGCAGACTCCAGTGTTGCTTTGTCTGGTACAACATGTGTTTCCTGATGAGCAGTGGAACTGGCACTTGATGTACTAGTTATTTCATTCTGCCAGGAAGGACTTTGACAGTTTTTAATGGTATTGTCGGTCGCTGTTAAAAGAAGCAGCTGTGCTTCCTTTGTGCTGCTTGTATTTGCGTGCTGGTCCAATGGACAGTATTGATTACTCCCAACACTACTGTTTTTGGTGCTTAGCTGCGTGCTCGGCTTTGTCGCCACAGAGACCTTTGTGTTGGATGTACACTGAATCAAAGTTTTGGGTGTGGTGATGTCTGGCAAGGCTGTATAATTACCTTTAGAAATGCTGTAAACAAGCGTTTCAACTACATTCAGACACACAGAGGATGGGCTGACTGTTTTATCTTGTAGCGTAGGCTGTAGCGAGAGAGCTTTGCTGTCCACATGCGGCACGCTGGTATTTTGGTTACTGTGTGGACTCTGCTTCCCGCTATTGTTGTCAGCTTCTTTTAATCTGAAAACATCCGATTTTAAGTTATCTGGCAAGGCAGACCTGTTTGGGAAAGGAAGGGGTACAATTTGGGTTGGGGGAATAGATGCTGGAGAATGTTGGGACTGGGGGGAGGTTCTGTTTGCAGCCGGGTCGGACGATAAGGAACTGGGTCTAGAAAAAAAGATGATGAGAAAGTCTGTTGATGAAGGCCAGGAGATGTGGGCAAATATTTCTTGGCCTCCCCCTGTGACGAACGTGCAGACTTGAGGGTGGAGTAAGGTGGAGTGCTATAACGTTGTTGATAGCCAAAGTCTGCAGGAAGAGAGAGCTGAGTAGAAGAACACCACTGGTTAGCCCTGTCTGAACGCCTGTTATCATGTGGACCAGGGGATGTGGACAATATTCCTCTGTGATCTGAGGTCCAGTCCATAGGGCTAACAGGGCTAGCAGGCACAGTTAGTTTGCTTCTCTCTCCACTCTTTACCTGCATGCTTATGGTATTTGGAATTGGCGAACAGACAGGAGAGGATTGTCGGACTTCAGTCGGACTGCTTTCCCTTAGAAAAGAAAAGACGGAGGGTCTTTCTAAGCTGTGCTGAGACCTGGATTGAGACACAGGGCTGGTTTTATGCAGTTGGTGTGTGACAGGCGGCACCGGCGACTGGCTCTTGTCATCTTCCAACTGCTGAACATCCTCTGTATCCTGCCATCTCACTCTTCTCCTACTCTTCCCCTCCGACGTGGGGGACTGCTCCTTCGAAGAAGAAGAAATGTCCAGGCCTCCAGAGAATGTTCTCCCTCTTTTAGATAAGGAGGATTTTGGGGAGGGGGAGCGTGCAGGGGTGGGAGTCACTGGGGGTGTGAGGAGAAACAAGGAGCTAAACAAAGGGGTTGGAGATGTGGGGGTAGTGGTGGCGGCTGTCACAGGGGAAGTGAGGTGCACGGAGGTGGGGGTGGTGGTTGACACAGGAGGGGTGGAGGAGGTGGTGGGAGAGGTGAGACTGAGTAAAGGGCTGCAGTTTGTTTTAGAGGATACTGGAGACTGGTATATAGATAAGGTTGTAGGATGCACAAGCGTGGTTATGGAGGGGTATGTCCTCTCAAAAGCCAGAGGTTTTGGTTTGCTGTAGGTGCAATGGGGTACTAATTGTGTGTCGCTGACATCAAGGGAATAGGATGGCTTTTTCCATGTGTGGATGGATTGATTTTGATTTTGATTCTTAGGGGAGGTTATTTCAGATATTCTACAATCCATGTTAGTAGGGCTACTGATTGGTGAAGGGGTGAGGAGAGCTGTCTGGGTGTTTGCAGTGAAATGGCTTTTATCCAATGAGTAAACATTTTGGCTGACGACGTTGGCCGAGCTCTTAGTGGGAAGCAACGTAACTGGTGATTTAGTGGCATTATCTTTGAATGCTGCTTGATTCACATTCACCTCACTCGGTGAACTATGAAGCCATTTGGATTGTTTTTCATTCAAATTTGAATGTGTGGGGAACGTGTCAGACTGCTTGCCTGCTCTATTCTCAGCATTGCTTTGTCTGAGAGTGTCCAGACCCCCTTGTCGTTTAAAAACAAGGTCATGTGTACCTCTGTGAATTGCCTCAGCTTTGTTATATTCTGCATGACTGAAGATCGGTCTGTTTAAGCTCCTGTTGTCATTGGGACTCAAGGAGGCCAAGTGACTGCTGCTATTACAGGGTGTAACTAAGGGTGCGTCTGTCTCATTTCTGTTGTTGTTGTTATTGTTGGCTGTGTCTTTGGAACTAAACTGTGGACTACCTTCATGAGTCACTTGCTTCCACCAGGTTTCTGACCTCAGTGTAGTGCCTCTTGGTAGAGCCTGCCTTTTAAGTAAAGTGTATTGTTGAAATTGGGTGAGCCTGGTTAGATCTGTGTTACTGTCTGAAATACTTTTTCTAGTATTTTCTAGTCCGCCAGGTTGATTTGTGGGGATTTGTTTCTGCGGGTGAGGAAGAGTTTTTGGAATCAGGGGATTTGTCACACTGGTTGTTCGGGAAATATTTGGATTATTTTTAGCGGGCCCGTAAGGAATGTGTGATGAATGCGGGCGGGGCGTCCATCTTTCCGCTGAGTTGTTATTGGGTGAGGTAGGGGAAGGGCCGGGGCTGGAAGGGACTGCAGTTCTGTCCCTGTGTGAACCAGCCAACGATCGGCCGCCTGTTTCTGAGATGGCCGGGCTCTTCATATTCATACCAATTTTCCTTAAAGAAAGGAGCAAGCTGCTAGTGATGGGTTTGGAGCTTGGTTGAGCCACTTGCCCTTGACCTGTCGGGGGCATCCTCTCATTTGGGCACTGAACCAATGAGAGGGAAGGGATGGGAGGTGGGGTTTTCTCCTGTGGGTTGCTGTGACACCCCTCCGTGTCTCCGTTGTCCAGACTATGTGACCCCATGTCAAAGGAAGCCGTAAAGGGTGTGAGCCTCTTTGTTGAGGAGTTAAGGTTTATACTTGAGGGCCCACTCCTGGAGGACCAACCTTCTATCTTCCTTATGGGGCCCGCCAATTGAGGTCTGTCCCTTAAAACAATCTCCTCACGGAAATGCCTGTGGGGCTCCAAAAACCGACTGTGCACAGTTTGAGCCCCAGTGTGTGGGCCACGTGGCACATTTTGTGCTTCAAAGTCCTCAGTGGATATACCTTTCTTAGTCCGCTGGTTCCGCTTGCTCCAATGTGGGGCGAGAACTGACACCATGGCTGAAGATAGCATCGCTTTGTTGGGCTTAGTGAACTCCGCACATTGGTCCAGAGTCTGGCGCTCCGTACAGTTTGACGTTCTGCCTTTGGTCGAGTCCACCGATGTGCTTTTCAGTTTGGATACAGGTTCAAGACTCCCGTCGTCACGATCGAGGCGAAACTCACAGGAAAAAGTGTGAGTGGTTGTGGAGGAAACATAATCCGAGAATTCTTCTTTATTGACGGGGAGCGATGTCTTCTCTGATGGAGGCAGGGCACCTGACTCTTCTAATGAGGCTCCAGGGGATGCACTTTCATGGTCCTGTTTTTGGGATCAAAACACAATTCCATTTAGTCTTCAAAGTTAAAATATCACCAGAGAAGTGAATTACTGATAAGATCTTCCCTCAAATGATAAACATCCATGCTATGCATAGCATGTATTTAATCATCTCAGGCTAATAGTTTTCACATGTCAACATAAGCTTGACTTGACACATTAAAACGGCACGCAGAGAGAAGAAAAAATGTAAATGGTGTGGTTTTTCAAATATGCAACAATGGACCACACGCATGAGCTCATGTTCCCACGGCTAGGTAACTAGAACGATTTAGGCGTGGACAAACAGGTTCTCTTGAAAGACTGGGGAAACATGTCAAGGAAGGAAGAAAACACCCTTGGGTGCATACTCATTAAAATCAAGAAACCGATATAATCTAATCTTATAATAATATTACATCACAACATCTTTCGGCAACATTTGTTCCTCGTTGTTCCCAAAATTCATACCAGGATGTCTTAAAAACACTCTGCTGTTTAAACACATCTTACAGATAGCTCCCATTTACACTAGCACAACAAAAATAAATTGTTAATTTGGTTTCATTTCATTCAGTCGTGAAATCGACCACAAAGCCTTATGAGCTCCTATTAGCTTTAATGGAGGTTGGGTAGTGGATGCTCACCTGTGAGGTCTTGCCTGGAGGTTCATCTCTCAGAGCTTTGTGTAAACTAGGAGAGCAGGGAATAGAAACATTGGTGGTTAATGACATGGGGTTAGACGTCTAGGTTGAAGAGCGGTCTTATTCAGGTTAGAAATGTCAGGTTATTTTTGGACCCAAATGTGTGCCTTGTAGAACCAGAGTCAGGTTTATGCAGCCTCACCTGGCCCAAGTCAGGCTGATTAGACTCTGGCAATGGCTACTCAAGGCGCTTTAGGATAGACCAGCCACACACTACACACACTCCACATCAATTAGTATTCCTATGCATGGCAAATGCGATTACGTTTTTCATCAGCATATGACAAGGTTAACATGCAAAAAACGTCAAACATAACTGGTAAGGGACTTATCGGTTAAGTATGAGGGAAAGATTCTGTTACTGATTCTGTTGGATTTTCACTTCTTTATCTTTTGTCACTCAAATTCAGTGTGTTGGACAACAACGTTACACGGAAGTGCTAATTAATTGCAAGCGTTATCTTAGCAAGGTAGGTAGATGTGTCGTAGACATTTGAAAAAATACCATCTATGACACATTTCAGACAGAAACATTGTAGTCCTCGGATGTCTAACACTTCCCACAACAAGTGTTGCCAAACAGGGAAGGCAACATTCCTGCCTCTCTCTCTCTCTCTCTCTCTCTCTCTCTCTCTCTCTCTCTCTCTCTCTCTCTCTCTCTCTCTCTCTCTCTCTCTCTCTCTCTCTCTCTCTCTCTCTCTCTCTCTCTCTCTCGCTCCTCTCCTCTCCTCTCCTCCTATTCTATTTAGTACCGTCTCTCTCTTTTGGGCTTTAGGCGTCTTGTCCCCTGAGTTAATAAGACTAGTTGTACACAGGAGTTTTGAATCTAGTGTGTATGTGTGTATGTGTGTGTGTGTTACTGAAAAAGGAAGGGGGGGGGGAGGAGTTTTTTATGTATGTATCATTTTTCATCTCAAAATAATCAAAAAAAGATTGCCGTTATCTTTTTGAATTAGATTTAATTTGATCAAGGATATTAGATGGAAATTGTATGCAGAGAAATGCATGCATGTGCCGACCTATGCAGACGCAAAATCTCTCTCTCTCTCTCTCTCTCTCTCTCTCTCTCTCTCTCTCTCTCTCTCTCTCTCTCTCTCTCTCTCTCTCTCTCTCTCTCTCTCTCTCTCTCTCTCTCACTATCCTTAGGACAAACTGTCCTAAGTCATCTCGCCCCCTGTAGCAAGGAATTCTCACTCACGCTTTGTTAGCATACAAATGTGTGGAAATGCTGAATGATCAAATCAAATGACTTAATAAGTGACGACACACACACACACACACACACACACACACACACACACACACACACACACGAATACAAACACTTGCTGCACACAAACTGGCGTGATTGTGTCCATATAAGGCGACGTTGAACGTGTGTGTGTGTGTGTGTGTGTGTGTGTGTGTGTGTGTGTGTGTGTGTGTGTGTGTGTGGAGCCACAGGCTGTGCTGCCGTCGCAGTGTTAGAGAAAGTGTGCAGTGGGTGGGGATAAAGGTCGGCATGCTCCGTGATGTCAAAGTGGTTGATGATCACACCGACCGAGGCAGTTAGGTCAACCACCTCGCACGTATGAGAAAACCGTCGCACCTGACACGCCTCGGCCCGCACGAGGGCATGAAATGATTTCATTGTCGTGAGATAAAGGGTGTTCATTAACTATGAAAGCCTACACTTTCCCAATGTCCCCAGACATATTAAGCAAGTGTTGCTGCTCGTCAATGAGCGAAGAAAGGAACTGGCCCCATAGAACGCAGGCTCTGTGACTCTCCCGTGCACATATATGGCTTAAAATATGATCTCTGGCATTGACTCTGTGCTTTATGATTCCCGTCTACGACGGTATAATCCACCTGCACGTGCGCACGCACGCACACACACACACACACACACACACACACACACACACAAAGGTGTGTGTGTGTGTGCAGGTAAATGCAGCCTAGAAAGTGCTTCGGGCCACTTAAACTCCGAAGAGATAAGGTTGAGAAGGAGTGAGAGTGCCTCCACAGTTCACCCCCTCCTCTGAATACCAGGCATGCCAGAGGAGTACGAGGGACTTGGCTGTGCGCTTGAACTAATGCTTAGTAATGCTTATACTACACATCACGCTTTGCTCTACGCTGCTTTGATCAACCCCGTATTTTAGAGAGATCAGAGAATTACACTCCATCCTGTGAGTCCATTTCCCTCCGTCCCTAGCATTGACCAATTTGTTAATTCATTCATAAATCCATAATCCATAATAATCCATAATCTTTCCAGTCATTCATCCTTCCATCATCTTTCCATCAGCCTTTCCAGCAGCTGTTGACTTTGTATTTGCATATTTTGAGTGTCAGCTGGGTGCGAAATATCCTAACCACTCGATGATCCCGCCCCCTATTCGTTCTCATCTGTGTAACCCTGTATTGTCATTGACGTGACATAATAGAATAGTGCCTCTCTGCCGCTCACCTGTGGGGGCAAGGCTGTGGTGGTGGTGTGTCCCCAGGTGCTGGGATCTCGCCCCCAGGGGCGGCAGCGGGGGCGGCAGTGGCGGGCGGAGCAGAAAGTCTGCAGGAGAGGAATGACGTAAAGTTGGTCACGTGAACAACGTTGCCGGAGGCAACAAGACTCTCGGAATCTCAACCATGTTCCAAGTTACAAGTACATTGAGAGATATTCATTCATCCAAGGGGACCCACAAGGACAGGATTGACAGTAATTGTTATTGTTATTAAATTCATACTGTAAGCGTTCCGTTGTTGTGTCTGCGTGTATGTGTGTGCCTGTGTGTGTATGTGTGTGTGTGTGTGTGCCTGTGTGTGTGTGTGTCCTGACCTTTGTATATCGTCTCAGTGCAACACTCTAAAGGCTTAGTCCAGTCGCCGTGCAGAATCCCTTCACAACATGTCTCCTCTCGTTGGTCTGGTCTAGAAAAAACGACAAGGGTTTGAAACGCCTGCTCCCATCTCCTTGTCCCCCTCCCACAAAATAAACAATGTACATGTACAATGTACAATGGACAATGTATAAACAACCGTGGGTTTTCCCCCCCCCCCGCTTGACGGTGTATTAAGGACTGCATTACACAGATTTTTTTCTGTTTTCTTGACCGACATTGGAGAACACAGAGAAAGTGAGTCTCAGTCCTCCGTGGGCGGAACAATGCTGAGACTTCTTGTCTCAGCTCATCGGATAACAAGGATTTGATTACGTAGGACTGGCTGTTAATTTTGCGCGGCTTGGCATCGAACCGATGTCATAAACAACCCTCCACGCGTACTAACCCCCACCTTTGCCGGGTAAAAACACATATATCTTCTGACGGAGTTACCGTGTTAAAGATCCGTCCTTTCCTTCCTTATATTTTAAAACTTGAGTTATATTTGTCATATACAGTATAATTATGATTCTATGGATGGACAATGGGAAGAAACAACGCTGACAGTAAACAGAATTAAAGTTGACTTGTTTGTGCTCTTTTCACTGTTGTGTTGACGGTTGCATCACAAGGAACTATTTAGCTCGGTGTAATTACTTTCTATATCTCTTCAAGAAATACCTTAACACTGCCCTGCCCTGGCCACACCCAGTGCATGACTTTGATTTCACTCTCTCTTTCTCTCTCTCGTTTCCTTCTGTATCAGCTACAGGTCTCTGGCTTCTCTGGCTACCTCCACCTTGCCCCAAGGGTGCGAGGAGTGCTTGGCCTCATTTGAGCATAATAATATCTTTGGAGGAAAGGCGCAACATGACATGACATGTGGCTTCGGATGAAAAACACTTGGAAGGCTAATCACTTCCAAACACACCTACCAGGTGCATGACCTTAACTGTTTGCTTGCCGCCCACGCTTTGCCATGGTACAGGAAGTAATTAAAAAATAAATGCATTTTTTTTGTTTTGTCTTGTTTATATGGCAAAAATAAGTAAATACTAAATAACAATAGTGAACACTTGAGTGAACAAAATAGTGAACAAAAAAAGGCCTTCCTAAATAAAAAGGTTTTAAGGCCTGTCTTAGGCCACGAGTCCAGGGTCTGTGGTGCCCTTGAATGATGAGGAAGGCCATTCCACAGGCGTGGGGCGCAGCCCAGCAAAAAGCCCGGTCCCCCCCATGGGGCGGAGCTTAGTGCTGGGGCCCTGAGGAGCGAGCTGTTGGCTACGTTGAGGCGCTAACATTTATACAAGGATAAGATGAAGCTGCCAACCACAAACACAAAGTAAACACACGTGACCGTGTTTGTTTGAATTGAGACGGCCCATAATACCCTGGTTCAAGTGCAGCATTGAACAGCAAATATTGGTGAACTCCCTTCAGGGCAACGCTACCGTGGTGGTGGGTACCATTGGGATGAAATTCAAGTCTCTCTATCGTCCACTATAGCTGGCCCGCTCTGAGGAACCTTAATCCATGTCTCTCTATGGTACACTATAGCTGGCCCGCTCTGAGGAACCTTAATCCATGTCTCTCTATGGTCCACTATAGCTGGCCCGCTCTGAGGAACCTTAATCCATGTCTCTCTATGGTCCACTATAGCTGGCCCGCTCTGAGGAACCTTAATCCATGTCTCTCTATGGTCCACTATAGCTGGCCCCGCTCTGAGGAACCTTAATCCATGTCTCTCTATGGTCCACTATAGCTGGCCCTGCTCTGAGGAACCTTAATCCATGTCTCTCTATGGTACACTATAGCTGGCCCGCTCTGAGGAACCTTAATCCATGTCTCTCTATGGTACACTATAGCTGGCCCCGCTCTGAGGAACCTTAATCCATGTCTCTCTATGGTCCACTATAGCTGGCCCGCTCTGAGGAACCTTAATCCATGTCTCTCTATGGTCCACTATAGCTGGCCCGCTCTGAGGAACCTTAATCCATGTCTCTCTATGGTCCACTATAGCTGGCCCGCTCTGAGGAACCTTAATCCATGTCTCTCTATGGTCCACTATAGCTGGCCCGCTCAGAAATGTGCAGTGAATTCAGGCGCAAGGAGATTCACACAATAATTTATTATTTACAAAGTGATTATGTGGATGTTCCATTGATGGCAGTCCTTGGCCAACAAATCATTACCGTTCATCCCTACTACTTAATTATATTTCTACCACTGGAACTTTCAGAAGTTCCCTGCAATAATTAGAGATCCCCCTGACTGTTGGACCTCAATGGTTCAATTTCAATCCAACTGTGTCTTGTCTTGTTTGAGTCTCTTGGATAGAGCCTCTTGTTGAGGCACCTGTCCGTGCCTGCCTCAGCTATATCCGGCTTTTACGGGGTGGGGGGGGACGCTGTGCGGCTCATCCATGCCAATGCATTACATCACCTGGGAGGCCCCCACTACACACACTTAATTCAAAGAGGCGCTCAGAAGTCGTCGTGTCTTGCCTGTTCCCAAAAGCATGGCGAAGGCAGAGTGAGACTTGCTCTCACGTTGCCACTCCTTCGCCAGCTGTCAGCCTTCCAGTGGATGCAGTGATGCAGTTTGTTTTCACCGATACATGGTATTCAAGGTGATCACAGGGCGTTCTGCTCTGAACATGCAGAGCTGAACGTGTTGCTGTTATTATCGATATCACCGTCTATGGCGTATTAAGACGGTGTGTGGTGCGATTTCGACCACGAAGGCGGTCAAACGCTGAAATACAATATTGTTTTAAATGGTGTTTTTACAACGCCACGTTACAGCTGTCAGAGTCACATTAACGTCGTAACTGCAATAACTTTGACGCGGGCGCGCGCAAACACACTCTCACACACACTCACACACACTCTCACACACTCTCTCACACACACACACACACACACGCACGCACGCACGCACGCACGCACACACACACACACACACACACACATAACCATAAGAAACATTTTCTAACATGTCATAGAAATATAATACGCTCATAGTAACAGCTTGTGTTGTGCATGTCCTACGCAGGAAGAAAATAAAGTTGCGCATTATATCACAAGACCGGGAAATAATAGAGAGGGGTACAAAGGGTACGTGAGTGAATAAAAAGTGATCGTTGAATAGTGAAAATGCTACTCTTAAATAGCAATAGGATAGAAAACCCGAAGTGGTGTAACGAACCTGGTAGTGGTAGTAGTGCGCGTTGCCTGCGTTGCGTGTTGTCTGCGTTTCCTCTGCGCCGCCTTCGCCTCTGCTCTTCTTCCTCCTCCTCCTCCCAAATGTCCCGCGTCACTCGATGACATTCTCCTCCCGCAAGCCCGTCAGCTCAACCGGAGGAGCCCGTTCTTTAAGGTCTCCTCCTCTGCTAAGCCCCTAATCCTCAGACGGGCCAGGCCAGGCTAAAATGGACTAGAGAGGAGGCCCACTGCAACGAGGAATGTGTGTGTTTGGAGTCTGGACTGTGGGGTCGAGAAGGTCCAACCCGCCCCCTTTTCTTTTTGAAACCCTTTACCAAGTGCTGGACTGTCTGGGCTATGCATGGGCTGGGCAGGTGCGGGTAAACGCCCACTCTGGTCCCAATGCAAACAAACAAAACAATACTTTGATAACGAGGTGGACTTCAAATGCTGTTTAAAAATAATTGTATGGTGAAAAGAATAAAGGACATACAATTCCTAGGAACTAATTGTAATAGCAATCATGCACTGAAAACCCAATTTTACTTATGTCTTTGTCTCTAACAGGGTGGACATATCATGTGTGACACATGTTCTTAATATATATAATATAATACAATTTAGGTGTGACCAATATAATATAATATGTTTTAGCTAATTAGATATGTCCTAAAATATAGTATACCAATACCTTCAAGTTATGAAGTTCAAATGGCACCCTATTAAAAAAATGACCCATATGTTAAACTTTTAACTTGTTTCCATAATTGGACAAGAACCAAGTGGGCCGGTTCCGAACAGCCCACTCCAAAAATGCAGACATCTACTAAACAAAACCTTACTTACTTACTTACTTACTTATACTTACTTACTTACTTACTTACTTACTTACTTATGGCCTATTATGGCCTGGTGGTCTAACGTGGCGGGCCGTGGTGCTGAGGCAGTCCATCGCAGGGTATCACATAGGACACTGCAGGACACAAATGTCGGAGTGTAAAGGAAGGCGCACTGTTATTATGCTAGCGCCTTATAACGTAGTAGTGTATTAGATTTATGACGAGTTGCCAGCATGCAATTTCAAAGATCAACCACACGGTGTCAGCATTGCGTTATGTTCCAATGTGCGTTTGGGTTTACATCGCGCAACATAAAGTGTGGAAACGTATTCGAGAAAAAAACCAAAACAAAATATCCTATACCAACAATGATGTGTAATTAATTACACCTTATACGACAGAGACCAGAGCAGACCTTCGATCCCCAGTAAAAGCAACAACAAAACAAAAAAGGACTCATATTCAAAATAGCACCAATATATATTAGGTGCAATCTGGCAATCAATTCGGTTCCAAGAATAACCTATGAATGTAAGGTTACAAGACGATGAATAGAACAAAAACATGCCTGCGTTTTAATTCCAAGCCTAATTGGTCTCAATGGTATCTTCTTGTCCGCCTGCCTCTCCCCCCCTCTCCCTCCCCCCCCTCTCCCTCCCTCCCTCCCTCCCTTCAAGAGGATGCGAGGGCCAGTGTTTGGTGTACTAGTGAGTAGTGGTGGTGGTGGTGAGCTGGCACCGGATCGTTTTGGACACATGAGAGAGAGAGAGAGAGAGAGGGAACAAGGGAGTAGTAGTAAGAATCGCTTGTAAGGCACTCTCTGGGTTGCATTTCGGTGACAGTGATGATGGTTCGCCACAAACAACATCATGTAACGACGGGTCCACGGGTGTTGCACTGAAAGTCCACACTTCAGCCACGGAATTCCTCTCAACGTGATGGATACTAATGCGTTCGCTTTACTACAACTTTTTGTACTTGGGATTGTGGGTGAGTACGAGTATTCGTTATAGTCTGCCTCCTGTCTGCACCTTGGTTGCTGTATCTTTAATTATACATAAGTTGTTGTTGTTGTTGTTGTTGTTGTGGTTGTTGTTCATAGCCTCACTTGGATGCATTTTTCGATTATTGTGACATACAGGCATGTGCAGATACGTCGATACAAGATAAATATAAGATGTTTTTCACACCCCATTTAAAACAGTAGTCCTACGTCAATTAGTACGAATGGATGGACAACATGAACAAAAATACCTGCCCAGAACGGGGACAGTCACAATGTGACTTAATGTGTTAAATGTGTATTAAGTATGAATATAATCAAGTTATTTATATTTCACTATAATCTCAATTAGATTAGGTTTACTGGGGATTAATTTGTACATACGTTTAATCAATTAGGTGACGCTTTGAGAAGGCAATTTACAGAGACTAAAGATTTGCACTAGGGACCTGGTAGGGTTATAGGCATCAAGGTTGTATACATTGGGGATCTAATCTAGTCAATATAAGCACACTTGATTACCCTTAGTGAACACACTTGTATTTGCCTGGTACCGCCTGCATGGTTGGGATGTGATTTCAGTTACCCTTCATTAAAGTCCCAGTGCCCTCTTCAGACACAACCTCCCCCATCTCCATCTCCGTCAACCTCCAGCTCTATCACATCGTCTGTGGTCCGAAAACGGGTTGACTTCAAAGTGGTCCTTGGAGCCCTGTTGTGACCTGCCGTGGACCATTAGATTAGAGAGAGAGAGTGGTGTTTCATCCGGCTGTGTGCTTTAGCGTTTGGGGGATGGGGGATGCTTGGGAGTGCGGCTCTTCCCGTTGGATTGGATCCCTGCCATTCACGGACCATCCCTGCTACACCTCCACCCTCCCAACCCACACACACACACACACACACACACACACACACACACACACACACACACACACACACACACACACACACACACACACACACACACACACACACACACACACACACACACACACACACACACACACACACACACACACACACACACACACACACACACACACAGTATGTAAAGCGTTAAAATGCTAATTATTTGTATTATTATTATTTGTATTATTGTTATTAGTATTATAAATATTAGTGTTGTTTTAATTGTTTTAATTTTAATTATAGAACCGGCTAGGTTGTGTGTGTGTGTGTGTGTGTGTGTGTGTGTGTGTGTGTGTGTGTGTGTGTGTGTGTGTGTGTGTGTGTGTGTGTGTGTGTGTGTGTGTGTGTGTGTGTGTGTGTGTGTGTGTGTGTGTGTGTGTGTGTGTGTGTGTGTGTGTGTTGGCTCATGATGTGAGTCCTTGGCGTCAGCTTCGGCAAAGGGTCGGGAGCCACATTGCTGTTCTCCTGTAATGCCTCGTAAAAGATGCCACACAATTGCTTCCTGCCCGCGTTGGTCCGTGTCTAGACTAGACTAGATGGGCCACCTTTCTTTTTTTTTTTCTCTCTCTTTCCCATGGAGATCTCCATCGGGAGGGAGAAGACATAAGTCAGAGATCAGACGAAGCCCAGGCGGGCTACAAACAAAAGCACATTCCCCTTGCGTGTCCTCAACACTGCCGGTCAGAGAGTGCGGATGCGGTTTTAGGGTTGAGGCGATTGCAGCGCAGGGTGGGCCAAGCCGAGATGCGTCTGTGGCCGATAGAAATAATAATCACCATCAATAAACATAAGAAGATTGCCTTTTAACTTGCGGAGCATCTGCTTTGTAGAACGAAACGAGCGGTTTAAGTTGCGCACATGCAGCGAGGAGCAACACACAGCGCCTCCGGGGTTAAGTCTGTGCTGTTGCTTGTGAACAACAGTGTTGTTCTTAGAAAAAAAGAGAGAAAAATGCACTGTTGGATCTCTGCTAAGAGACGGACTCACTGACGGACACACTGTGTGCTTTTCAAGCTTTTTCTTTGGTGTGTGTGTGTGTGTGTGTGTGTGTGTGTGTGTGTGTGTGTGTGTGTGTGTGTGTGTGTGTGTGTGTGTGTGTGTGTGTGTGTGTGTGTGTGTGTGTGTGTGTGTGTGCGGGGTGTGTGTGTGTGTGTGCATTTCTTTTAATCCAGCCCACATTCCAGAAGGGGTTATCTTTAATTGCAGAACACGTTACTTTCATTCCATTGAAATGTCATCGTACACACACACACACCCACACATACACACACACCCCACAAACACACGCACGACAAGCCTCTTAACTGTGAACATGTGTAGTATCCAGGCCTTCCTTTGTACATTCACAAATGTACGACTTCATGTTGACACATTTTTTCTGGTTTTCTACCCTGCCGCCATTCATGAAAGCATGAATATGTCAGCTGCCACAGATAAGGTAGTTGGTATGTTGGCCAGCAAGTAAGTCGTTTGACAGAGAGAGAGAGTTTTAAAGATTTGCGAAATTTGTAACTGTGATTAAGGGCTGTACAAATAAAATTGACTTGACTTATTTGATCGGAGTTTAGGTTTGATGGTCATATCTTAAAAACTCTGGTCCCCATATCGGGGCGGCAGGATAGTTCAGTCTGTTGGGACTTGGCTTGGGAACCAGGTGCCCTGGAGCAAGGTCCCAGGCGGCTAAATAGCTGCCCACTGCTCCTAATACTAGGATTGGTTAAATGCAGAGAAACTAAGGTCACTGTGTGTGTGTGTGTGTGTACATAAAGAGGACTCAATCCTCCAGATTAGATCACTTAAGGACAGCAGTATGACAGCAATAATCCTTAACCATGGGGAGGACAAGTGGAGGTCAGAGGTGAACAGCGAGTTATTATGTTTTGTGTCAGGACCTCAAAATAAACAATCCCAATATCTAACAAATGCAAATGCTTTTTAAGAGGCCATGTGAATCTTTCAGTGACCTCCCGTAAAATATTTATGCACTCTTAAGGGAGCCTGAAGTGAGCAGTGAAGTCGAGCTCATCCACGAATACTGACTACTCTGAGTGAGTCAGTGCTGCTGGATGGGGGAGAGAGTGTCTTGGAGTGACTCGTCTACTCAAAACACCTCACCGTCAGATGTCAGAGCAGTGGTGAGAAGACTGGAGTGAGTGGAAATGATCACTAAAGCTTTGTTGTGTCAGTTGTCTTGTTAGACAATGATTCAAGAGCTTTTTATATTTCTTTCATACTTCTGTTTGTCTTATTCCCTTTTGGCACCTGTCTAAAATTGGCCAGAATAAGACTCTCCGCAGATTAGATTAGATTAGATTAGATTCAAATTGATTGTCAGTGTACAGCACACAAGTACAGTGCATCGAAATAAATTTAAAAAAGTGAATAAAGATGATCAGTGTCCCCACAATAGTCATGAAGTGGATCATTGCTGCACGGGCACTTCATGGTTGAATGAACGAGGGCACCAAGGAAGGCATCTTTCTCGCTTGTAACTGTGATTAAGGGCTATACAAATACAATTGACTTGACTTACTGGTGACCTTTCAAACACGCTCCATAATCTTTGCTTTAGAAAACCCCCCAAAACTGGTCGGTAGGGTGAGTCTGAATCTAGTCGAACATTCTTGTAATGGTGTGTAATGGATTGTTTGTAATGGATGATACAGTAGAACGAGGGACTGAAGCCACTGAATATCAATAGCGGTCGCCGCTCGGATAGGACAGGACAGTGAACACAATTCACTTCACGACTTCTGTTCCACAGTGCTCTTGTAGCGACAACAAGAGGGCAGATGCAAGAGCAGTCAGTGTCTTCTGTTCTGGATGTGTTGGTCTGGGAATTGAGTTGAGAAGCGGGGGGCCGTCTGACACAAGAGAGAGAGAGACTGCCAGGGGAACAGAATGGCAGAAGTGTGGTTGATGGGGGGGGGGGGGGTGTTTGGCGACACAGCACGTGGCACAAAAGAGTGGGTGATCGAAACTGAATGAAGCGGAGTGGAAAATCCGAAGGTGAAGACGATACCTCGACCAGCGTTTGCTCATTCGCGGTTCACTGTTCTCCATTATCCCCTATGATACCTCCATTACAAGCCATGAAGCCATTTAATGGCTCTTTACACCTTGTGGTAAAAAAGGGTCCCTTTAAATCCAAACAGAGCAGGCGAAGACACCTTTTTTTACGGAAAGGTGTTAGGATGAAGCAAAAAAAGTATATAAAAAACAATGATTTTGAAAACTAGACTAATACGTCTCTAAGGTCAGCTGTAGAGCGTTACTGAAAGGACTTCGACTTCCATTCATGTCTGGAATACAAAGGCTTTTGTTTACAAGTACAATAAATGCTTGTTGCACATGGCAAAAATAGAGAATCTTGAATCTTGGTTGAAGGGCGTCCTGATGCCGCTGCTGATATGCTGCATTGCACAGATTCGGTGTGTGTGTGTGTGTGTGTGTGTGTGTGTGTGTGTGTGTGTGTGTGTGTGTGTGTGTGTGTGTGTGTGTGTGTGTGTGTGTGTGAGACTAAGTTGTGTTACACTGTTCCTGTATCTTCTATGTTGTTGTTTTTTGGCCTCCCCTTTCATCAGAGCATCTCCATCTTCGCCTTCTTCCAACTTGCTACACCCCAACCAGCCAAGCAACCACTTAGCGTACCTTTATGGAGCATGTTGTAGCAGCAGCTGTAATGTCCTGGGCAAAAAGAGACCTGTTTAATACATCCTTTCAGTTGAGGGAGAGAGGGAGGGAGGGAGGGAGGGAGGCAGGGACAACGGCAATTTCACCAGATGGAAAGAGAAGGCCTATTCGTTTTCACAACGCTCCGAAAAGCACACATAATGGAGGCAGCCATTCCACTTTGGTTCTCATGGTAACAGCCACATCTTTGCCAGCTCTGAATTCAAATAAGTTGCTTAAACTGAAACCAACAAACATAGCTTCCACTCAATTGAACCCACCCCCACCACCATCAAGATTCAAAACCCTCCCATGGAAAAGTGTCAGAGAAACACCATTGTGATGCTATTGATTTATTGTTAATTTCAATTTTTTAATTTTTTATTTAGCTTAAGCTCTGTTATTGCTCTGCTAGCAGGCACAGCACGTTCAGTAGCAAACAGCGCACAGCATTTTGACGTAGGATCGCTGAACCTTTTGGTTGATAGAAAAATATATCGCTAGAGATATCGCTAAGTAGATTAAAGTCTGCACCCTTGTGTGCTGGTTTGTTTTCAGTTGATTATGTTCGCTAATTAAGAAGAAGTGGTGTTTGTCTTTTCAGCAGAAAGGCCGCTGGCTTTCCTTGGCAATTCAGAGTGTACACGACAGATTCTTTATCTGTAACCAACAGCCTGCATTGATAATCGTGTGACAACGGAACACCACACACACACCCACATACACACACACACACACACACATGTACGTATACAGGCATCCGTACGCATGGCCAGACATGGACAAACACGTACACACACACACACGCACACACGCACGCACGCACGCACGCACGCACGCACGCACGCACGCACGCACGCACGCACGCGCACACACACACACAAACATACACATCTGAATTGAATACCTGCACTAGTTTTACATAGACATTCAATCAGCTCACTGAATGCTCACTGCTCAAGATGCGCAGCTTTTCTATTCATTCAAACCATTCAGACATGTTTTCTTTTATAGGCCATGTTGGATTGCTTTCGCAAAATGGACAGAAACATGCTTCACTGGGATGTATACAGTTCGTAGTGAAAAGCATAGTTATACATTATACAAAAAAGCTGCTATATCTATCAAATGTCCCCATATTTTGAAATTACTCTCTGTGCCTCTCTTTCTCCCCCCCCCCCCACTCCCACTCTCGTGCCTCCCTCCATCCCTCTCCCTCTCTCATGCCCCCCCTCTCTCTCTCTCTCTCTCTCTCTCTCTCTCTCTCTCTCTCTCTCTCTCTCTCTCTCTCTCTCTCTCTCTCTCTCTCTCTCTCTGCCATGTGCATTCATATCTCACGTTCTATCATAACCATACAGCCATACACTGATACACAGTTTTAAAACCCCATGTTTACCCTCAACTTTTTATGGGTGATACAGCTTCTTCTACTTTACAATTAAAACGTGTCAGGGCTGTACGTGTGTGTGTCTGGGCTCTGTCAGATACTGAGCTGTGCTTAGTAAACACATTTTTGTATGTGACCTTTTTTAAGATGATCCACTTTCCAGATTTGCATCAGCTGATTTCTCAAAAGGTGAAAGATAGTGAACTTTCTGTCACCTCATGCTCAAGGAATAACTTAAATCAATATGTAATTTTATCAAGACTCAATCTCTGACTGTCTGATATATGATATCCAAAGTGACTTAGCCAAAGTGACTTATCCATAGTGACTTATTCAACGCAATTTATCCAAAGTGGCTTATTTAAAGTTACTTATTCAAAGTGGCTTATCCAACGTGACGGCAGACCTCGGGATCCCAGAGCCTTTCTGCTAGAAATCAAGTCAATATCGCACATACTTTATTTATTTGTTATAATGTTTAATATGTTTGGATGTCGACTTAAACCACAGCAAATTTAATTGATTATTATGACCCTATTCCGCAAATTTTCGACTCATTACTTTCTTGTTAAACCTCTGAGAATCCTATTTTGATGAATGTCTTAATGTGTCTGCTGTCGTACTGCAGCTCAAGGTCAGTGTCAGCAGTTTTCATATCATACATAACAACCCCACCTATGGCCTGTCCTGTCACTTCTCATATGAGGAGAGAGAGAGAGAGAGAGAGAGAGAGAGAGAGAGAGAGAGAGAGAGAGAGAGAGAGAGAGAGAGAGAGAGAGAGAGAGAGAGAGAGAGAGAGAGAGAGAGAGAGAGAGAGAGAGAGAGAGAGAGAGATCTTTTGCGTCTGCATAGGTCGGCACATGCATGCATTTCTCTGCATACAATTTCCATCTAATATCCTTGATCAAATTAAATCTAATTCAAAAAGATAACGGCAATCTTTTTTTGATTCTTTTGAGATGAAAAATGATACATACATAAAACCCCCCCCCCCCCCCCTTCCTTCCTTTTTCAGTAACACACACACACACTCACACATACACACATACACACTAGATTCAAAACTCCTGTGTACAACTAGTCTTATTAACTCAGGGGACGAGACGCCTAAAGCCCAAAAGAGAGAGACGGTACTAAATAGAATAACACAAGGGAAACCATACGCCCTCCATTAGTGCTAGACGTATGAAGGATGATATAACCATGTTATCCAAAGGATAACATCCTTTGGATATCACGGATATCCAACGAAGACATTACAAGTGAGGCTGGTATACTGGATGTGAAAGGTGAAAGTCAGAATCCTGTCCATCCAATCCGACGAATTTGCGCCTGTACTCGCCTGCCAAAACGGACCAGAATTGAGCGATGTTTCGCCCGGCAACACAGTGGGGTGGTGATGCTGAAGCAGTCGGTTGGCTGTTGAAAATAATGACATGATGCATCATGTCCTGTTGGATAGAGGGATCTGAGGCCCCCCCTGTCATCCCCAGGGTCCAACAGTTTTCACCTCACAAACAACATCAACAACAGGGCTTGTGGTATAGGATTAGCTTGCACTCTATAGCATGCTTTTAACAGTGTTTTTTTCAGGTGCTGAGTTATGACTAGTGGGGTCCAAGATTGAACGCACATTAATGTAATAAATCACAAGCAAAAATGTATAATCTATCTTGGGTCTCATAAGAGCAATGATGTATTCCATAATATGACACTTATATCACACGTACCAGTCATTGTTTGACATTCATCTTTAAAGATGGCTACAGACACACACACTATATCTCTTTTTTCCCATCGTACTTCCCTACCCACCAATGTCACATGAAAAAGATCAACATGGTAATCGCGCTGTTTTTTAACCAAAAACATCACCATGGTGATGACATCGTACGCCCAACCCTCTAACTTCTGTCTTTCAATCACGATGAATAAATCACACCCTCAACGACTTGACCCCGGTGACCAGAAGAGGCAGAAGAGGCATGGTCAGCCTCATGATGTGGGAATGTGGGAAGCTTTAAGGTCCTAGAGAATGAATAATCAGGATTCCAGTGCATTTTCATATCCCGACTAATATCCTGCCCAAAGTGTGATATTGTGTGACCACCCTACAGCAGGCTTGTGGATAGCCCCTACCCCCTAGCTTCTAGTATGCCGTTTCTTCTCTGGGCCGAGCAGCTGGAGTTGTTTGTTGTGTTTGCAAGGAAACAGTGTATATACACTAGTTGATCATGTCAAAAAGTCACGTTTCAAGGCTGTGGCGGTGAGCTGAAAAGGCGTGTAACCTCTCCTTCCTTGCCTGTCAGGTGCGTGTGCGAGAATGCCCATGCAGGCTACCATACCAGAGAATTAGATCAGAACCCAATTTTTATGAAAATAATCAAGTCACACAATTCGTTTAGCCTGAGCATACACTTATCATTCCAATACATAATTTGTTCTGTGTTGGTATAACAAATATAGATAATATTGAAATCCCTACATGCACTTTTAGGCTACGGCCACTAGGGGGTTCAGTGAGTCCCCTGAACCAAGGCAAACTGCTTATACAGGCTCTCCTGTAAAAGGAGACAGCATTCCAGAAGAACTACAGGGAGGAGGATGAGGAGGAGGAGGAGAAGAGATGAGTTTCAGTTTGATTTACATAATGTACAACTAAACTACCATATAATACAGTGTTTTATGTATTTATTCATGAACACGGTGGTGCGACCCACACGTGAATATAATGGTAGAACAGTGAGTGGCATTGAGGGAGGTTGAGTCGATTGCGGTGTTGAAGATGATGGTAGTGGCGATGTGGTCAATGGTGGTGTTGGAGATGGTAGTGGTGGTCGAGGTTTGGTGGTGGTGGTGGAGGTTGGGTGATGGTGATGGAGATGGTGGTGGTGGTGGAGGTTGGGTGATGGTGATGGAGATGGTATTGGCGGTGGAGATTGGGTGGTCGTGTTGGAGATGGTGGTGGTGGAGGTGGTCTTGGTGGAGGTTGGGTGGTGGTGTTAGAGATGGTGGTGGTGGAGGTTGGGTGGTGGTGTTAGAGATGGTGGTGGTGGAGGTTGGGTGGTGGTGTTGAAGATGGTGGTGGTGGAGGTTGGGTGGTGGTGTTAGAGATGGTGGTGGTGGAGGTTAGGTGGCGGTGTTAGAGATGGTGGTGGTGGAGTTTGGGTGGTGGTGTTGGAGATGGTGGTAGGGGAAGGATGGGGGTGGAGCGGAGAAGGAGTAGGTACTTCAATAACGTGTACGTGGACACACATTTAAACTCACTTTATGATCAGACCACAGACTGTGGAGAGGCTGTGGTTCGCTGTCATAACAAAGCAACATGGATGGAGATTGAAAGATAGTCAATCACACACTCACTGAACCGCCTGACTTGCCAGACTGCTTTTTTTGCTATATTGAATGCATGCTTTGATTGCAGTCAGCCTCACTTCTAGTCTGGTAAATGTAAACGTAGATAGGCACGATTGCATATTTTCAAGACATTTAGGACGTTAGATTAGCCTGACAGAATTGAGGCATCAGCCAGAATTGTCAACTCGTTACACTCCATATCCATCGGTTTGACATTGCCTCCACTCTAACCGATTTACGTGGCATTCTAATTTCCCTAACCAATCACTGGAGACAAATGTATCCGCCTGTGACACTGATTGGCTCATCATAGATGTGATGAGCCAATCAGATGATGTTTTACCTTTGTGCGATGAAAGGTGCTACGTTATCAGCAGTGGCGCTTCCCTCTGACACTCTTGTTAGCACCGACCCCATGCCCAGTAATAGTTTATTCTGATGAATATAAATTGTATTCACATCATTTGCATATTCTTGTCTCAAACTAAATACACCAGCACGAGCTATATGCTCAGCTACACGCCACTTAAGAGATAGAACTAGTATGTATATACGTCTTAAGCTCATTCCCATGTTGGATACACGTGTTGTTTGCTTATCCTGTTTGAGTCTCACAGCTAAACGGTACATATCGATGCACTGTGCAGCTCAAGGCCTGGCTGGCAAATGTGTGAAGTGATGTTGCTGCGTAAAACATGCATATGGATTCATGACAGTGGCTATAATCCTAGGATTGAAGATTTAAATAATTTCCGGGAAAAAGGATTTTGTCCTATACACTCCGGGCTGAATTATGTCCGAAATGAAGGCTACATTCTGCACTGGAGGGCCGATAAAGGCAGGGTAGGAACACATAATCATGGAACACAAAAGGGTTTTTAGTCACCGGTAGATAATACATACGTTACAATATTCAGATCCTCGGTTAAACGGCACTTGTCTTAGACATGCAGATGCGATCATTGACTTCCCTGTAATACATAGCGATTCAGCAGTTAGGTGGAATTATCCCCTCGCATATCCTAAAGTAATTCAGTTATCGTCCGACCCAATTGTCCAGGGGGGGTTGTTTTGGACGGATGCCCGGAGACAAAACAGACTCTCCCGTGATGACACATATTCTCATCAAGCGAGGGTGTATCAGAGGGTGTGTCATGGTTGTATCGTACTCTATAATGCATTGGGCCATATGGTTTGTATCGAGAAGACTAAGAGTAGCTCCAGTAGCTCAAGAACATAAACATGATGCAACAGAAGGGTGTGCTCTTCAGGGCGTTAGTTGGACGGGTGGATTAACCTTTGGAACTCACAGCATGGGGAAAAACCTGTCTACCCGTAGATTTAGCATGGCCATGATGTCACTCGGATTAGTCACATTTCCACATGAGTTTGGAGTGAACAAGCCCTTTCACTAGAACTCAACGTGCACCTTGGGAGTATCAGTGTCTGGCTGCGGCCACAGCTGTTCACTTGGAAATGGTTGACCTCGGGGATCACAGTCAGCCGCTGTCTTATCACGACCATGCCATCATCTGTAGACCCCCCCCACCCCCCTGCTTCACAATCCCTATATCCTCACAACAGGAAGCTGCTAAATTTAGTTGGCTCAATTGGTATCGGTTGCCCAGGGCCATGCTTTTTGGAATAAGTTCCCTGCTTTTGAAAGAATGGGATCATTTTTCAAAGGCATTCAAGCATCTTGGTTCTGCGACATGTTTGCATGGGTATTTTTGCTTTCTCTGTAGAGTGTGCCCTGTGTATTGCCACAGTCATTGGTTTGTGCCTGAGGTAAGAGAGAAGGGTTCAGAGACAGCTAGAGAGCAGAACTAAAGGGAATGTGTGTGTGTGTGTGTGTGTGTGTGTGTGTGTGTGTGTGTGTGTGTGTGTGTGTGTGTGTGTGTGTGTGTGTGTGTGTGTGTGTGTGTGTGTGTGTGTGTGTGTGTGCGCCATCACATCATCCCCATCGAATGTAGACGAGGTGCCTCGCTGTTGCTGTCTGCTGACTTGTCATTTGAGACCAGAGAGAGAGAGAGAGAGAGAGAGAGAGAGAGAGAGAGAGAGAGAGAGAGAGAGAGAGAGAGAGAGAGAGAGAGAGAGAGAGAGAGAGAGAGAGAGAGAGAGAGAGAGAGAGAGAGAAACAGGTTGTTCCCTTACCACCATTCTCTCTTAGCGTTGTCCGTATGCAGCTGACTGAGCGTGTCACTCGATTAGTTTCTTGTGGATAAGATGCTGTTGGTTTATTTTTAAATGATGTTTAATTATCAGAATCAGATTCAGAATGCCATTATTGTCCATTGTACCAGCACAGCGATCCTTGACTAGCAATCCTTATGACACTCTTGCAAATACCAATTTGAAAAATGAATGATAAATGATTGATACAAACCTACTTTTTGTTTTCTTTACAGTCAATGGCTTGCTGATGGGGGCCTTCTCAAGTGAGCATCTGTTTACCTTGAAGTCACATCTGTCCATCTCTGTGATGACTCCGCCCACTTTCCAGCATGCTTCCATTCGTCCAAACATCCATACATCCATTCATCCATACATCCATCCATCAAACGTCCATGAATACATACTGTGCAACCATATGTCCATCCATCCATTGTATACATCCATACGATGTTCATCTATTCGTCTGATAATAATAAGTCATAAAATCAGCAGGCTTTGTTCAAATAGTGTCGGAAAACACAGGAATAGGATAAAACAAAACAAAACGTTAAAATCCTCTGTTCACCATCCATCCATCACCCATTTCATCCCTTCATCCATGTAATCCAACTACCTATTTCACTCTGTCCATCTGTACTATCTATCTATCAAATATATGCAGTACATCACTATTATCACCACTCCTCTACCGAAAATACAAAAATACACATCTGTCTATCCCCCCAATCAGCAGGCAGCCTCATGACCCCCCCCCCCTCTCTCTCCCTCCCTCTCTCTCCCTCTCTCTCTCTCCCTCTCTCCCCCCACAGAGGCGGATACAATCCAGCTGAAGCCCACCTTGCCTCCCCAGTGCAATGAGTCCCGTCTGCTGTCGGAGACGGAGCTGTGCGGGGGGGGGTTCAAACAGAACATGACGCGCGTCCAGCCGCAGCACTGGTGTAACCTCACGCACTTCATGAGGTACGGCGGTCGTGCGCGTACACTGTGTGGACGGGCACTGTGGGAGCCCTTTCTCTCACCGATATATAACCATGTTCGTTGCTTGCTTGCTACAAGCAACCAACAGCAGCTGAACCGAGCATGTGCTCGTTGCATCCAAAGTAGCCCGGGCGGTGAAACGGCATAAGTCTTCAAAATATTACTTTAATTAGTAGTATTCACTTTTCTAATAGTTGTGTGTTTTGCAGTCAAACGCGTCCTTAAAGCAATATTCTCTCTTTTCTGGATGAACCAGTGGTCCTTCGCAGTAGGGGGGGGGGGGGGGAGGGAGGAGGAGGCAGAGGAGGCGATGATCGATGAGGCATGATTAATGAAAAAAAGATAACCTCAAAGTGCCCTACTGACCACCAGAGAGGAGCCTCTCGAACACTCGGACCGAACCAAAACAACAACAAACATGAGGACAGCTTGGGTTGCTTGTTCAGGAGGAACGCATTGCGTGTCGTCTCAAATGGAGCCTTATTTATTTGTAGGGGGCCAAACGGGGTAAACACAAACCTGTTTTAATGCCGGTTCTCTGAGGTCCAGACCAAATTGGGAGAATACCGCAGAAGGCTTACTCTGTAAATAGCAGGGGAATGACAGATATTTTATGGATGACTTGTTTTGGTCACAGCGCTGTGCAGAAGGAGGTCTATGTCGGCATGTACTGGAACTCATACACACTGTCCTCGCTTGTGAAGATGGAGATGGAGTAGGTGGAGGTTAGAGTGATAAAGATGTGTGTGTGTGTGTGTGTGTGTGTTGCGTTGCATTCTGACCACATTGACATGACATGGGGCTGATGCCTCACCTGATCACGTATTACATGCTTTGTGTGTGTATATAAAAAAAATTAAAATAATAATAACAATATTTGAACAACCTAATTTGTAATTAGAATTGCCGTCTGTTTGTGAATTCCTTAAGGATCCTAAGGATTAGGTTGAGTATGGATTAGGGAGGTACAGCTTAAGAGTCAACACTATTTTTTAATTAGCTTAACGGCAACAACAACCGGAGGGGAGCAGGCTAATTAAAAATAAATTGGACCAGCGTGGCGTAGAAGCGGCTACAGGATCAGGTCTGCCGGTAAACCTGGCTGCATGCTCCACCCAATTGGAGCAGCATAAATGATGGATGTTGACACACATAAACCCTATGTCCAAATAAAGGAAAAAGAGCATGAGCGTGGAAGAGAGAACGAGAGAGCGATGAGGGATGTGTACCGTGAAATAAGCGGCTATAAAGCCTTTCAAAGCTTTTTTACTGTTCTTGGCAACTTAATGAGTCTCAATATGTACACAGCAAATGTGTACGTATTGTTTATTTGTGTTTAGTGATTCTTCTTGATCCCTATTTTGTTCATATTAAGCTTATATATCCCCAAGTGTCTTTCTTTGTGGGAATAGACTTAATCATATAATTGTGATTCTGATCCCGATGTGTGCTAAACTTAGAGTGCCTTCCTCAGAGTTCTGTGTGACTGAATGATGTGGGTGTGTGAGGAGGATGATGATGATGATGATGACGATGATGATGATGATGATGATGATGATGTGTGTGCATATTGCGTTGGTGCGCCAACGGGGAGTCTGTGGGATACTAAAGGACGGAGCGAAGGAGAAGGGGGGTGAGAGAGAGAGAGAGAGAGAGAGAGAGAGAGAGTGAATAATTCATTTTAATGGAGGGGGGGGGGGGAATGTGTTGGTATGAGGACCAAAACACTAAATAAAAGAAGAAGAAGAAGAGACAGAAGCCATTTTTCTATATAGTCTATATAGACGCCATTATGCACCCTGATGTCTTATTCCTCTCTCAACAGATTGTTTCAAATGAATACAAAGCTTCATTGTATTAATTTCATTTCAATACTTAACAGTTATGTTCCAAATGTGATTTTTGTTGAGATATATAGATATATATATATATATCTATATATATATGGGTGGATATATATATAAATATATATATATACCTATTTACTGTATATCCCAGCCAATGGGACTCTATTTGATTTGACGACACTTAACGGAAGGTCCCTTTGAAAAACAGCATCTGGACTGACGTCAAAGCCCGACCTATATATGTTCTTGAGTGGCCAGTGACC